>OX451736.1:1358132726-1358477726 GCA_948472305.1 Vicia faba | reverse complement strand
TAAAACAAGAAAGTGAAAATGGTGGAACTGGTTAGAGGAATTACAGGTCGTGTTTTAGGTTTGGTTAGCTTGCATTGATGCTAGGGAATGTGTTTGATGAGCTTTGGGCAAGAAATCATGCAAGGGATGAGAGGTTGGCACTCAAACTGCAGTGAGAACTCTGTTTTAGCAGTTTGAGGGTGGTTCTGAGTTTGTGGAGGTATTGGAGGTATTCGAGTCGTGTGCTAGCTTAGTTAGGATGATTAGAAGGTGTACAAAACAATTGCTTAAGTGTTCTAATGCTGAGATGATAGTTGTGTTATGTTATGCCACTTTCTTCACACTTAAGCAAGCACAGCCAAGTTGATGTTCTAGGCAAGTAGAGGCCCCCTAAACATGCTGCTAACCTTGTCTTGATCAGAGTGTTTTGCTCATAATCTTGTGCCAATTGGATTTGATCTGTGCCTCTTGGATTTGCATTATGACATAAAGCTTGCTTTTGCAAAAATGGCCATTTCACTTTTTCCATTTATGGCTTAATTCAACATGTAATGCACAAACTCATGAAACAAAGCCTTAGCACAATGAACATGCATTAAATTATTGAGTGTTGGATGGTTTAATGGCCTGTAATGTTGCACAAACCAAGCTTACTTGAAAATGGCATAAGTTATGAACATGTACATGACCAATTCAAAAGTGAGTTTTTGCCATATTGCAAAATTTTGAATCTCTCAAGTTATGAGGTTGTTTGATGAGTTCTTGGACATTTTGGAAAGCTTAGAATGTGTACTGCAATCCATCTTTGAAATGAAAATTGAAATTCCAAGTGGAAGTATATGGAAAATGGCCTTGAAGTTAGGTAGAAAACCTTGCCAAAATAGGTTAAAATTTCACTAAGTTAAGAATGGTTTAGTACCCTTATTCCAAAAATTGTAACTTGAGATACAAGCCTCTTTTTGGAAAACTTGGTGAATCAAAGTTGTAGATTATGCAACAAGCTACAACTTTCATGTTTTGACTTTTGCTTGAATCCAAATGAATCTTGGTGAGAAAGTGGGGCAAAGTTGGGAAAAAATTAGGGTTTTTCATAACTTAGAAAAATTCTAAGTTATGAAAAATTCTCATTTCAAACCCTAATTTGCAATTTTTGATTTCTTGGTGAACAAGTTTCATGATTTGGCATGTTTTTGATGAAAAATGAATCTTGACTCTTGATTTTGACCAAAAAGTCAAAGTTTGACTTTTCAGTATATAGTCAAAATTGATCAATTGACTGGGAAATTCAACTGTCAATCTTGTGTAATTGGGATCTTTTGAGCTTGTTGAGCATGTCAAGATAATTCCATGGGGTCCTTGAGTCCATATGTGATCTTGGTTTGCCATTGATTAGGTCAAACAGTCAAAAATTACCTTTGTGCAGTCAAAACCCTAAAAATGACCATTTTGCGCTTTTGGTGATCTGATCAAATTTCTTGTGGAATTGTGATCCAAACTTGATCAAATGGTTCATATGAGTTCATAATGTTGATGTGGGTCAATTTTCATGAGATTTGACTGTCAATTGGCCACAGTTGACTTTTTCCTTAATACAGCTGATTTCTAGGTCAACTGTCCAATTGACTGGGCAAAACTTGGAATCAAGACTTGAAACTTGATATGGATAAACTTGGGAGTCCAATATGAAGCAAGAAAGTCATCTTAGGAATTTTAGGTCAAAACATCTTTGTGCAAATACAAATCCTAATTTGGGTCAACAGTGCAAGGAGAAGTCTTGAGCAGATGAAACCCTAACTGGATCTTGATCTTCAAGGACTTGGTGATGAGAAATCAATGAGAAATGGGAGGGAAAATTTTGGGGTACAACAGTTTCCCCTGTTCAATCTTCTTGAACCTGAAGAGTTAGATTGGCAAGTTTGCCTTTCGTGACTCGAGGGTAAAAGGAGATTGGACACTAGAGTGCCCTTAAATTTGCACTCGTCAAAGCAAGGGATGCGGGAATGGGCTTAGAGATGCCATTTGGAGATGAGCTTAATGATGCCATCGGGAGGAATGACAGAAACTTGTCGGGGATGGGCTTAAAGATGCCATCTGGAATGAGTATCAGGAAGGTGTCCATGCTTGCGACCATCTCTGAACTGGGGATATGAATAAGCAATAGATTGACATCCGTTGTTGGGAGGAATCCGTAAACTGTTTTCAAAAGTCTTGCGAAGAAACTGAACAAGTGATAGGTTAACATCCGTTACTTGGAGAACCCGTGAACTGTTTTCAGAAATCTTGAAGTTGAATAAGCAATAGAGCAGCATCCGTTGTTAGGAAGCGTCCGTAAACTGTTTTCAAAGGTTGCATCTGAACAAGTGATAGATTAACATCCGTTGTTGGGAAGAATCCATAAACTGTTTTCAGACGTCTTGTGAAGAAGCTGAACAAGCGATAGGTTAACATCCGTTACTTGGAGAACCCGTAAACTGTTTTCAGTAATCTTGAAGTTGGAAGAAGAACCGGTGTGGGGTTCCCTGATGATGAGCTCGTGTAAAACTGCATCTGGATAAGTCTGGAATAAGCATTAGAATGTTGCCATGTCTGGGTCACATCTGAACTATTCCTGGAAAGAATCTCGGAAGATAATGGTTTTAGTCCTTTGACTGATCTTACCTGAAAGGTAAAGAGTTGTTACATGCAATGTTATGATGCATGATACAATATATGTTATGTAATATGAATGTAAAGGAATGCGCATGTAAGCTGGAGAGCTGTCTTGCAAAGGATAGATGAATCCGAGATGGCTGAAGATGACAATATCTTGACTGCTGCTGGGAATAATAGTTCCTGGTCGTTGCTGGAGAATAAAGAAATTGGGTTGTATACCAATCTTCTAGAGAATTCCTGATGACTTCTACTGGGGAACACCAATCTAATAGACTCATGCTGGGGATGTAAGACCGAGAATCTTCAGTTTGGTGGGAAATATCTCTGGCGACCTCACTGGGGGAACTCAAGATTTGCCCTCCTCAAAACTCTGTGGGGAGAAGGTTTATTAGTCTGGCTTCGCTGGAGAGTGATAGCTTGAAACCTTAGCTCGGCTGGGGATACTGAAACTTAAACTCTGAGGGGAATTGAATTCCGGAGGATCCTCTGGCTGGGGGATTGTAAAGATAAGTTACGCTGGGGAACCCTGATGAACTCCGCTGGAGGTAGGAAGAATCTTGGCGAGTGCGATCTTCCGTGGCAATAAGCTGAGGATAACCCAGTTATAAGCCTTTGTGAGGAATAACTTTGAATAAAACTCGGGAGAGACGTCCGTACTCTGTAGGATAAGCTTCCAGAATCTACTAGGGATAAGCTTCAAGGTTTGCTGGGATATGGATTCCAAATCTACTGGGGGTTTCCTTTGAGGGGTATCAAGATATCCAACTGTACTTTCGACCTATCAGTAATCCTCTTTCTGGATTCAAGGAAATGATTATGTTCAAATGCATATGCCTATTTAACAAAACATTGGACGTTTCTCAAAATAAAACAAATAGTGCAAGAGAAAAAGTGAAAGGAAATGACACAAATTTCTGGGAAAAGTATTTGTATTGACTTTTTATGAGTATATTTGTACAAAGGAGACAATATCCTAGTAAGAGGATTCCGTCGTAAATATTGAAAGATTTATACGAAATAAAGGATGGCTATGTGAAATAATTCCATGGGATTCCATTCCGCTATAGCTTTCACAACTCTGAATATCTGTCCATTCAATGATTCGTTTGCTGATGACTGGATTGATCAGAAGCCTGGAACTGGTTGATGAAGAGATTGTCTTTGAAGTGATCCGACGAGACATAGTCATACGCTTTAATTCCCTAACTTTTGCCTGAATCGCCCTTTCGGGTTTTCGATCCACCGGGAAACCCCTTTTTGCCCAAGCCGCCCTTTCGGGTTTTCAACTTGCCGGGTGTACAGATATTTTTGTTTTTATCCCTAATTTTTGCCTGAACCGCCCTTTCGGGTTTTCGGTCCACCGGGATGCCCATTTTTGCCCAAGCCTCCCTTTCGGGTTTTCGACTTGTCGGGTTATCTTATGCGTAGTATATTTTGACTATGTCTGCGTTCGCGGGGTGCGGCAAGTCGTTGCCGTCCATGGTGGTCAAAATCATTGCACCCCCAGAAAATATGCTCTTGATCACAAATGGTCCTTCATATGTAGGAGTCCATTTGCCCCTGGGATCACTTTGCGGCAAGATAATCCGCTTGATTACGAGATCTCCGACTTGATACACTTGACGTCTGACTTTCTTATTGAAGGCCTTGATCATCCGTTTTTGATACGTCTGACCATGGCATACAGCAGCGAGTCACTTTTCGTCGATCAAATTGAGTTGATCAAGTCGGGTCTGCATCAAATCATCTTCATTCAAACCTACATCCTTCATAATCCTTAGAGAAGGAATCTGAACTTCCATAGGCAAAACAACTTCCATGCCATAAACCAAAGAAAATGGGGTTTCCCCAGTTGAAGTACGTGCCGTCGTACGGTATCCATGTATAGTAAACAGTAACATCTCATGCCAGTCTTTGTAAGTGACTGTCATTTTCTGAATGATCTTCTTAATGTTTTGGTTCGCAGCTTCAACAACACCGTTCATCTTCGGCCGATAGGGAGATGAATTGTGATGATAAATCTTGAATTGTTCGCATAATGCAGTGATCATCGTGTTATTCAGATTTGTACCGTTGTCTGTGATGATCCTGTCTGGAACACCATACCGACATATGAGATTTTGCTTAATAAAGCGGGCAACCACATTTTTAGTAACAGAGGCGAAGGAAGCTGCTTCGACCCATTTGGTGAAATAGTCAATGGCAACCAGGATGAAGCGATGTCCGTTGGAAGCCGTGGGCTTGATCTCTCCAATCATATCAATGCCCCACATTGCAAAGGGCCAAGGAGCAGTCAGGACGTTGAGAGGAACCAGAGGGATATGAACTTTGTCAGCATAGACTTGACATTTGTGGCAAGTACGGGAATGTTGATGGCAGTCAGCTTCCATGGTAGACCAATAATAGCCTGCCCTTAGGATCTTCTTAGCCATTGTATGCCCACTCAAGTGAGTGCCAAATGTGCCGCTGTGTATATCGGTCATAATCAACTCTGCTTCAGCTTTGTCTATGCATCGGAGTAATACACAATCATGGCTTCGTTTGTAAAGGATGTCGTTGCTCAGGAAGAACTTAGCAGCAAATTTCCTTAAGAACTTCTTGTCATTTACGAAAGCTCCTTCGGGATAATCTCTAGTCTCGAGATACCTTTTAATTTCATGGAACCAGGGTTGTTCCACTACTTCTTCGGTATTAATCTCATGGCAATGCGTAGGTTCATCCATTCGCTCGATGGTGATTTGGGGAGCCTCGTTATCCCAGTTGAGTTTAAACATGGAGGACATTGTGGCTAGAGCATCTGCTAGCTGATTCTCTTCTCGCGGGAAATGCTCGAAGGTAATTTGCTCGAAATGAGGCAACAACGTCAAGACATGTTCTTTGTATGGGACAAGATTAGGATGCTTGGTATCCCACTCTCCTTTGATTTGACTGATAACCAAAGCCGAGTCCCCAAATACGATCAAAGATTTGATCCCCAAGTCTATAGCGGCCTTGAGACCAAAGATGCAAGCTTCGTACTCAGCCATGTTGTTTGTGCAGCTGAAGCAAAGTCGGGCCGTGAAAGGTGTGTGACAACCTTCCGGAGAAATGAGTACTGCGCTGTTGTACCCCAAAATTTACCCTCCCATTTCCTCAACATTTTCTCATCACAAGACCTTTGAAGATCAAGATCCAGTTAGGGTTTCCTCTGCTCAAGACTTCTCCTCGCACTGTGGACTCAAATTAGGGTTTGTGTTTGCCTAAGGATGTTTTGACCTAAAATGCCTAAGATGACTTTCATGCTTCATATTGGACTCCCAAGTTTACCCATGCCAAGTTTCAAGTCTTGATTCCAAGTTTTGCCCAGTCAATTGGACAGTTGACCTAGAAATCAACTGTATTGGGGAAAAAGTCAACTGTGGCCAATTGACAGTCAAACCTCATGAAAATTGACCCACATCAACATATTGAACTCATATGGACCATTTGATCAAGTTTGGATCACAATTCTCCAAGAAATTTGATCAGATCACCAAAAGGGCAAAATGGTCATTTTTAGGGTTTTGACTGCACAAAGGCAATTTTTGACTGTTTGACCTAGCCAATGGCAAACCAAGTTCACATATGGACTCAAGGACCCCATGGAATTATCTTGACATGCTCAACAAGCTCAAAAGATCCCAAGTACACAAGATTGACAGTTGAATTTCCCAGTCAATTGATCAATTTTGACTGTATACTGAAAAGTCAAACTTTGAGTTTTTGGTCAAAATCAAGAGTCAAGATTCATTTTTCATCAAAACATGCCAAATCATGAAACTTGTTCACCAAGAAATCACAAAATGCAAATTAGGGTTTGAAAATGGAATTTTTCATAACTTAGAATTTTTCTAAGTTATGAAAAACCCTAATTTTTTCCCAACTTTGCCCCATCTTTTCACCAAGATCCATTTGGATTCAAACAAAAGTCAAAACATGAAAGTTGTAGCTTGTTGCATAATATACAACTTTGATTCACAAAGTTTTCTCATTTGAAGCTTGTATCTCAAGTTACAATTTTTTGAATAAGGGCACTAAACCATTTTTAACTTAGTGAAATTTTAACCTATTTTGACAAGGTTTTCTACCCCACTTCAAGGCCACTTTTCATACCCTTCCACTTGGAATTTTAATTTGCATTTCAAAGATGGATTGTAGTACACATTCCAAGCTTTCCAAAATGTCCAAGAACTCATCAAACAACCTCATAACTTGAGAGATTCGAATTTCACAAGTTGGCAATAATTCACTTTTGTTCTTCATCAAAACATGTCCATAACTTTGCAAATTTGAACTCAGCATGCTTTAGGCTTGATTACAGGTCCTTGAACCATTCCATACTCAATAATTTAATGCATATTCAATGTGTTAAAGTGTTGTTCTTTGAGTGCAAGCATTGTATGCAAGATTAATCCTAAACTAGATAAAGTGCTTTATCCATTTTTGTAAAAAGCTAGCTTTATGTCAAATTGAAATCCAAGCAGGTACAAGCAAAATCCTTTTGGCACAAGATTATGGACAAATTGCTCTGATCAAGAGAGGCTTTGCTGCAGGATTAGAGGTCCCCTACTGACCTAAAACATCAAGTGGCATTTTGTTGCTTAACATAGAAAAAAAGTGCATAACTTATCACAACTTCAATCTCATCTCAAAAACACAAGAAAGAAGTTATCAAACACCTTACACAGAACATATCCAAGCTAACACACGAGCCCTTGCCCTCTCAAACACTCCCATTGCCATAATCACCATGAAACTGCTCAAACAGAGCAACCCCTGCAGATTGAGT
Organism: Vicia faba; assembly: GCA_948472305.1. Lineage (NCBI taxonomy): Eukaryota > Viridiplantae > Streptophyta > Magnoliopsida > Fabales > Fabaceae > Vicia > Vicia faba. The sequence goes on along the minus strand of OX451736.1, from coordinate 1,358,470,288 downwards.
GCTATCTCTCAATCCCTTCGAGCATTCTTGCCCAAACCTGTTCCTCTACCTTCCTTACAACCTATGCAAGCTAACCATGACTTGAAACCTGACCTGTAACACCTCCAAGCCACTTCACCATTTTTAAATTTCTGTTTTGCAGTTGGAGTTCACTAGCTCGATTCAGGGAGTTTCAAGACAAAGTAGGACTTGGAAAAGCATCCTCACACTTCAAGGAAGCTATACAAGTCATCATTTCACTCTGAAACATCCTCCATTGCAAAGCTCGATTCCAACTGAACAGGTACATTCATGAAGTTCTATCTCCCTTATTAGGCATTGTTAGCTTTAGGTTTGTGAAGAAGACATGTCACAATCATAGCCCTGAACATGCTCATATGATTAGATTTCATTTATATTTCGTGTGCTTAGAGAATTTCATGTCTGAACATTGATGAAAAGTTAGGTCAGAAATTGGGGGAGGAGAAATTCTCCCTCATCTTAGAGAGTTAGGTCAAGTTCTTTACATGGTTGAAACCGTCTCTTGATGCTCTACACTTTTCATGTTATGAGTTTTGCTTGAAAGTCCAGGAATCCAGAGATAAAAAACGCGTGTTTGCTTGAAGGATATTGTTCAGAGGTTGAAGAAGACAGGTCTTCTGGGCTGGGCCTGAAAATTTTTCTTATTTGCACCACTTCATTACTCATGAACCCCCTGAGCCCATTTGCTTCATTTTTGACTCTTTTTGACTTTTTCTTTTTTGATTGACTTTGTTTATTTTTTCTCATGACATTAAAAAAATAAAAATATTTTTTTTCCATCATTTTTTGTATTTATTGCATATTTATTTGTTTATTTCTCTTGTTTGAACATAAATATTATATATATATACTATTATTAGAATAAATATAGAAAAATAGTGTAAATACATTTTATTTTATTTTTTATTTACCTTCTGAAAATATTCCACATAAAAAAAATACTTTTTTTTATTTTATTTTATTAAATATTAAATATTTTGCACATAATGCATATTTAAGAAATTAATATATATATAAATATATGTTTATTAATATATTTAAGCTAAAATATAAAAATACTTGAATTTTTCATTTTTATTAATATTTGATACAAAAATACCTTTTTTTCATAATATACTTCATTTTATTTTATTTTTATAAATAATAAATAAATATTTGTATTAAATTAGATAATAATACATTTTCTTTAAAATTAGGGTTTTTACCCTAAATTCAAAATACTCCAAAAAATAATATAATTTTTATTTTCTTTTCTCTTTTACATAAATAATATTTTTTCATACATATACAAAACATTTCTTTTGCATCTTGCATTCTTATTTAATTTTTGTACACTGATTAAATTGCAAATATTCAAAATGATGTAATAATTTAGATTTAAATTCTTGTTAATATCCCCATTTGAACATTTGTACCCCCCTTCCCATATTTGGTTTTGTAATAGCTTAGTAAATTTAATTTCGCACTTTATTGCTTTCTAATGATAACATGTTAGAATTAGGGTTTGTATGCGAAAAAACGATAAAAAAATAGTTATGACCTAATCTCAAGATAAATAAGCATGAAAATGGACACACAAATCACACTTGCACCCCTAGGGTATTCCACTTGTTGCCTTCAAATAAATGGGCCATATTGTATGTTGAACTTCTTTGGGCAAAGCAAACAATTTGAATGATCATAGTCCCTCGACAAAACTTTTCAAAACAAACAAAAACAAATGATCAAGTCCCTTAAAGAAAATTGCCCAAAGACATTTAACGCCGTTGCAATTATGGTCTAAACGATGACCCGCGCCTGTCCCTTTCACATCCTAACACAAGATTGTCCACCAAATACAATGGTGGAACAAACTTGTTAAAAGGGTTAAAACATAGCAATAATCTTTTGAGAAATTTAGGAGTAGATAACCTCTTAGTTGCTTGAATTAAACTTGCAAAACAAAACACTTGCCTAATTTCAAAATCACACATCACTACACTTTCAAAACAACTTTCAAAAACAAATGAAAACTTTTTCAAAAGACATACATCTTTGTATACATCCCTACATGGATCATTACAAAGGTTGCCACCACATTGGCCTCTTTTCAAAAAAATTTCAAGCCCACACACACAAAGCACCATTTCAAACAAATTGAAAACAAAAGGCAAGTGATCTAAGCAAGTAACTAAGAGCCCATGGATAACCATGGATAGAAAGGGTGCTAATACCTTCCCTTTCTATAATCTACTCCCCGAACCCAAGAAAACATCTCAAAAGGTTTTTGCTGTGCTTTTTAACCTTTCCTTAGGATAAAATAAAAAGTCGGTGGCGACTCTTGCTAACCGCAACATTTGCGAATACAAACGCAAAACCTCAAGTCAGTTCTCCCACCGTATCACATGCGCCAATACCGTTTCCAAGTGCATTTGAAGCACCATCAAAGTACAGGGTCCATCGGGATCCCTTTTCGGGTCCGTCATACGGTCCGTTACTTTCAATGTTGTCCAAATTCATGATGTCCTCGTCCGGGAAGTCAAATCTCATGGGTTGATAATCTTCGATAGCCTGATGAGCCAGATGGTTAGCTAGTACACTCCCTTTTATAGCTTTTTGGGTGGTGTACTGGATGTCATACTCAGTTAGAATCATTTGCCATCTAGCTATCCTTCCAGATAAAGCGGGCTTTTCGAAGATATACTTGATAGGATCCATTTTAGAAATCAACAAGGTAGTATGAGTCAACATATAATGTCTTAGTCGGCTAGCAGCCCATACCAAAGCGCAGCAAGTTTTCTCGAGCAGTGAATAACGAGTCTCACAATCGGTAAACTTTTTGCTAAGGTAATAAATAACATGCTCTTTTCGACCAGACTCGTCATGCTGGCCCAAAACACACCCCATTGAGTTATCCAAGACGGTCAAATACATGATCAATGGTCTTCCTTCGACAGGTGGCATCAGAATAGGAGGTTCTAGCAAATACTCCTTGATCCTATCAAAAGTAGCTTGACAATCGTCGTTCCATTCAACTACCTGATCTTTCTTCAAGAGTTTGAAAATTGGCTCACAGGTAGAAGTCAGATGCGAGATGAATCTGGCAATATAGTTCAAGCGCCCCAAGAATCCTCTAACCTCCTTTTCAGTACGGGGAGCAGGCATCTCTTGTATTGCTTTTACTTTTGCTGGATCGACTTTAATGCCTTTGTTGCTTACAATGAATCCCAGGACTTTACCAGACCTAACTCCAAAAGTGCATTTACTTGGATTCAGCCTGAGCTTGTATTCTTTTAACCTAGCAAACAGCTTCTCCAGATGTTCAAGGTGCTCTTCCTCTGTTTGTGACCGAGCTATCATATCGTCTACGTAAACTTCAATCTCATGATGTATCATATCATGAAATAAAGCTACCATGGCGCGTTGATAAGTTGCCCCTGCGTTCTTCAGCCCGAACGGCATCACCTTGTAACAGAAAGTGCCCCATTGTGTGACAAAAGTTGTTTTCTCCATATCCTCGGGGGCCATTTTGATTTGATTGTAGCCCGAGAATCCATCTGTGAAGGAAAACACTTTGTGTTGAGCTGTATTGTCGATCAAAATGTCAATATGAGGTAGCGGAAAATCATCTTTGGGGCTGGCCCTATTCAAATCCCGGTAGTCCACACACATTCTGACTTTGCCATCTTTCTTAGGTACTGGCATGATGTTAGCGACCCATTGAGGATAGGACGTAACAGCCAGAAAGCCAGCGTCGAATTGCTTCATTACTTCTGCCTTGATCTTTTCAGACATGTCAGGCCTCATTCGGCGAACTTTTTGCTTGATCGGTGGACAATCCTCTCTTGTGGGGAGACGGTGAACCACGATGTCTGTGTCTAAACCTGGCATGTCTTCATAAGACCAGGCGAAGATCTCAACATACTCATTCAACAACTGTATCAGGCGCTCCTTGACACTTGGTTCCAGATTGGCACCCACTTGCACCTCCTTCCGGTCTTCCTCGGTTCCCAAATTGACAGTTTCTAATGACTCTTCGTGCGGTAAGATGGCCCTTTCCTCTTGCTGTAGAAGTCTGGCTAGTTCCCCTGGTACTTCACAACCTTCGTCATCTTCATACTCAGCTTGATTGACCAGATCTTCAGAGTTATTGAAGGATATAGCAGAATAGTCACCCATGGAATCCGGAGTGGATGGGTACCTGCATTGGTGAGTGTGGGTGTGTGTAAGGGATAACCATCCTTAAACAAAAATGCAAAAGGAAAGAAAATGAACACAAGCAGTTTATCAAATGAAAAACGTCCAATGAATCATTAAACATGGCATATGGATATGAAAAATAATCAAAACCCTTACAAATGGACCTACATGCCCCGGGCAAGGCATGAGGTGAAAAGATAGTGTACGGATTGTTTGAAAATAAATATTACAGACCAAATAGGAAATGTTTAACAGATAAATTACTGATGAATAAAAGTGATGGGGACAAAGTCTTTTGCCTCCCAGTTGCTCAATCCTCCTCTGACAGTTGGGTAAATCCACTCTTCGATGTTGCTCTCTTTGTCTTCATCCTCCAAGGAGTTGATTCCGTAGGGAGAAATTTTGACTGGAGCTCTTTCAATCTTCGACCGGCGCATAGCTTTCTGGCCAGCGGCTGTGAACCCTAATCCAAATTTGTCTGTCTTATGTGGAATGTCAGGTAACTGCCCCCATGCTGAATTCTTCCCTTCCTTTATCGCGGCCCTTGCGTCCTCCAGAGATGCCATCCTGGCCATCTGCCTCGGTGTCTCAGCTGCCAACTTTGCTACTGCTATTTCAGGAAGGACTTCTTCGAAATGCTGAAAAGGCGTTTCAATGAATTCCCCTTCAACCTCCACATATCGGAAAGAATTCAAGTGGCTAATCATGTACTCCTCTTCACCATGGACAGTAATGATCTTTCCCTTGACAGGATACTTCAACATCTGATGTAAGGAGGAGGTGACTGCCCCAGCATGGTGTATCCAAGGCCTACCCAGCAAGCAAGAGTATGAAGGACGGATGCCCATCACATAGAAAGTAGATTTAAACACCTTGGTGCCTATCTTGATGGGAATTTCAACCTCTCCATGGACCATTCTCTTCGAACCATCGAAAGCTCTGACGACAATATCACTCGGCTTCAATTCCAACCCTTCATAATCTAGTCGGTCCAAGGCCTTCTTAGGCAATACATTCAGCGACGAACCAGTATCGACCAAGACATGTGCGAGAGTGGTTCCTCGACACTCGACTGAAATGTGCAAAGCATCATTGTGGTTTCTACCTTTAGGAGTTAAGTCGGCATCAGAAAACCCTAATCCATTGTCCGCAGTAAGGCTAGCCACGCAATTCTGAAATTGATCTGCAGAGGTTTCCTAGGGCACATGGGCTGCCTTCAGGAATTTTATCAGAGCTTTAGCGTGCGCCTCCGAGCAAAGTAGCAGTGCCAGCATGGAGATCTTTGAGGGGGTTTGCCCCAGCTGTTCTACCACATCGTAATCACTTCTTTTGATTATCCTCAATATCTCATCCATTTCCTTCTTGGAGGTTTCCGGGATGACCAAGGGTTGAGCCCTCGTCCTGACGAGCTCATCTTGGATTCCCTTACCTTTATCAGCAGCGGTAGGAGAGACAGTACTAGGAACAACAACATCCTCAATCAAAGGGGTTCTAGCAGAGAGTTTTATTGGTGCAGGGATGACCTTGTCGGTGGATGAGGGTCCAAAGATTGCTCTTGGAGGGGCAATCTCTGGAGAAAATATTCTCCCGCTCCTGGTGATTTTACTCGTGCCTGCAATGTTACCAATGCTGGCTTCTTCATCACCCGAACTTTCTTCAATTATTTCGATTTGTTTGATACCATGGTAGTAAACGTCACCGCCATAGTTCCATGGTATGGACTTCTCAGAAACATAGGGGACAGGCCCTGGCATTGTCATCTTCAAAGGAACAGATTTCGTAGCTGGTGTAATCTTAACAGGCTTTTTGACGGCCTTGGAAAGATGGGCGTGAATGGTTATGATTGAGACATCTTCAATATGAGTTGGGACAGCAGAAACTTTTTCAAACAAAATTTGTCGACTATCCATAAGGCCTTGGATGCCTTTCTTCAGTAACGGACAATCAAACGGCAGAGAGTAACAACAATAGCAGTCTTCTTTACATCCCGGGAAGATCCCGGCCCTTAACAGATTCAACTTAATGTTAGCAATGGAGTAGTCAGATCATTGACATCAGCAACATACAAATCTTCTTCAATGGCGTTGACATTTTGGCCGTGCTTCGGCATGGGTGCAGATATCACATTAGGCTTTTCCGGAGCGTCAAACTCCACCTCCTTCGCCTCTATCAGGTCTTGGATTTTATGCTTGAGTGCCCAACAATCATTGGTGTCTTGCCCAACACTGTCTGAATGGTAGGCGCATTTAGCATTAGGATGATAATGCGGAGAGGACATATTCACATTCTTTGGTGCCTCCTTGATGGTGGCGAGATTCAACTTTAACAGATGGGGAAGCACTTGCGCTGGAGTCATATTAATACGGGTGAACTGCCGTTGTGGCCGTTCCACTCGTTGTTGATTTGGTCTGGACTGGTTATAGCGAGGCTGTTCACTTGGAGTGTTTTGAATCATTACGGCCCCCACGGTCGGCCGGCGCTCAGTCTTCCCTGCTCTTCTCTGAGAATATACCACAACTGTTTCCTTCTTAAAAGGCTTCTTCTCAACACTTGCAGCAACACCCTTCTGAATCTTTCCTGACTTGATGCCAGCTTCTATTCTTTCGCCTGTTAAGATCAAATCGGTAAACCCCGCGGAAGAGTTACCAATTAGATGATTGAAAAATGGCCCAGATAGGGTCCCTAGAAACATATCAACAAGCTCACGATCGGTTAAAGGAGGTTGCACCCTGCCGGCCAAATCCCTCCATTTTTGTGCATATTCTTTGAATCCCTCGCCTGTTCCTAACGACATACCCTGAAGTTGGGTACGAGTAGGAGCAAGGTCAGAATTATACTGGTATTGTTTGTAGAAAGCGGTGGCCAAATCTTCCCAATTTCGAACGCTGGTTCCCTCTAGCTGATAAAACCACTCCAACTGAGCTCCAGAAAGGCTGTCTTGAAAGAAATGAATCCAAAGGTTTTTATCTGCCGTATAGGGTTGAATCTTTCTCACGTAGGACCTGAGATGCATTTTTGGACAGGACAGCCCATCATACCTCACAAACACTGGCACCTTGAATTTTGGGGGAATCACAATCCCGGCAACCAAACCCAAGTCTTCAAAGTCCAAACCCGACACTCTTTGTAGCTCCATGGCGGCCAACCTGTCTTCTAGCCCTTTGTATTTATCATTAGCTGGAGGGTCTTGCTGATCAGAATAATCTTCATCCTCTTCGACCTCTTCTTCTTCCGCATCAGACTCGGAAGGTACCGCAGCCCCACCTCCTTTGCTGGTTCCTTCATCAGAGATAGGAGGAAATTCAAGCACTCTCCGAGCTTCTCCGTCAAATCTTCTCCCCAAAGTAGCCACCCCGAGTCTCTTTTTCTTCTTTTTCACTGGGTCTTTGTTCCCCAATTGAGTCTTGATATCCTCCTGACCCTTAGCCAAGGTCATCAGGAGTTGCTGGAACTGTGCATTCTGAGCTTGTAGGTCTTTGACTGTTTGCTCGAGATCCATCCTACTGAAATAAACAGCAGACAAATAAGGAATCCTAGGGTGAGACCTGCTTATGCACATGATGAATGGTATGCTTATGTATGCAATGCATTCAAGGATTTAGAACATTCAAAATTGTTTCAGACAAAGAAGAACGCACGTCATATTAATAAGAAGAAATTTGTTAGTACATAAATGCCCCATGGGCCAAATATTACAAAATAACTTCTCAAGGCAAAAAGACATTGCACATCCTCTTTGGTGCGATGTAGGTGTTGAGGGCCTCTTGCTCATGGAGTCGGCGGGTAAGCTCTAAAAACTTCTTCTCACTGGCGTAGAAGCTGGCTTCAAAAGTGTTCCGTTCCTCCTTGAGCTGAATCCAACTTTTCTGCATTTCCTCCCACGATGTAGGCATGTCTGGATGTAGGATGGTGTAGGGGACCTCTCCTTCCTTGACGGGCTCTTTAATCACCGGGAGAACATGAGGATAAGGCATCATCATACTTTGGGCTCGGGCTTGTACCCACTTGAGATAAGGCTCAAGAGGGATGGAGTTCTTGTGTCCCAGAGTCTTGCTATCAACCTTGTTGGGTCTCCCCCAAGCTCTGATGAATCTTTGGCGAAGTCCTTGCGCATCGGTGTCGAAGTCAAAAACTAGGTCAAGAATCAACATGTCATGAGGGCCATCCCTCCGTGCATATCCAAATTTCCTCAAAGCTAGGCAAGGGTTGTAGGTGATACCTCCTCTAATTCCAAGTAAAGGAACATTAGGGAATTCTCCACAACGATCGACGATGATGACATTTTCTCTGGACCGAGAACACCAATGTACATCAGAGTGAGTAAGAGTCATCAACTGTTGGGACCACCTTGAGCCTTGGTCATTCTTCAGGACAGATTGTGGAAGGTGCGAAATAAACCACCTTGCAAGGAGAGGAGTACAGCACATGAGAACACCCCTCTTTCTCATTGTTCATGTGTAAAATGAGTGAAGAATGTCCCCAAGCAATGTTGGTATTGGATTTCTGGACAAGAAGATTTTGACGGCGTTGACATCTACCAATTGGTCAGGATTTGGGAACAAGACCAACCCATAGATAAGGAGTGCCACAATTTCTTCAAAGGCTTGTAGGTCCAATGAGTTCCAACATTCTTGTGCTTTCTCAAACAAGAACTTTGCTAAGAATCCTTTGACGCCGCTTCTGGTTTCCCAATGCCCCTTGATGTCAGAAGGCTGTAGATGTAATGCTCGAGCAACATCTTCAGGCTTTGGTTCCTTTTCCGTACCATTGAAGGGTAGTTGATTAAGGATAGGAATTCTCAGGAGTTGAGAAAACTCCTCCAAAGTGGGCACCAACTGGTAATCAGGGAAAGTGAAATAGTGGTGAAGAGGGTCAAAGAACTGGAATAGCACTTTCATCATGTCTTCTTCAATGTTGGTGTTGACTAGGCTGAGCAGTCTACCATGTCTTTCACTGAAGGATGAGCTTTCCGGAATTCTTGAGGTGAGTTCCTTGAGTTAAGGAGAGATTCTCACAAGGTTGACTTGAATGGTGTTTCTGCGAGGAATTTCCATGACCTACAAAACAAGAACAAAGATGAAGATCCAAAACCCTTGAAATGGTTAGTGAATGCATATGATGTTTTATGATGTTTATGATGTATGCACAAAACATATGTACAAGCAAATCACACCAAACCCTAGTTTCAGGCTTGCATGGGGTTTCATAGGTAAGTACCCTCTTGAGTGTAGTTGGCTTAAAAACCTGTCCTATAAATAGTAACCGGGTTCTAAGGAGCTCAATATCACGGGATTGTTTTCATTGTTCATTGTTTTGGTTTAGCCACTTAACTAGCGACCAAAATATTCCAAGAAAACAACCCTCAATGAGTGTAGTATCGAGTATCTACCAACTTCGGACTGCACCAAAGCCGGTCATCTCACTACCCCTAATAAAAGGCCAAGATGGTCAAGTAAGGTTCTAGGTCATTAGTGCTTAGTGACATCACTCAGCGGCCCCGTACTCTCCTTGATTGAACTCAAGGGTTACCGGTACTCACAAATATGTCGCACTAATATAGCTATTGCTTCGACCGTGTCGGTATACCCCGCACAGTTTCCACAACGTATTGCTATCTATGAAATGTTTCCCAAAATCCGGGTGTAGGATTGCAAACCCAAACAATAGAGCCAAGATATAAAGCAATCAATTCAAGCAATTAGTCATGCAAGAGGGTGACCTAAGCCCTAAGGTTACTCCACTTTTAAAATTGTCCCCAGCAGAGTCGCCAGTTCTGTGATACGGTGGGAGAACTGACTATGGTTTTGCGTTTGTTTTCGCAAATGTTTCGGTTGAGCAAGAGTCGCCACCGACTTTTTATTTTATCCTAAGGAAAGGTTTAAAAAGCACAGCAAAAACCTTTGAGATTTTTCTTTGGTTCGGGGAGTAGATTATAGAAAGGGAAGGTATTAGCATCCTTTCTATCCACGGTTATCCATGGGCTCTTAGGTACTTGCTTAGATCAACTTGCCTTGGTTTTCAATTGTTTGAAATGGTGCTTGGTGTGTGGTTTTGAAAATGTTTTGAAAAAGATGCCTTGTATAGGCTACCCTTGTAACAATTCTTTACTCGAATGTTTTACAAACGGTGTTTGTCTTTTTGAAAAGATGTTCCAAGGTTTTTGAAAGTTTTGTTTTTGAAAGTGTTTGTGAAGTGCGGTTTGAAAAATAGGCAAGAGTTTTCTTTGGGCAAGTGGACAAGTACTTAAGAGCTATCTACCCTAAAGTTCTCAAAGATTTTTACTATGTTTTAACCCTTTTGACAATTTTGTTCCACCATTGCATTTGGTGGACAATCTTGTGTTAGGAGGTGAAAGGGACGGGCGCGGGTCATCGTTTAAACCATAATTGCAATAGTGCTAAGTATCTTTGGGCAATTTCTCTTTGAAATGGACTTGATCATTTTAGGCAACTTTTCGAAAGCGTCATCTAGGGACTATGATCATTTGATTGTTTGTTTTACCCAAAGAAACCTAACATGCAATATGGCCCAATTATTTGAAGGCAACAAGTGGAATACCCTAGGGGTGCAAGTGTGATATGTGTTGTCCATATTTCATGCTTGTTTATCTTGAAATTAGGTCAAACTATTTTGTTCTTTTTATTTGCATACAAACCCTAATTCTAGCATGGCATATTTATAAAGCGTTTAAAGTGCGAAAAGTAAAATTCCTACACTATTACAACACAATATGGGAAGGGGGGTACAAATGTTCAAATGGGGGGGGGGGGGGGGGGGGGGGATTTAGACAAGAAATTTAAACCTAGCTATTACATCAATTTTGAAATATTTACAAGATAATTGATTTGCATAAATTAAATGGAAAATAAAATAAAGATGCAAAATGCAAAAAAAAGTTTTTATATGTATGAAAAAGAAGTATTATTTATGTCAAATAAATAAAATAAAAAAAGTATTATTTTTGGAGTTTTTGTATTTTAAGGGTAAAACCCTAATTTTTATTAAGTAATATATATATTATTTAATTTATACAAGTATTTGTTTATTATGTACAAAAATAAAATAAATTGAAGTATATTTATAAAAAGTATTTTTTTTGTGTCAAACATTAATAAAATAAAAATATAGGTATTTTTTGTATTTTTTTTGTGTCAAACATTAATAAAATAAAAAGAAGTATTATTTCTAAATATGTATTATATATAAAAAATAATAATATTTAATATTTATAAAAAAAGTATATTTTGCATAAGATATTTTCAAAAAGGAAAATGTAATAAAAAATCAGAAAATAAAGTATATTTGCATTATTTTTCCTATCTATTCTAAATAATATATATATATATATATATATATATATATATATATATATATACATATATATATATATATATATATATATATATATATATATATATATATATATATATATATATATATATATATATATATATATATATATATATATATATATATATATATATATATATATATATATATATATATATATATTTATGTACAAATGTCCATATAAACAAATACATGCCTAAAAAATATAAAAATGGTGTAAAAAATATTTTTCATGTTTTTAATATTATTAGCAAAAATAAATAAGTCAAAATGAAAAAGGAAAAGTCAAAAAAATCATGAGAATAAACATAATGGGCTCAGGGGGTATGAAACAAAAAATGTGGTTTGAAAAGAAAATCAGAAGCAAGCCCAGCCCATGAAGCTTCTTCTTCAACCTCTGAACAAAAAATGTTCAAAAAACGCGCACCTGTACTTCCAATTCAAACACCTGGATTCTTTGATCTTTTGCACAAACTTCCAACATAAGAAATGTTAAGCATTGTGTGATCGGTGGATCTGGAACTGACTGTTTAACTCTGGTTCGCGAAATGTCACGGAAGCAAGAGTCGCCACCGTCTTTTATTTTCTCCAAAGGGAAAGGACAAAAGCACAGAAAAATTCCTTAAAGAGATTGCTCTCGGTTCGGGAGGTAGATTATAGAAAGGGAAGGTGTTAGCACCCTTTCTATCCATGGTTATCCATGGGCTCTTAGATACTTGCTCATTTGTGTTTTCAAAAATGGTTTGTTTGCTTTTCAACTGTGGGTTTTAAAAAGTTTCTTTGAAAATTCCAGTTCGACTCTTGTATCGGTCCTCAAGAGTGTTTGAAAAATTGCTTTCGAAAGCTTTTGAAAAGGTGTCGGTGTGAAAAGTATTTTTGATATTAGAGCAAGAATCTAGAGTCGTCTACCTACCCTAAGGAATTCGTCTGTGTAAATGTCCTTTAAAGTAGTGCCATCCCACCATTGAGAGGTAGGTAGCACCACCGTTGGAGGTGTTCGGGTCAATTCGAAGGTTCGGGACATGGTGATCACCGGAGCAATGGGAAGATACCTTAGAAGCTACCCTCATGCCAGGTTCCCGGATCATGAGGACTTACTAAGACATCCTCTACTCGACGATCACCTTTCGAGGCAAGGCAACAGTGAGGCGTACCCTAGGGGTGGTGTGTGATTCGTGTGTCATGTTCAGTTATTTTGTCTTGTTCATGTCAAAGTGATCTATGCGTTTGTTTTTATTTTGTCATTCATTCTTGCATGCATTTATTAACAGTTAAAAAGACGCGGAAATTAAAAGTTCTAAACTATTACAAAGGCGCGGGTCCACATCGCCAAATTAAAATCCAGGACCCGATTTGACAGAAAATAAAGAAGTGCGAGAAATGAAATGTCCGAGTTTACAAGGCTTTGGGAGAATTACATTAATATTTACAAGAAATAAAATAAAATGCACGAATATGAATTAAAATTGGAAACGAGGGCGTTGGACCCTTTTTAATGAAATTAAATTATTATTTACAAATTAATTAAATTAAAAGGAAAATTATTTTTGAGGGTTTTTTGGTATTTATGGTTTTTTATGTGAATTAAATGAAATTTAGAAATTAATTAATTATCCCTAATTCTACAATTTTTATTTGTTAAGAAAATGTGAAAATAATCTATAATTAAACCTAATTAATTAATGCAATTTGTTCATAAAAATAAATAATTAAGAATTAATAATTAATATGGTGAAAAAAGGAAAAAAAGATGGAAAATGCTTGAAACCCTAATTCTACCAACTTTTAAGTTTTTTTTTAGAAAAGATATTAAAATTAACCCTAAGTTTAAATCTAATTAATTAGTGAGGTTTATTTACAAAAATATTAGTTAAATAAAATATATTTAATTTTTTTGTCTTTTCTGATTTTTCTATTGTTTTTATATTTTTATGAAAATAAATTGGTTTAAAGAATTAAATTAAAAAACTAATTAAAACAAAAATAGAAAAATAGGAGAAAAGAATGAGAAAGGCAAACCATGGGGGGTCTGTCCCCAATATTGGAGGTAAAGTCCAGCATCTTTGGCCCATTGACCTTTGGCCTGGTTGACTTCCCAGGGTAGCATGCATATGCGTTGACTCATGTCCATCATGTTCTTCAGATCATGCTCCTTGGATTGATCTTGGTAAGCACGTGGAAGGCTTGATATTGTGGATGTATGATGCACCCCTATAGTGAAACTGCACAGAAACGCGTTTAGAAAAATAATATGGAAAGGGGTGGGGGACCTGGGATTCGAACCCAGGTCCCAGGGATTACCAATCAAATGCCTTGTCAGTGGAACCAAACAAGCGCTTTGTTTATAATGTAACCAACAAATAATATCAATCAAAACATGCGTTAGTGGACTTTTTTAGCGCGAATTTTCAAATCAACCAATTGCTGCCTTACACTTCATCATCTTCTTCCTTAATGATTTTTTTCCTGAAATATAAAAGAGGTTAACGGGGGTTTTAAACCCCCCCCAAAATATGCTTTTTCCAAGAATAGCGACTAGCTCATCTTGGAATATAAATTGGGCGCGACCCCATCATTGAATTCGTCTGAGCGCCCTGACTTTGACCATGGTATCGAGGTGTTCCAATTTTACAGCATTCATAAACGCCCAAATTAAAACTTGAAGAACCCTAATAATTGTTCATGGTGATTCTTCATATAATGCATAAAAACTCAATTCAATCATGTGGTTAGTTTCAGAATCATCCAATTAATACAAATCAAGAAGAAAAACGCATGGATATGGCCTGAATAACAAAGCACGATTATGCAAAAAGAGTGATACAGTCTGACTTATAATTACCAATTCTTGATGTTTTAAGCTACGATTTTGATCCAGGCACCTTCCTTGATGTCTCAGCAAGACAATGGAACAATTATTTTGGCTTGAATCGCACTAGAACCTAGTTTTCAGTTTTGGAATTTCTTGTCAAAAACTCAAACTTGATAATGGATTTCTGGCGCAGCTTTGTGGTCATGAACATTAGGGTTAGCATGTATATATGTACTGGAATGATTAGGGTTGAGAAATTGATCCAAAGCATCAATGAATTGATGAGAAAATATTTGATTTTCCATGCCATAATTTTCCAATCTTTTCATGCATATTTGCTTCAAATCATGTCCAGTTACCAAGATTTTTTCCAAATCTGATCATGCACGAAATATTGAAGTTATCCCATGCATAAAAAGATTTGATTGACTTGTTTTGGTATTTTTCACATATTTATTTTAATTAAATGAATTATTAATAATTAAAAATCCAAATAAATAAATAAAAATGATAAAAAAACTTCCCTTTGGGCCAAATGGTCGTGCACATGTTTTGGATGATGGATTTTGGAAGAAAAAGAGGCCCATTAGCATTTTTAAGACTTTTGAAGCAATGTTGACTTTTCAAAATACCCAAAAATTTCCCAACTTCCACAAGGCATATCTTGCTCAATATTTAGGCTTTGCTCATGTTCTTGGACATTTTGGAAAGGTCTTTGAGTCCTTTAACCAATGTCTTTGGTCCCATGTCATTTTGATTTACCAATCACAAGTTATGGCCTTTGACTTAAAGTCCCTTTTTGTTGACTTTTGAAAATGACCTATAATGTTGAAATTGATAACTTTTTGTGAGAGCATTTCTTGGACTTGAAGTGTGAAGAGGAGTTTTAGGAAATGTCTTTCTCTTCAAAATGAGCTTTGGATGGAATTTTTTTGATAATCCATGTGAAAGTTATGCCTTGGTCAAGTTACAGTTGACTTTTCCAACTGTCCAAATATGGAAACTTTTGCATCTTGAGACTTTTTGAGCCAAGCTTTGAGAATCATGATCAAGCATTGATCAAATGATGTTTGTGGCTTCAAAATGATATGTTGACCAAAAATTTGGACTTTTGACTGTCAAATGACCATTTTGCCCCTACAGTTGACTGTAGTGCAATTAGGGTTTTTGACTGTGCAGTTTTGTGCTGTAAGTCTTGAAACTTGGTATGAGGATGCTTGACTATGTTTATAGGCATGTGGGACTTGATTGGACCCTTGGAAACTTCATTTTCTTTGTCAGAACCAAAACCCTAGTTTTTGACTGTTAGGAGGCCCTTGAACTGTGCCACCCTTGGGGAGATTTTAAAGCTTTGACTTGGCAAATTTTGAAGAACATGGGAGGGCAAATTTTGGGGTACAACAGTTGCCCCTGTTCAATCTTCTTAGACCTGAGGATGCAGACTGGCTGACGTGCCTTTCGTAATCCGAAGGTGGAAGATGATTGAACACTAGAGTGCCTAGAAATTTGCGCTCACATAGTAGTGTGATGGGAATGGGCTTATAGATGCCATTTGGAGATTGATGGTTAGGGTGATGGGCTTATAGATGCCATGCTAAGATGTGATGGATAGGTGGATGGGCTTATAGATGCCATCTGGGTGTTGATCGCGTAAGAGATTCTTTAGCGAGAACTGATGGGGCTGTATTAATCTGTAACGTATAGCCTAAATGTAGTACTGCAAGTGTACAGCCTATCGAAGTAATATATAAGATTATCGAACCACAAAGACCAATTGTCAATCTATCAACTCTATTGCTAAGGTGCTTATCTAAGGCGAATAAGGATATTGATGTGAGTGCAGTGCACAAAGTAAATATGCGAGGGAAATAACAGTTTAAAAGACAGGTTGGAATGTAAATCATGTAATCAGATATTGGTCCGGTCATGCGTAGATGAACCTACTTATGGGGCAGTATTTTCTATTGATAGCAAAGAATCAGTTTAACGGGAACCTGTAGCTTTTGACTACTAAGAACCGAGTTTACTCTTTAAATTAAATTCCTTTATTGTCACATATAAAGGGTGCCTTCCGCGTTAAAGAGGTAAACCTATTTTTAAGAAATTGATAGTTTTGACTTAACAGAAAAGTGATCTTACTCGGAAAGATTAACTTAAAGAGACTTTTGGCTTTTGACCAAGAGTCAGATTTTAAACCTACAAACGCGTCCGAAAATAGTTTCAAAATCGTTTTCTAAAAAGGTCAATGATTCCTATTTAACCAATCAACGGCTGTCGCTCTTTTTGTTTGGTTAAATAATAATCAAGTCGTATCATTAGTTTGGACGGCTTTCGATCTTACCCAATAAACATTTAAACACAATTGACTTAAGTTAGAAGCAAAACATCCCCAGAGTATTTTTACTAGCATGATAATTGGAACACAACCACGATGACAATCATTACATCCTAACCTTTATAGTTTAGCTAGACATAATAAGTGCGAGTCTATAAAACATGTAGACTATGGTAAGAGCATTTAAAGTCTATAAAACGTGTAGACTATGGTAAGAGCATTTAAAGTCTATAAAACGTGTAGACTATGGTAAGAGCATTTAAAGTCTATAAAACGTGTAGACTATGATAAGAGCATTTAAAGTCTATAAAACGTGTAGACTATGATAAGAGCATTTAAAGTCTATAAAACATGTAGACTATGATAAGAGCAATTAAATAAAGAAATGCAATAAATTAGAACCTTGCTCCGGTCGGAGACTTGAATCTGATACAAATCTACGGAAAAGTAAGGCCGGTATGATGAACTTCAACCAAAGTGCTCCAAGACTCGATTACAACTCAATCTACACCGCAATAACTCCCCGATGTGAAGAGATTATTACTTTACAGAAACTGATAGTATATGGCTTAAGATTGTACTAAGCTTGGATGAAAATAAAGAATGAGAATCGAAAGCTATTTATAGAGGAACTTTGAAGTGCGTAAGGACCAATATGCCCCTTAACTTCTTTTGAGCGGGAACCATTTTGTGAAGGCCGCGGGCGCGGTGAGGGTGGCCGCGGGCGCGGCGCCTGGAACCGCCACATCATGGGAACGTGGCAGTTGATCTCTGGGTGAAAGTGGGCCACGTCATCGCGTTTCCTGTAGCCAGCGCGGTGCTGAACGCCATAAGTGCAAAATATCTTGAAAAACCCTAATTTCTTGGCGTTTTGGCTCGTTTCTTCACAGAAGGCTCTGAAATGACAAGAATCCTGAAAACAAAGGAAAAAGGAACATAATACGAGAAAATGACAATAAAAACTAAGGAAAACATGTGATATTTGAGTCAGAAACATAGTGCGATTTAGTGCGATCAAATCCTCCCACGCTTAGACCTTTGCTTGTCCTCAAGCAACAACTCTTAAAAATAGATGAAAGAAAATTTATGGTGTATACAGGTTTTGGGCAAAGAGGGCTTCTAAGTCCGAGTAAAGGTGTGTTGTCAGGCACTAACTATCTGAATCAAGGGTATCTTAATTACACTACTCGCAGAAATGCGGACATAAACCTCATAAGTATACAGATTGATCCAAATATCCTTACTATGCTAAGACTTCTTTTTGTACGAGGTCCTTTTTCATTCAGGCGCAATCACATTAAGCCCGTTATCTGTACATACTCATGGTGTAGTGACCGGTTAGTGACTCTGATCTCAAGTGATGGGATTCTGGTACAAGAGTTGGTTTAATCCCTTTTTATTTTACCCATTTGCAGTTGCGGGGGATCGGACCGTAGTCCGCCCTACCAAGTTCAGCACCAGATACCTCTGAACCAACTACAACAGATATGCCTTATATATTTTTTTCTTTGTTTTTGTTAGTGTTTACAACTTTCTTGAGTTAAGTAATCTTTGTGAGGATCACCCAACTCGTAGTCGTATTCATACTTTATTTTGTAACTTTTAAGGCAAAAATAGAGATCATCCACTTATATTCATCGATCCCACACTTAGAGCATGCTTAGGCCGGAGCTGACTGCTAAGATAAACTACTTGAAGACCTATTTGTATAGTTTTATTCAAAATCATAGCATATTGGGGAGAAAGGATCTAATCTAAATATTCAAAAAGGCTTATGGTGTAAAAATGATAACGAATTTTTCAAAAAGTGAGTGTCCGAGAAACAGACCCTATCTAGGACCTGTCTCATAGCCCAAATCCTTAAAAACAACCATAAATCTTTGAAAAATAAAAATCTTGTAAGGCTAAAAGGTGGGGGAAATGAAAGGGTACACTACGCAGAAAGACTCGCCTATCACATGCATTTTATTAACTACGAATAAAAAAGGAAAAATGCGGAAGGTAAATGAAAGCAGGAAAAACGGAAAATAAAAGCGAAAAATGGGAAATAAAAGCGATAAATGCTCCTCCCACACTTAAATCAGACATTGCCCTCAATGTTCCAAAATAAGGTAGGAGGAGGTACCTGAAAACACTAGTGGGGGCCACTAGGACCTTCACCATCCTGGTTGGTACGACCGGAACGGCGGCTACGGCTGCGACGGCGGCTATCTCGGTCCAAAACAAGCTGCTCCAGTCTCTCTGACAAGGCGGCATTTGCCGCTTGTAGCTCTTGGGTCCGACCAATGAGGGTTCCTTGGGTTGCCTCCATCAATTGGAAGTGACGAGCGTTTGTGGTCTGGTGTAGGTGCTGTTCTCTCTGAAAAGCCAGCTGACTTTCCATAATAGTGCGCAGAGAGCTAGCATTTTGTTCTTGGGACGCTTGCATGAAGGCCATGTTGTCGGTCGCCTGTTGCTGCAAGGTAGCAAGGAGGGTGTCCCTCTGGGCCTCTCGGGCCATATGCTCACGCCACATGTCCTCAGTGACATGGAAGCTAGGAGCTGTACCTGCATGTGGGTTAGAGGTTGAAGGTGCCGTGTGTGAAGGTGAAAAATGGGGTGGTTCCTCTGTTTGGAAATCGTACTCATCATCAGTGTTGTTACCCTCATTTAAAGGTAGATTTGGGGGCAACGGACCAATAAAAGCAGGAGCGTTGAGATCGTAGGTCCAGTTACGCTCAAATCGAATATCAGTACGACGGGTGCAAGGCATAACAACACTGGGTACAGCAGCACCTCCAACCATTAGGAAGTAACCACCTTCCTTCCTCGTCTTGCATAAACGCATATCCCTGAAAAATTTAAGATTTGCAATCCGAGGAGGAAGTGGTTCTAGGGTGGCAAGTTCCGTATCCAATCCTATGGCACGGGCAATAGTGGTAATCAGTCCACCAAAGGAAATCGGCCCACCTTTTCTTAAAACATGGTGCATGTGGGCAATCATGAACGGGACGGGATTAACTTTGGTGTCCGTGAGGCAGCTCTGCATGATAATTAATTCTTTAGCATTCACCTTGTTTGGGTTTTCCCGAGCAAAGATGGTGGATGCTAAAATAAATCTAAAGACACGAAGGGCAGGATTGTGGATGTGCGAAGCAAGAAGGCCA
Source organism: Vicia faba (assembly GCA_948472305.1). Classification (NCBI taxonomy): domain Eukaryota; kingdom Viridiplantae; phylum Streptophyta; class Magnoliopsida; order Fabales; family Fabaceae; genus Vicia; species Vicia faba. Next base: position 1,358,450,445 of record OX451736.1, on the reverse strand, counting down.
TCAAAAGATGTTGCATTTTGTTTAGTAATTCTGGCCCAAAATGCTTCAAATGCCCAATCCGTGTCTAAAGGTGCTTCACAAATTGCACCATCCCCATATGGCAATCCTAACATGGCGGCTAGACCGTCAGTGGAGTAATCATATTCGACATTAAACATTCTAAATTTGACTCCACCTACGGTGCTAGCAGTGTTAGGAGAGACGTTATAAATTAAAGAACTTAAAAACTCGAACGTCAGCCTAGGGTAGGTCGGTGCTTGAGTAGCAAAAATATCATGCATACCTATTTTATCTAGAAGGAAGAATACACTATGGTATATACCTAATGAATATAGACAGTTTTCATCGATATACCTGGTAGAGTGTATTGGTGTTGTCAGCAATTTTTCAAGCCGCTTTAGTTGCCTTTCTCCGGCTTGACCACCACGTAAAATGTAACCGTGATATTCCATAGGATTTTCTTGTGGGTAAAAAGAGAGAAAGAATGGGATGTAGAAGTAATGAAGGTGTGAGGAAGAAAATGATATAGTAGGGGGTATTTATAGGAAGGGAAGAAAGAAAATGGTGGTTGTAAATATTTATGATGAAAATAATGGAAATAAATGTAGTGGGTTGGTATGGGTAATAAAGTGGGTTAAAATTGGAAGAAAATGGGATTGGAAATTGAAAAAGTGGTAAAATGGTGGGAAAAATGAGCTACTAGCCGTTAGGTGACCGTTGCGTCACCGCGGGCGCGACAGGGCCTACCGCGGGCGCGGTGAGGTCGAGGTCAGTTGGGCTGGCCTGGCTTTCTTTCCATTGGGCTTTTTCTTCCTCGCCATTATCTTCAATTTCTGGAGGTGTACCTATTTTTCTTATAAATGTGCATATATGTACGTGAATACATAGACACATGTTTATTTATTTCATTTTTATATTAAAACTATGGTGACCTAGAAAAACAAAAACATTAGTAAATAAATAAAACATATGCATATATATATATATATAGATATAGGTACGGTCATTGGGTCATCAAAATAAATATTAACAACTCAGGAAACAGATAATGCAAAAATAAAAATGAGTCTGAAAAGGAAATCAACAAAATACTAATAATACTGAAACTAGATATCTTGTGAACAATAAAGATCTATTGCCAACCGGTAGGATGCTCTGCAGGAGTGCCTGGGCCACGCAGCTCGGTCAGCTGGCGTCGAATCTCTGCCACCTCGTGAGCTAATTCATCTAACTCACCAGCGAAGGTAACATCGTTTACTTCCAACTGCAAATGAAGGTCAGCCACCTCATTGCGGAGAGTGGTTATCTCAGTGCGCATAGCAGTCAATAGAGTGCGAATATCAGGTTCCTGCAAGCTGAGGTTATTAGTAAGAACAGTAGTATGTGTAACCTCGTGTCGGGATGTGCGATCTGGAGCGGAGTCCTCGGAGGCAGGAGTGTAGTCCTGAGTGGGATCTTCAGAAGCAGGAGTGTATTCCGGAGTGAGATCTTCGGAAGCAGGAGTGTATTCTGGAGTGTACTCTGATATCTCACCCCAACCTTCTACAGAATAGTTCCAATTAGCAGAGTTGGAAACACAAGTCATCTGAGGGTCTGGCATGGTGAAGGTGTAAACTGTCTGGTCATTGATAAGCAATCTGTACCGATATGGGTGGAAAGAGGCCCTCCTCATGAATCCACGATCCATGCAAAAGTCTAAATCTAGAAAAGTATATCCACAGTATGGGGTCAGCTGTGCTATCATACTGTCTAAACCCAAAGCAGAAGCTATCTGTGTCACATTCCCTCCGGAATGAATGAGCCCTACAGCGGATCGAGCAGTCTGCTCGAGGCTCTCTATCAGAAAACCTCCACTAGCTATAGGTCTAGACTGACTAGCACAGTATAAGAAAAGGATCTCCTCAGCGGTGACCAAGTGGTCACAGTAACTCCTCCCAAAGAAAGTGTGGCATAGGATCATCTCGAAGTATCGGAAGGCCGGGTTATGGATCTTCCGGGACAGCTGGGTAGAGGGGTCAAGACTGGCTCTATCAGTAATGTCCTGCCAAAATTTGTCAATGTCTCTGTCCATGTAGCAACTCAATGGGAACTCAGTTATAGCGGTCGGTCCAGTTTGGAAACCAAGCAAATCCCCAAATTCTTTGGTGGTCAGGGTATACTCGGTGCCAAACAATCTGAAACCCAGGCGTCCTCGCTCATCTCCTTCACCTACTAGTGGATTATAGTCCATAGAGCTAAGAAACTCCAGAGTAAGGTTCCTGTATGTTTTGTGGACATCATCGGCATAAGAATCCCAGCTAAGTTGGTTGCATAGATACCGAATACTTGGCTCAATCCCTAGTGCCTCCATGCAGCTCTGATCGGGGTACCTAGTGGGTACCATAGGTCTAGCAGATAAGGTAGCAAATCGGGCCTTTTGCGCTTCATCTCTGAAAATCACAACCATACCATCGGGGTGATGCATCCTGAAAATATAAACACAAGAAATTAGTCCAGATAAAATATATAAATTACTAAAATAAAATAAAATAAAATAAAGAATAAACCATGGGTTGCCTCCCAGGCAGCGCTTGTTTAACGTCGTTTAGCTTGACGATTAGATCTTACTTTATGTGGGTATTGGTGGGTCTATAAGAATATGACTAGAGTAGTCAACAGGCAAATCGCCTCCTTTGTAGAGCTTCAGTCTTTGTCCATTTACCACAAATGGAGCACATGAATTGTTTTTGATTTCTACTGCTCCAGACTTTAGAACTTTTGACACTTCAAATGGACCTGTCCATCTTGAACGAAGCTTACCAGGAAAAAGTCGTAATCTTGAGTTAAATAGGAGAACAGGATCACCAATGTTGAAATCTTTCTTGATGATTTTTTTATCATGCCACATTTTGGTTCTTTCCTTATATATGATGGCATTCTCATAGGAATTCAAGCGAAGCTCTTCTAGCTTGTGAATGTCCAGGATACGTTTTTCTCCGGCTTTCAGGTAATCTAGATTCAAGGATTTAATGGCCCAATAGGCTTTATGTTCTAGTTCGAAGGGTAAATGACAGGACTTTCCATAAACCAATTGATAAGGAGTTGTTCCAATAGGGGTTTTATAAGCCGTTCTATAAGCCCATAAGGCGTCTTTAAGTTTTCCAGACCAGTCTTTTCTGGATAATGATACGGTTTTTTCTGGGATCTGCTTAATCTCCCTATTCGATACCTCTACTTGGCCACTGGTTTGCGGGTGATATGGTGATGCTACTCTATGTTTTACTCCGTATTTGCTTAGAAGCTTGTCAAATATCTTAGATATAAAATGCGATCCTCCATCACTTATGACTAACCTCGGGGTTCCAAACCTAGGGAAAATAATATTCTTAAACAGTTTGATAACTACCTTGGTATCGTTTGTGGGTGATGCAACAACTTCGATCCACTTTGAGACATAATCGACAGCTACTAGGATATACTTGTTACCCATTGAGGAAGGAAAAGGTCCCATGAAATCTATACCCCAGACATCAAATATTTCCACTTCTTGGATGTTTCTTAAAGGCATTTCATCACGTCTTGAGATGTTCCCAGTGCGTTGGCATCGGTCACATTTTGTAATGTAAGTGTGGACATCGCGCCATACAGTAGGCCAATAAAAACCTGCTTGAAATATTTTGGCGCATGTTTTAGACGTGCTTGCATGTCCACCATAAGGTGAAGCATGACAATGTTTAATGACATTGCTTACTTCTTCCTCCGGCACACATCGTCGGAATATATTATCTATTCCTCTTTTGAATAGGAGGGGTTCATCCCAAAAGAAGTGTTTAACATCTCTGAAAAACTTCTTCTTCTGTTGGTAGCTTAAGTCGGGGGGTATGATATCAGCGGCTAGATAATTTACAATATCTGCGTACCATGGTATGTTGTTCATGGTTGAGATTTCCTCATAAGTCTCTTCTTCAGTTGAGTTTATCCCAGCTATTAATCTTTCATAAGTAGAGTGATCGTCTATAGGTATAAGTTCAGGCTTAAGGTGTTCTAACCTAGAGAGATGATCAGCTACTAAGTTTTCAGCTCCTTTTTTATCCTTAATATCCAAGTCAAATTCTTGGAGTAAAAGTACCCATCTGAGCAATCTAGGCTTAGCATCTTTCTTACTTAACAAGTACCGGATTGCTGCATGATCTGTGTATACTATTATTTTTGCTCCCACCAAATAAGATCGAAATTTATCAATAGCAAAAACTACGGCTAGCAATTCTTTTTCTGTGGTTGTATAATTTAGCTGGGCGACGTCTAGTGTTCTACTAGCGTAGTAAATTGCATGCAGTTTTTTGTCTTTTCTTTGCCCTAGTACGGCCCCTACAGCGAAATCACTAGCATCGCACATGATTTCAAAGGGTTGTGTCCAATCAGGTGGTCTTATGATAGGTGCTGAAATAAGAGCTTGCTTTAAAACTTCAAAGGCCTCAAGACATTTTTGGTCGAATTCAAACTCGACATCCTTCATCAATAAGTTAGTTAAAGGTTTAGTTATTGCGGAAAAATTCTTGATGAAACGTCGGTAGAACCCGGCATGTCCTAGGAAACTTCTTATTTCCCTAACGGTCTTAGGTGGGTTTAAGTTTTCTATAACTTCTATCTTGGCCTTATCGACTTCTATACCTCTTTCAGAAATAATGTGTCCCAAGACTATCCCTTCACTTACCATAAAGTGGCACTTTTCCCAATTCAACACAAGGTTTACTTCCACACATCTTTTTAAGATTTTCTCCAAGTTCGAGAGGCAGTTTTTGAAATCAAACCCACACACTGAAAAATCGTCCATAAATACTTCCATAATTCCATCTAGGTAGTCTGCGAAAATTGACATCATACAACGTTGGAAAGTGGCAGGTGCATTACAGAGTCCAAAGGGCATTCGTCTATAAGCGAATGTTCCATAAGGGCATGTAAATGTGGTTTTTTCTTGGTCCTCTGGGTGAATAGGGATTTGGAAAAATCCCGAATATCCATCAAGATAGCAGAAACATGAGTGTCTTGCTAGACGTTCAAGCATCTGATCTATAAATGGGAGAGGGAAATGGTCTTTTCTTGTTGCCTTATTCAACCTTCTGTAATCTATACACATTCGCCATCCTCCTTCTGTTCGTTTTGCCACATGCTCACCTTTCTCATTTTTTAGAACAGTGATACCTCCTTTCTTGGGTACCACATGGACTGGGCTTACCCATTCACTGTCCGAAATTTGGTATATGATACCAGCCTCTAATAACTTAAGAACTTCTTTCTTGACTACATCACTCATGATAGGGTTTATTCTTCTTTGATGTTCTCTTGAGGGTTTCGAATCTTTTTCTAGCATAATCCGATGCATGCATACGGATGGGCTTATACCTCTTAAATCTGAAACTTTATACCCTAAAGCTGAGGGATATTTTCGCAAGGTATCTAATAGTTGATTTGTTTCTATTTGGTTTAGAGTGGCGCTAATTATAACAGGTCTATTCATCTCCTCATCCAAAAACTCATATCTTAGATTCTTGGGTAGTTCCTTAAGTTCTATAGTGGTTGTCTCAGCACGTGGCATAAGGTCATGGGTAAGAGCTAAGCTTTCGAAAAGGTTGTCGGCGATGTACGGTTCGATACTCTCAAATCCGTCATCCTCTAAAATAGGGGTTGATGGTAATTTGGTTAATAATTCGTTTTGTTCGAGCTCATTTACACATTCATCAATGATGTCGATGGCATAACACGCATCTCCTATCACTGGTGCCATTAGAAATTTTGATAAAATGAACTCAATCTTTTCATCTCCTACCTCAAAAGTCAGTTTCCCTTTCTTAACATCTATTATAGCTCCGGCGGTCGATAGGAAAGGTCTTCCTAAGAGGATTGGGATGTCTTCATCTTCTTTGATATCCATTACGACGAAGTCGGTCGGAATGTACAACTGACCAATCTTGACAGGTATGTCTTCTAAAATACCCATGGGATATTTGACAGATCTATCAGCTAGTTGTAAGGACATCTTAGTAGGTTGAAGTTCTCCTAATTTTAACCTCTTACAGACGGCCAGAGGCATCAGACTTACACTTGCTCCTAGGTCTAAAAATGCTTTGTCTATCATATGGTTACCTAGGATGCAAGGGATAGAAAAACTTCCAGGGTCTTTATCTTTCTTGGCGAGTTTATTTTCGGATATAAAATGACATTCTAAAGGCTTGGGATCATCGAGTCGTCGTTTATTGGTCAAAATATCTTTCAGAAACTTAGCATATGATGGTATCTGGGTTATAGCTTCAGTAAAAGGAATCTCAACATGGAGTTTCTCTATTACCTTAATAAACTTTTGGTACTGGTTTTCTACTTTGGTGTTTTTCAGCCTCTGTGGGAATGGAATAGGTGGTTTATAAGGTTGTTGAGTGTTTTTCTCTACTTCTGGTTTTGATTGCTTTCTTGGTTTCTCTGGTTCCTCCACCTGGTCTTTGGGCGTAGCATCTTCCATAGGTTTTTCTGATGTGCTTAAGTCAGGATTTCTAGGTCCTTCATAAGCGGTTCCACTTCTTAGTGTGATAGAATTTGCTTGGCCTTTTGGATTTGGTTGAGTTTGTCCAGGGAATTGTCCTCCAGGTGCAACTTGTACAGAGGTGTTTTGTGCTACTTGGGAAATCTGAGTCTCAAGCATTTTGGTGTGGGTTATTATCTGGTCAAACTTGGTTGCTAGTTGAGTAACCAGTTCGTTCGTGTGAATATGTTGGTTCATAAACTCCTTATTTTGCTGGGTTTGAGCTTGAATAAAGGTGTCTATGGTTTCTTTAAGGTTTGGTCTTGGGGGTACTATTTGCATAGGTTGGTTTTGTTTTTGCGTTTGGAATCCTTGAGGTCTCGAAGGTCCGGGATTTTGGATAGGGTTGTTGTTTTTGTAAGAGAAATTCGGGTGGTTCCTCCATCCAGGATTGTAGGTATTCGAGAAAGGGTTCCCTTGAGTATAGTTAACTTGGTCTGAGCTTGATTCGTTCAAAAGGTTACAGTCAACGGTTTGATGTCCTTGAGCTCCACAGAGTTCGCACTCCGATTGGATTGCTGCTACTGTGGTTGGGTTTTGAGACATGTTCTCGACTCTCAAGGCTAGGGCGTCCATCTTGGCATTGATCATGTCCATGCAACTTACCTCATGCTTTCCTCCATGGCTCTCCTTTTTCTCTACTGTCGCTCGTTCTAATCCCCATTGGGCATGGTTTTGGGCCATGTCCTCTATTAGGGCACAAGCGTCAGGGTAAGGTTTGTTCATCAACGCTCCGCCAGCGGCAGCGTCTATGGACATCTTTGTGTTGTAATGGAGTCCATTATAGAAGGTATGTATGATTAACCATTGCTCTAGGCCATGGTGCGGACAGGCTCTTAAAAGTTCTTTATATCTCTCCCAGGCATCAAAAAGTGATTCGCCTTGGTTTTGGGTGAAACAAGTGATCAGGTTCCTAAGAACAGCGGTCTTGCTTGGTGGAAAATACCTCGCAAGAAAAGCTCTCCTAAGGTCTTCCCAAGTTGTTATTGAGTTAGTTGGAAGGGCGTCTAACCAGTCGTGAGCTTTACCTCTAAGGGAAAAAGGAAATAGTCTTAATCGGATAGCTTCGGGCGTGGCTCCATTTGCCTTAAGGGTGTCAGCTAACTGGATAAATACCTTTAAATGTTGATTCGGGTTCTCGGTAGCGAGACCAGCGAATTGGTTTTGTTGTACTAATTGTAGTAACGAGGGCTTTAGTTCAAAGTTGTTGGTAGTTATAGCAGGGTTTACTATACTAGAACTAGGTTCCTCGTTAGATGGTTGGGCGAATTCCTTGAGCGGTCTTTGGTTACGATCTTCTACCATAGCTCTTCTTATCTTGCGAATAAAAAGACGGGCACGAGCGTAACGTTCAGGTTCTACTAAAGGATCTATTAGGTTGCCGGTGCTACGATTTCTACGCATCTACCGGCTAGAATAGCCTTAGTCTAAACGGGATAACAATAGGGTACGAAATTTGACGAAGTTGGTCCCCGGCAACGGCGCCAAAAACTTGATGGGGCTGTATTAATCTGTAACGTATAGCCTAAATGTAGTACTGCAAGTGTACAGCCTATCGAAGTAATATATAAGATTATCGAACCACAGAGACCAATTGTCAATCTATCAACTCTATTGCTAAGGTGCTTATCTAAGGCGAATAAGGATATTGATGTGAGTGCAGTGCACAAAGTAAATATGCGAGGGAAATAACAGTTTAAAAGACAGGTTGGAATGTAAATCATGTAATCAGATATTGGTCCGGTCATGCGTAGATGAACCTACTTATGGGGCAGTATTTTCTATTGATAGCAAAGAATCAGTTTAACGGGAACCTGTAGCTTTTGACTACTAAGAACCGAGTTTACTCTTTAAATTAAATTCCTTTATTGTCACATATAAAGGGTGCCTTCCGCGTTAAAGAGGTAAACCTATTTTTAAGAAATTGATAGTTTTGACTTAACAGAAAAGTGATCTTACTCGGAAAGATTAACTTAAAGAGACTTTTGGCTTTTGACCAAGAGTCAGATTTTAAACCTACAAACGCGTCCGAAAATAGTTTCAAAATCGTTTTCTAAAAAGGTCAATGATTCCTATTTAACCAATCAACGGCTGTCGCTCTTTTTGTTTGGTTAAATAATAATCAAGTCGTATCATTAGTTTGGACGGCTTTCGATCTTACCCAATAAACATTTAAACACAATTGACTTAAGTTAGAAGCAAAACATCCCCAGAGTATTTTCACTAGCATGATAATTGGAACACAACCACGATGACAATCATTACATCCTAACCTTTATAGTTTAGCTAGACATAATAAGTGCGAGTCTATAAAACATGTAGACTATGGTAAGAGCATTTAAAGTCTATAAAACGTGTAGACTATGGTAAGAGCATTTAAAGTCTATAAAACGTGTAGACTATGGTAAGAGCATTTAAAGTCTATAAAACGTGTAGACTATGATAAGAGCATTTAAAGTCTATAAAACGTGTAGACTATGATAAGAGCATTTAAAGTCTATAAAACGTGTAGACTATGATAAGAGCAATTAAATAAAGAAATGCAATAAATTAGAACCTTGCTCCGGTCGGAGACTTGAATCTGATACAAATCTACGGAAAAGTAAGGCCGGTATGATGAACTTCAACCAAAGTGCTCCAAGACTCGATTACAACTCAATCTACACCGCAATAACTCCCCGATGTGAAGAGATTATTACTTTACAGAAACTGATAGTATATGGCTTAAGATTGTACTAAGCTTGGATGAAAATAAAGAATGAGAATCGAAAGCTATTTATAGAGGAACTTTGAAGTGCGTAAGGACCAGTATGCCCCTTAACTTCTTTTGAGCGGGAACCATTTTGTGAAGGCCACGGGCGCGGTGAGGGTGGCCGCGGGCGCGGCGCCTGGAACCGCCACATCATGGGAACGTGGCAGTTGATCTCTGGGTGAAAGTGGGCCACGTCATCGCGTTTCCTGTAGCCAGCGCGGTGCTGAACGCCATAAGTGCAAAATATCTTGAAAAACCCTAATTTCTTGGCGTTTTGGCTCGTTTCTTCACAGAAGGCTCTGAAATGACAAGAATCCTGAAAACAAAGGAAAAAGGAACATAATACGAGAAAATGACAATAAAAACTAAGGAAAACATGTGATATTTGAGTCAGAAACATAGTGCGATTTAGTGCGATCAAGAACTTGCGTACCTGCAAAAGAAAAAATGAGTACCTGACATGTTACAGGAGCTGGCTTTCAAACTCTTTGTATGGATGTGTCCTGACTGGTTACAGGAGCTGAATCTGGAGCTTCAAAAGGTGATGAATGGACCAGGGATGGTTACTACCTCAACAGGAACGGTGAGAGAACCTTGGATGATTATAACCTCAACAGTAACGCTGAGAGAATCTGGGGACGATTACTACCTCCGCAGTAACGGGAAGAGAATCATAGGCGACTTCAACCTCAACAGTAATCATTGAGAGAATCTGGGGATGAGTATCAGAAGGTAGCCATGTCCGGGTCACATTTGAACCATCTCTAGAAAGGTGATCTCTGAATAAACAATAGAACAGCTTCCGTGTCCGGAGCATCTCTAAGTTATCTGAGGGGGTCTGGAATAAGTGTCAGAACGTCGCCATGCCTGGGTCACATCCGAACCATATCTGGAAGGAAATCTGGAAGAAGTATCAGAATATCGCCATATCTGGTTCACATCTGAACTATATCTAGAAGGAAATCTGGAAGAAGTATCAGAACGTCGCCATATCTGGTTCACATCTGAACTATATCTAGAAGGAAATCTGGAAGAAGTATCAGAACGTCGCCATATCTGGTTCACATCTGAACTATATCTAGAAGGAAATCTGGAAGAAGTATCAGAACGTCGCCATATCTGGTTCACATCTGAACTATATCTAGAAGGAAATCTGGAAGCAGTATCAGAACGTCGCCATATCCGGTTCACATCTGAACTATATCTAGAAGGAAATCTGGAAGAAGTATCAGAACGTCGCCATATCTGGTTCACATCTGAACTATATCTATAAGGAAATCTGGAAGAAGTATCAGAACGTCGCCATATCTGGTTCACATCTGAACTATATCTAGAAGGAAATCTGGAAGCAGTATCAGAACGTCGCCATATCCGGTTCACATATGAACTATATCTAGAAGGAAATCTGGAAGAAGTATCAGAACATCGCCATATCTGGTTCACATCTGAACTATATCTAGAGGAAATCTGGAAGAAGTATCAGAACATCGCCATATCTGGTTCACATCTGAACTATATCTAGAAGGAAATCTGGAAGCAGTATCAGAACGTCGCCATATCCGGTTCACATCTGAACTATATCTAGAAGGAGTCGCGATAGTTGATATTAATCATCTTTGTATTGACCTTTCCTGAAAAAGTAAAGCATCAGTTGTATGCAAGATCATGATGCATGAACTGCATGATTTCAGGATGTCCTCAAAATTGATGAGATTCGTGTAGTATGATGCATATGCATGCTATAATGTATGAAGATGTAATGTTCATGAATGTATTTTTGTCTAAGAAAATAAATCCTTGACGGGTGCCAGGAAGTTAACTCATGGGCTGGTGTTGAAGAGAGAGTTTTTCGCTCTGCAAGAATGAACCGGTAGGAGAAGATGACTCCGTTGGGGAATATGTTTGGAGATTACTCTGCGGGGGAGATTACTATAGCGATCTTGCTGGGGAAAATACTCTGTGGGAAGAGGGGTACTTTGCTGAAATGTTGATGGTAACTTCACTGGGGATACCATTGTTGTGTTGGAAGTGTTGACAAACTTCGCTGGGGATAAGAAGACTTCGCCGAGGACGGTCTCTCCGTGGCGTTTGGCTGAGGATAACCCAATTATATCCTGGTAAGGAAATAACTCTTTGAATAAAACCGGGAGACGCGTGTTCGTGCTCTGCGAGGGTAAGCTTCCAGAATCTACTGGGGATAAGCTTACCGCTTGGGGAGATGGATTCCAACCTTCTTGGGGGGACTGGATTGGACTCTCCTGGGGAAGTATTGAACTGTATTGGTTATGTTCTTCAATGGAACCTACCTTGATACCTTGGAGGACCGGACAATCAGATTGCTTAGACAACTCTTTATTGCCCCTGTTTCTGATGTGAGAGAGGAAGACCTGTGAGGTGCTGATAGTTGTTAAGGGTCAAACCTTCTTCCGGTAGGCAAGTGACAAGATGACAGGACATAGTCGTACGCTTTAATCCCTAACTTTTGCTTGTGCCGCCCTTTCGGGTTTTCAGTCCACCGGGATACCCATTTTTGCCCAAGCCGCCTTTTCAGGTTTTCGACTTGCCGGGTGTACAGATTTTTCATTTCATCCCTCATTTTGCCCAAACCCTTTTGGTTCGCCGGGAAGCCCTTATTTTTGCCTAGGTGTGTCAACCTAGCAGGTTTTTGATTTTGCGTAGTATTTTTTTGACTATGTTCACATTCTCAGAATGTAGGGAGGTGCCCCTGTTGTAATGCTGTGTTGCCATACTACCAGAAGATCTTCGTTTGATCGTCCAATGCCCCAAGTGATCCAGATGGAGATTTTCCCCAGGCTATTTGGCCTTTGAGAGATTCTCTGAATCTTGACTTAACTGCCCCAGACGATGGACAATAGTCATCCCATGCCCCTTGATTGGAAGTGCTTCTGTTCATTAGGCTTTCGTCGTGCGAACTTCTATGTTGTTCAAACAAAAAGTCATATGCAAACAAAGTTATGTTAAAAATGCAAAGCTTATGTCTGTCTTGAAGATTTTGAAAACGCATTCTTTTTCATAAAACAAATGAATGTTTGTAAAATGTGATGTCAACTCCGTATTTTACCGTAGGCCTTAAGGAGTCAGGATACCTTTCGTAACAGTATGATTTCGAACTAACCCATGCTTCAGCTAGGACTTTTGAGGGTTATAACGTGGCCTGGTTCACGGTTTAAGAAACAAAGGATAAAGGCTCAAATTTTATTTGTACCCACCCGCTCTTCGTGATGTTCTCCAAACCTAAACTCAGTTGATCATACGTTAGACCTTGTTTGAGTCTTTGTCCTGATATACCAGTGATGGTTCGGATGTTGATATTTATTTTGAATAGGCAGTCATTCCTTTTTAGTTGAGGGTTTGTAAGACCTCTTTCTTGTCTGATTTTTGTTATCCCTTTCTTTTTTTCCTGAACTGTTTCTTTTGTGATTACAGTCAGCGGGATGCCCCAGTTTCATAAGTCTCCTTTATAGGTTTTGACTTAATGGGCTTCTTTCTTTTTTTTGTTTTGAGAGATATAATGACTGTCTATCCTTGTGATTGTTCGGAACCATCATTGTCTTTCTTTGTTTTGTAAGGACCTCTTTTGGTGCCATTCGTTATGCACTTGGATCAACTGAGAGAACTACCCTACCTCAGGTTATGATAAAGGGTTTTAATTTTCGAAAAGAAAAACTCCTACTTCTTTGGCTCAAAGGGGTTGACGAGGGATTATCTTCCTTATTACTCCAGTGTTTAGGAATTGAAACAATGCCTGTACCTCATCAGCGGGGTCCGTTCAAAAGCATACTGTAGATTGTGGTATCGTCTTCGTCATCCTCCCTCAAGAGGCTTAGAATTATTAGTCAAGAGTTGATCATCAGAAAAAATTGAAAATAATTTGCGTATAGTGAATACGAATATATTGCTTCAAAACAGACATATGCGATGCATTAGTGAAATAACAACGTTTAACATGAGTAAATGTTTGAACAAAAGAAAATTACAACTTGAACATTCAAATGAACAAAAGTTTTCTAGTCTCAGGGCTTGTCACTTCAAATGGTGAGCCTTGGAGGGATGGTAGAAAAATTCTGCCTGACCATCTTGTGTGAACTCTAATGCCCCTTCATCAATCAGGTCCTGGATCTTGTTCTTCAGAGCCCAACACTCATTTGTATCATGTCCTGGACAGGCAGAGTGGTAGGAACACCTTTTATTGGGATCATAAGTAGGATGTGCGGTGTTGGGATTCTGGGGATGAGCCCTTAATGTGATCAAATTCAATCTCAACAGGCGTTGTAAAGCTTGAAACAGCGACATGTTGAGCGAGGTGAATTGCCTCCTGGACTTGTCTGGCTGAAGCCGGTGAGGTTGATGCTGAATTTGGGACACTGGAACCATTTGAGGAGCTCTCCCCTTATCTCCTTGTCTCAAAGGTGGTTGAACGATGACTGGCTTTTTACCCTTAGACGTTTGCCCCATTTGGTTACCCTGAAGCAGTTGGTTGACGAGAACCCCGAGCTCGTCTTGTCTTTGAGCTAACCCTTGAATGGAAGTCACCTTCCCTAGCATCTGGACTTTCAAGGCATCCACCTCAGCTTGCAGGTGTTTCAGCCTTTCGTCCTCAACACTGTTCTTGACAAAAGTCTCCATGAGAAGTGTCCTTAGCTCCTCCTGCCCCTTGGATAGATTCAGGAGAATTTCCTCGAACCGAGTCTCTTGAGCAAGAAGGTCCTGGTTATCTTGTTGGGAAGCCATTGCTGAAATAAACAGCGGAGGTGGTAAGTGACTTGTCCAAAGGGTACCTGTTATGCAATGATATGTATGATATGCATGTAATGTTTTCAAGGACCTCGCGGGATAAACACGAAAATTTGTTAGAATTTGGGTCCAGTAGCTTGATTGAAGTAACTTCGTGTTGTAGAGAGTCCTTCTTCAAGGGTCAAAGGCTCACCATATCCAGTGGGTCATAGCCCCTGACTCTAGTCATCATGTCTGGTTTTGGTTTCCAAACAACCTTGGTTAGGGGAACCTTCTTCAAGAATCAGAGCTCACCATATCAAGTGGGTCATAGCCCCTGACAACCTTGGCTAGAGGAAAATAAATCCTCTTTGCCCCTTGCTGGGATAGTTGATTCACCATGACCTGCATCACAAGCCCTTGAGATCCTTGAAATGGGTTAGGATGTATGCTATGGTATGATGTTATGTTATGCATGGGGTAATGTAAGTAACCCTGTTATGAGTCCCAATTAAGGACTGCAAACCAAAACCTGCAAGAAACTCAAGTAAAAACTGTCATGAGTCCCAATTAAGGACTAACAAAACCTGCAAGAAACTCGATAAACCTTGTTATGAGTCCTAATTAGGGACTATAAACAAAACCTGCAAGTAGTTCATGTGTCAGCTAACAAGCATGCAAGTAGGCAAGTACAAAGGCACACAAGTCACACAAGACAGACCCTTAAAGTTTAGGCCAGCATGAGGTTTAGGTATTACCCTCTTTCAGTTGGTTGGTTCATACCTGTCCTATCAAAGTAACCGGGTTCTTAGAGGATCCCAATATCATTGACTACCCTCAATCGGTCATAACTCCAGCATCGCAATCTTTTCTTGCGGCCAGAACCATCACGAGAGTTTAGCCTCAATGGGCGTAGCATACTGCTACTGTTCTAATGGCCAAGTTGGGTCATTTAAGGTTCTAAGGTCTGTTGGTGCTTAATGACTCCTCGAAAGACCCATATTCTCCCCGTTTCAACACGAGGGATATCGATACAGACCAAGGCGCCACACCAATGTAGCCACTGCTTCACCCATGTCGGTCTACGCCGGACAGGTCCCTCACAGCTTATGCTACCTAACAGGGTATCCCCAGATCCGGGTTAGGATCTATGTAACTACGATGCAGTGCCCACAAATAATAAAGCAAACAATTCAGACAATTGAAAACACAAGTGATCTTAGTCCTAAGGTAAACCTCACTTTAAAGTAATTCCCCAGCAGAGTCTCCAGTTCTGTGATCGGTGGATCTGGAACTGACTGTTTAACGCTGGTTCGCGAAATGTCGCGGAAGCAAGAGTCGCCACCGTCTTTTATTTTCTCCAAAGGGAAAGGACAAAAGTACAGAAAAATTCCTTAAAGAGATTGCTCTCGGTTCGGGAGGTAGATTATAGAAAGGGAAGGTGTTAGCACCCTTTCTATCCATGGTTATCCATGGGCTCTTAGATACTTGCTCATTTGTGTTTTCAAAAATGGTTTGTTTGCTTTTCAACTGTGGGTTTTAAAAAGTTTCTTTGAAAATTCCAGTTCGACTCTTGTATCGGTCCTCAAGAGTGTTTGAAAAATTGCTTTCGAAAGCTTTTGAAAAGGTGTCGGTGTGGAAAGTATTTTTGATATTAGAGCAAGCATCTAGAGTCGTCTACCTACCCTAAGGAATTCGTCTGTGTAAATGTCCTTTAAAGTAGTGCCATCCCACCATTGAGAGGTAGGTAGCACCACCGTTGGAGGTGTTCGGGTCAATTCGAAGATTCGGAACATGGTGATCACCGGAGCAATGGGAAGATACCTTAGAAGCTACCCTCATGCCAGGTTCCCGGATCATGAGGACTTACTAAGACATCCTCTACTCGACGATCACCTTTCGAGGCAAGGCAACAATGAGGCGTACCCTAAGGGTGGTGTGTGATTCGTGTGTCATGTTCAGTTATTTTGTCTTGTTCATGTCAAAGTGATCTATGCGTTTGTTTTTATTTTGTCATTCATTCTTGCATGCATTTATTAACAGTTAAAAAGACGCGGAAATTAAAAGTTCTAAACTATTACAAAGGCGCGGGTCCACATCGCCAAATTAAAATCCAGGACCCGATTTGACAGAAAATAAAGAAGTGCGAGAAATGAAATGTCCGAGTTTACAAGGCTTTGGGAGAATTACATTAATATTTACAAGAAATAAAATAAAATGCACGAATATGAATTAAAATTGGAAACGAGGGCGTTGGACCCTTTTTAATGAAATTAAATTATTATTTACAAATTAATTAAATTAAAAGGAAAATTATTTTTGAGGGTTTTTTGGTATTTATGGTTTTTTATGTGAATTAAATGAAATTTAGAAATTAATTAATTATCCCTAATTCTACAATTTTTATTTGTTAAGAAAATGTGAAAATAATCTATAATTAAACCTAATTAATTAATGCAATTTGTTCATAAAAATAAATAATTAAGAATTAATAATTAATATGGTGAAAAAAGGAAAAAAGATGGAAAATGCTTGAAACCCTAATTCTACCAACTTTTAAGTTTTTTTTTAGAAAAGATATTAAAATTAACCCTAAGTTTAAATCTAATTAATTAGTGAGGTTTATTTACAAAAATATTAGTTAAATAAAATATATTTAATTTTTTTGTCTTTTCTGATTTTTCTATTGTTTTTATATTTTTATGAAAATAAATTGGTTTAAAGAATTAAATTAAAAAACTAATTAAAACAAAAATAGAAAAATAGGAGAAAAGAATGAGAAAGGCAAACCATGGGGGGTCTGTCCCCAATATTGGAGGTAAAGTCCAGCATCTTTGGCCCATTGACCTTTGGCCTGGTTGACTTCCCAGGGTAGCATGCATATGCGTTGACTCATGTCCATCATGTTCTTCAGATCATGCTCCTTGGATTGATCTTGGTAAGCACGTGGAAGGCTTGATATTGTGGATGTATGATGCACCCCTATAGTGAAACTGCACAGAAACACGTTTAGAAAAATAATATGGAAAGGGGTGGGGGACCTGGGATTCGAACCCAGGTCCCAGGGATTACCAATCAAATGCCTTGCCAGTGGAACCAAACGCGCGCTTTGTTTATAATGTAACCAACAAATAATATCAATCAAAACATGCGTTAGTGGACTTTTTTAGCGCGAATTTTCAAATCAACCAATTGCTGCCTTACACTTCATCATCTTCTTCCTTAATGATTTTTTTCCTGAAATATAAAAGAGGTTAACGGGGGTTTTAAACCCCCCCAAAATATGCTTTTTCCAAGAATAGCGACTAGCTCATCTTGGAATATAAATTGGGCGCGACCCCATCATTGAATTCGTCTGAGCGCCCTGACTTTGACCATGGTATCGAGGTGTTCCAATTTTACAGCATTCATAAATGCCCAAATTAAAACTTGAAGAACCCTAATAATTGTTCATGGTGATTCTTCATATAATGCATAAAAACTCAATTCAATCATGTGGTTAGTTTCAGAATCATCCAATTAATACAAATCAAGAAGAAAAACGCATGGATATGGCCTGAATAACAAAACACGATTATGCAAAAAGAGTGATACAGTCTGACTTATAATTACCAATTCTTGATGTTTTAAGCTACGATTTTGATCCAGGCACCTTCCTTGATGTCTCAGCAAGACAATGGAACAATTATTTTGGCTTGAATCGCACTAGAACCTAGTTTTCAATTTTGGAATTTCTTGTCAAAAACTCAAACTTGATAATGGATTTCTGGCGCAGCTTTGTGGTCATGAACATTAGGGTTAGCATGTATATATGTACTGGAATGATTAGGGTTGAGAAATTGATCCAAAGCATCAATGAATTGATGAGAAAATATTTGATTTTCCATGCCATAATTTTCCAATCTTTTCATGCATATTTGCTTCAAATCATGTCCAATTACCAAGATTTTTTCCAAATCTGATCATGCACGAAATATTGAAGTTATCCCATGCATAAAAAGATTTGATTGACTTGTTTTGGTATTTTTCACATATTTATTTTAATTAAATGAATTATTAATAATTACAAATCCAAATAAATAAATAAAAATGATAAAAAACTTCCCTTTGGGCCAAATGGTCGTGCACATGTTTTGGATGATAGATTTTGGAAGAAAAAGAGGCCCATTAGCATTTTTAAGACTTTTGAAGCAATGTTGACTTTTCAAAATACCAAACAATTTCCCAACTTCCACAAGGCATATCTTGCTCAATGTTTAAGCTTTGCTCATGTTCTTGGACATTTTGGAAAGGTCTTTGAGTCCTTTAACCAATGTCTTTGGTCCCATGTCATTTTGATTTACCAATATCAAGTTATGGCCTTTGACTTAAAGTCCCTTTTTGTTGACTTTTGAAAATGACCTATAATGTTGAAATTGATAACTTTTTGTGAGAGCATTTCTTGGACTTGAAGTGTGAAGAGGAGTTGTAGGAAATGTATTTCTCTTCAAAATGAGCTTTGGATGGAATTTTTCTGATAATCCATGTGAAAGTTATGCCTTGGTCAAGTTACAGTTGACTTTTTCAACTGTCCAAATATGGAAACTTTTGCATCTTGAGACTTTTTGAGCCAAGCTTTGAGAATCATGATCAATAATTGATCAAATGATGTTTGTGGCTTCAAAATGAGATGTTGACCAAAAATTTGGACTTTTGACTGTCAAATGACCATTTTGCCCCTACAGTTGACTGTAGTGCAATTAGGGTTTTTGACTGTGCAATTTTGTGCTGTAAGTCTTGAAACTTGGTATGAGGATGCTTGACCATGTTTATAGGCATGTGGGACTTGATTGGACCCTTGGAAACTTCATTTTCTTTGTCAGAACCAAAACCCTAGTTTTTGACTGTTAGGAGGCCCTTGAACTGTGCCACCCTTGGGGAGATTTTGAAGCTTTGACTTGGCAAATTTTGAAGAACATGGGAGGGAAAATTTTGGGGTACAACACATTGAATCACGATTCTAAATATATAAAAAAACTCATCCTAACTCTCAGAAATGAGAGAGAATTTTGACATTCCCAAATCCTGACCTAAGTTTTCTTCCATATTCAAACCTTAAATTCTCACAGCTCAAGCAAAATAAATGAAAAGTAAAAGCATGTACAGATTTAGGGGCATGAGTAGAACACTTCTTATTCACAAACTTAGAGCTAATGATGCCTAGACTAAGAGTTAGAAGTTCAAGAAAATACCTGTTCAGTTGAAGTTCTATCTGGCAATGGGGGAGCTTTCAGAGCAAGATGATGATCTGTACAGCTTGCCTGAAGTGTGGTGATGCTATTCCAATGCTTACATTGCTTTGAGACACCTTGAATCGAGCTATGGACCTCCAACTGTAAAACAATAAAGTGAAAATGGTGGAACTGGTTAGAGGAATTACAGGTCGTGTTTTAGGTTTTGGTTAGCTTGCATTAATGCTAGGGAATGTGTTTGATGAGCTTTGGGCAAGAAATCATGCAAGGGATGAGAGTTGGCACTCAAACTGCAGTGAGAACTCTGTTTTAGCAGTTTGAGGGTGGTTCTGAGTTTGTGGAGGTATTGGAGGTATTGGAGTCGTGTGCTAGCTTAGTTAGGATGATTAGAAGGTGTACAAAACAATTGCTTAAGTGTTCTAATGCTGAGATGATAGTTGTGTTATGTTATGCCACTTTTCTTCACACTTAAGCAAGCAAAGCCAAGTTGATGTTCTAGGCAAGTAGAGGCCCCCTAAACATGCTGCTAACCTTGTCTTGATCAGAGTGTTTTGCTCATAATCTTGTGCCAATTGGATTTGATATGTGCCTCTTGGATTTGCATTATGACATAAAGCTTGCTTTTGC
Organism: Vicia faba; assembly: GCA_948472305.1. Taxonomy (NCBI): domain Eukaryota; kingdom Viridiplantae; phylum Streptophyta; class Magnoliopsida; order Fabales; family Fabaceae; genus Vicia; species Vicia faba. Next base: position 1,358,430,548 of record OX451736.1, on the reverse strand, counting down.
AAAAATGGCCATTTCACTTTTTCCATTTATGGCTTAATTCAACATGTAATGCACAAACTCATGAAACAAAGCCTTAGCACAATGAACATGCATTAAATTATTGAGTGTTGGATGGTTTAAGGGCCTGTAATGTTGCACAAACCAAGCTGACTTGAAAATGGCATAAGTTATGAACATGTACATGACCAATTCAAAAGTGAGTTTTTGCCATATTGCAAAATTCGAATCTCTCAAGTTATGAGGTTGTTTGATGAGTTCTTGGACATTTTGGAAAGCTTGGAATGTGTACTACAATCCATATTTGAAATGAAAATTGAAATTCCAAGTGGAAGTATATGGAAAATGGCCTTGAAGTTAGGTAGAAAACCTTGCCAAAATAGGTTAAAATTTCACTAAGTTAAGAATGGTTTAGTACCCTTATTCCAAAAAATGTAACTTGAGATACAAGCCTCTTTTGGGAAAACTTTGTGAATCAAAGTTGTATATTATGCAAAAAGCTACAACTTTCATGTTTTGACTTAGAAAAAGTTGGGAAAAAATTAGGGTTTTTCATAACTTAGAAAAATTCTAAGTTATGAAAAATTCTCATTTCAAACCCTAATTTGCAATTTTTGATTTCTTGGTGAACAAGTTTCATGATTTGGCATGTTTTTGATGAAAAATGAATATTGACTCTTGATTTTGACCAAAAAGTCAAAGTTTGACTTTTCAGTATACAGTCAAAATTGATCAATTGACTGGGAAATTCAACTGTCAATCTTGTGTACTTGGGATCTTTTGAGCTTGTTGAGCATGTCAAGATAATTCCATGGGGTCCTTGAATCCATATGTGAGCTTGGTTTGCCATTGGTTAGGTCAAACAGTCAAAAATTACCTTTGTGCAGTCAAAACCCTAAAAATGACCATTTTGCCCTTTTGGTGATCTGATCAAATTTCTTGTGGAATTATGATCCAAACTTGATCAAATGGTTCATATGAGTTCATAATGTTTATGTGGGTCAATTTTCATGAGATTTGACTGTCAATTGGCCACAGTTGACTTTTTCCCAAATACAGCTGATTTCTAGGTCAACTGTCCAATTGATTGGGCAAAACTTGGAATCAAGACTTGAAACTTGATATGGATAAACTTGGGAGTCCAATATGAAGCAAGAAAGTCATCTTAGGCATTTTAGGTCAAAACATCTTTGTGCAAACACAAATCCTAATTTGGGTCAACAGTGCAAGGAGAAGTCTTGAGCAGATGAAACCCTAACTGGATCTTGATCTTCAAGGACTTGGTGATGAGAAATCAATGAGAAATGGGAGGGCAAATTTTGGGGTACAACAGAGTGTATCCATACTATATCTTGACTTTGAATTCTGAATGAGTAATAGAATGACTTCCGTGTTTGGAGTGTATCTTTACTGTATCATGAATAAGAGATCTGAATGAGTAGCATAATGACTTCCGTGTCTGGAGTGTATATGTATTGTATCTGAATAAGAGATCTGAATGAGTAGCATAATGACTTCCGTGTCTGGAGTGTATCCGTACTGTATCTGAAATATTTGAATATTTGTTAAAGATAGCTGTTAATCTTATCCTGAAAAGGGTAAAATGTTAGCTGAAACACAAAGTTATGTTGCATGAAATGTATGACGCAATAAAATGTGTTTTATCAATGTTTATGATATATGAGTGTAATGTATGTGCATGTAAGCTAATTCGCTGTCTTGTTGAGGAAAATAAATCCTTGATAGTTAGGGATAAGAAAATCTTCGACTGCTGCCGGGGAAAACAAATCCTTGACTGCTGCTGGAGATTCAAAATCTTTGATTGTTGAGGATGAGAAATCCTTGGTGACTATTTGGGATTAAAATCCTTGACAACTTCTGCTGGGATGTGAGGATCCTTCATGTCTTGAAATTTGGAGGATGATAAACATTTTGTTGTGAGAATAATGCCAAGTGTTGCTTGAGAAACCTGCTTGGGGAATCCCGAGAACTTTGATGACTATGGCTGGGGATGGCACAATGGGAATCCTTACTCGGTTGGGGAATAGGGAAAACTCTGATGGTTTCCGCGGGGAACTAAGAATGAGAATCTTAATTCTGTTGAGGAGTAATGAAAACTTTGGCGACTTCACTAGGGAATGATGAAGACTCTGTGGGGAATAGCTATCCTGCTGGGGAGTAGCTATCCTGCTGGGGAGATCAAGAATTTGGGTTATATGCCAATCTATTGGGGAATTATCCGAAGTTGTTGTCCGGTTAGCTGTCAGGCTTCAAAGCAACTTATTGGGAAATTATCAGGTTTTAAGATAACTCGCAGGGGAATTTGAAGAAACTAGAGGATTTCCACTGGGGTTTAAAGGTTGAAGTTTTAGCTCCGATGGGGAAGAAAGTTTTATCTTCGCTGAGGATCTGTAGTTCAAAGTTTTGGCTCCGCTGGGGATTGGGAGTTTGAACTTTTAAATCTGATGGGGATTTTGAAATTTAGCTCCGCTGAGGATCTAGATGATGTACTGTAGGGATTGCCCCTGGAATAGCCTAAAGGCGTTTTCCTATAATTTCAACCTGTCAGTAATTAATCTTTTCCAAATTGTTTATTTGTAAACAGTGACTATATTCAAATGCATATGCTCATTAATAAATCATTGGACGTTTTCAAATAAAACACAAGTGTAAAAAAGAAAAGACAAATAGTTTTCTGCACTTTGAAGTATCTTTGTATTAAATTTGTGTAAGTATTTTGTACAAAGGAGACATACATCCTAGTAAGAGAACGTTGTCATAAAAATGAGAAAAATTTATACAAAGAAAGATGGCTATGTGTAAAAATTCCATGGGGTTCCCATTCTGCTATAGCCTTCGTAACTCTGAATATCTTATCCATTCGTTGCTTTGTCCGAAGATGTTTGAGTTGATCAGAAGCCCGGAGCTTGTCCGTGAAGAGATTGTCCTTAAAGTGATCCGACGAGACATAGTCATACGCTTTAATTCCCTAACTTTTTCCTGGACCGCCCTTTCGGGTTTTCGATCCACCGGGAAACCCTTTTTTGCCCAAGTCGCCCTTTCGGGTTTTCAACTTGCCGGGTGTACAATTTTTTTATTTTTTTATCCCTAACTTTTGCCTGAACCGCCCTTTCGGGTTTTCGATTCATCGGGATGCCCTTTTTTTGCCTAGGTGTGTCAACCTAGCGGGTCATTTATACGTAGTATCTTTTGACTATGTATGCGTTTGCAGGGTGCAGTAGGTCATCACCGTCCATGGTGGTTAAGATCATTTCTCCACCAGAAAAGATGTTCTTGATCACAAATGGTCCTTCGTAAGTAGGAGTCCATTTTCCCCTGGGATCACTTTGTGGAAGGATGATGCGCTTGATTACCAGATCCCCGACTTGATATACCTGGCGCCTGACTTTCTTGTTGAAAGCTTTGATCATCCGTTTTTGATATGTCTGACCGTGGCAAACAGTAGTAAGTCTCTTCTCGTCAATTAAGTTCAATTGATCAAGTCGGGTCTGAATCCAATCGTCTTCGCTCAAACCAGCATCCTTCATGATTCTCAAGGAGGTAATCTGAACCTCGATAGGTAAAACAGCCTCCATGCCATATACCAAAGAGTAGGGTGTTTCCCCAGTTGATGTACGCGTCGTGGTACGGTACCCGTGGATAGCAAACGGTAACATCTCATGCCAGTCCTTGTAGGTGACTGTCATCTTCTGTATGATCTTCTTGATATTTTTGTTCGCAGCCTCGACAACACCGTTCATCTTTGGCCGATAGGGAGATGAATTGTGATGTTGAATCTGGAACTGCTCGCACAAGGCGGTGATCATAGTGTTGTTAAGGTTTGTACCATTGTCAGTGATGATCCTTTCAGGGATACCATACCGGCAAATAAGGTTCTGCTTGATGAATCGGGAAATAACATTCTTTGTGACAGATGCGAAGGAAGCTACTTCGACCCACTTGTTGAAGTAGTCAATGGCCACCAGAATGAAATGGTGTCCATTGGATGTTGTAGGCTTGATCTCCCCGATCATGTCGATCCCCCACATAGCGAACAACCAAGGAGCTGTTAAGACATTGAGAGGAACTGGAGGTATATGCACCTTGTCCGCATAGATTTGACATTTGTGACAAGTCCTGGAATGTTGATAGCAGTCAGCTTCCATGGTAGACCAGTAATAGCCTGCCTGTAGGATCTTCTTAGCCATCGTATGCCCGTTAGAGTGAGTGCCAAAGGTACCATTGTGCAGTTCAACCATGATCTGTTCAGCTTCAATCTTGTCCACACAACGGAGCAAAATGCAATCGTGATTGCACTTGTACAGGATACCATTACTTAGGAAGAACTTAGCTGAGAATCTCCTTAAGAACTTTTTGTCGTTGACTAAAGCTCCTTCAGGATATTCTTGAGCCTCGAGATACCTTTTGACTTCGTGAAACCAAGGTCGGTCCACTACTTCTTCGGTATTAATCTCGTGACAGTGTGCATGTTTGTCCATCTGTTCAATGGTGATCTGGGGAGCCTCATTATCCCAGTTAAGTTTAAACATGGATGACATTGTAGCTAGAGCATCTGCTAGCTGATTTTCTTCTCGCAGGAAGTGCTCGAAGGTAATCTGCTCGAAATGTGATAACAATGTCAAGACATGTTCTTTGTAAGGGATGAGATTGGGATGTTTAGTGTCCCACTCTCCTTTGATCTGACTGATGACCAAAGCTGAGTCTCCAAACACAACCAAAGATTTGATTCCCAAGTCTATTGCAGCCTTGAGACCAAAGATGCAAGCTTCATACTCGGCCATGTTGTTGGTGCAGTTGAAGCAAAGTCTAGCTGTGAAAGGTGTATGGAAACCTTCTGGAGAAATGAGTACTGCACTGATACCGTTTCCAAGTGCATTGGAGGCCCCATCAAAGTACAGAGTCCACCGGGATCCTTGTTCAGGTCCGTCATATGGTCTGTTCTCTTCAATGTTGTCCAATGTCATGATGTCTTCATCAGGGAAGTCAAACCTCATGGATTGGTAATCTTCGACATCTTGATGAGCCAGATGGTCAGCTAGCACAATCCCCTTTATAGCTTTTTGGGTCGTGTACTGTATATCGTATTCCGTTAGGATCATCTTCCATCTAGCTATTCTTCCAGATAGAGCAGGCTTCTCAAAGATGTAATTGATCAGATCCATCTTAGATATCAGTAAAGTGGTATGAGTCAACATATACTGCCTTAGCCGGCGAGAAGCCCATACCAAAGTGCATCAATTTTTCTCGAGCAGTGAGTATCGGGTCTCACAGTCGGTAAACTTTTTGCTAAGGTAATAAATGGCATGCTCTTTTTGGCCAGACTCGTCATGTTAGCCCAGTACGCACCCCATTGAATTCTCCAAGACAGTCAGATACATGATTAGCGGTCTTCCTTCAACGGGTGGCATAAAGATAGGAGGTTCTAGCAAATACTCCTTGATTTTATCGAAAGCAATTTGATAGTCATCATTCCATTTGATCACCTGATCTTTCTTCAACAGCTTGAAGATTGGTTCACAAGTAGATGTTAGGTGAGAAATGAACCTAGAAATGTAGTTTAGGTGTCCCAAGAAACCTCTGACCTCCTTCTCAGTGCGAGGAGCAGGCATTTCTTGTATAGCTTTGACTTTGGCAGGATCAACCTCGATGCCCTTGTTGCTGACAATGAAACCCAAGAGCTTACCGGACTCTAAAAGTGCACTTGTTAGGGTTCAGTCTGAGCTTGTACTCCTTCAACCTGACAAACAGCTTTTGCAGATGGTCGAGGTGTTCTTCTTCAGTTTGTGATCGGGCTATCATGTCATCTACGTAGACCTCTATCTCATGATGTATCATATCATGAAACAAAGCTACCATGGCATGTTGATAGGTTGCCCCGACATTCTTTAGTCCGAATGGCATCACTTTGTAGCAGAACATACCCCACTGTGTAACAAAAGTAGTTTTCTCCATGTCTTCAGGTGCCATTTTGATCTGGTTGTAACCTGAAAATCCGTCCATGAAAGAAAATACCTTGTACTGAGCTGTGTTGTCGACCAGGATGTCAATGTACGGAAGTGGAAAGTCATCTTTAGGGCTGGCCCTGTTTAAGTCTCTATAATCCACGCACATTCTCACCTTGCCGTCTTTATTAGGCACGGGCACAATGTTAGCAACCCATTGTGGATAGGAAGTAATAGCAATAAATCCAGCATTGAACTGCTTCATAACTTCTGCTTTGATCTTTTCTAACATGTCGGCCCTCATGCGGCAGACTTTTTGTTTGACTGGTGGACAGTCTTCTCTTGTGGGCAGACGGTGTACCACAATGTCTGTATCGAGTCCCGGCATGTCTTCGTATGACCAGACGAAGATCTCAACATATTCATTCAACAATTGAATTAAGCATTCCTTGACACTTGGCTCTAGGTTGGCACCCACTCTGACTTCTTTTCTGTCTTCGTCAGTACCCAAGTTGATTGTCTCTAACAGCTCCTCATGAGGTAGAATAGCCCTTTCTTCCTGTTGTAGCAGTCTAGCCAATTCTCCCGGCACCTCACAATCTTCTTCACCTTCGTATTCGACATGGTAGACCAGATCTTCAGAGTCACTGAAGGCCATAGCAGAATCGTTACCCATGGAATCCGGAATGGAAGGGTACCTGCATTTGTGATTCTGGGTGTGTATAAGGGATAGCCACCTTTAAACAAATAAATTGTAAAAGGAAAGACAATGAGCATAAAAGTTTATATGTGAAAACGTCCATGATTCATTAAAATGGCATATGAAAATGAAAAATTAAACCCTTACAAATAGACTTATGTGCCTCGGGTAAGGCACAAGGTTAAAAGTGTACGAATTATTTGAGAATTATTACAAACCAACAGAAATGTTTGAAAGATAAATTACTGAGGTATGAAAGTAATCAGAACAAAGTCTTTTGCTTCCCAGTTGCACAGTCCTCCGTCCACAGTTGGAAAAATCCAGTCTTCCAGGCTGCTCTCCTCTTCACTATCCTCCAAAGCATTGACTCCATGATGGGTGATCTTTACTGGTGGCCCTCCAACACGGGTGCGGCGTACAACCTTTTGAGCATAAGAAGTGAACCCCAAGCCGAATTTATCTTATTTGTAAGGAAAGTCTGGAAGCTGCCCCCAAATTATGCTTCCTCCTTCTTCAATCACATCCTTTACATCTTTGAGAGATGACATCCGAGGCGGAGGTCTGGTAATCCTGGATACAGAAGACACTGTCTTGGTTGCCGCAATCTCCTGAGCTACCTCTTCAAAATGCTGGAAAGGGGTTTCGATGAATTCACCATCCAATTCTACATAGCGGAAATAATTTAGATGGTTTATCATGTATTCCTCTTCGCCATGAACAATTATGATTTTCCCCTGGACAGGGTATTTGAGCATTTGATGCAGAGTGGAAGTGACAGCTCCAGCATTGTGAATCCAGGGTCTTCCCAACAAGCAAGAATAAGAAGGACGGATGTCCATCACATAGAATGTGGAGTTGAAGGTTTCAGTTCCCACTTTAATCGGGATGTCCACCTCCCCGTGGACCATCCTTTTAGAACCATCAAAGGCTCTGACAATTATATTGCTGGGCTTCAAGGTTAAACCTTCACAATCCAGTCTATCCAAGGCTTTCTTCGGCAAGACGTTCAGCAATGAACCAGTGTCTACCAGTACGTGTGCTAGGGTAGTCCCTCTGCATTCCACCGAGACATGCAAAGCGTCATTATGTTTTCTCCCCTTCGATGTTAAATCGGCATCGGAGAATCCTATACCATTGTCAACTGTTAAGCTAGCTACACATTCCTGGAACTGATCCGTGGAGGTTTCCTGCGGCACATGGGCCATCTTCAAGAATCTTATCAAAGCTTTAGCATGAGCTTATGAACAAAGCAGCAGGGCCAACATAGAGATCTTTGAGGGGGTTTTCCCCAGTTGTTCCACAACATCATAATCGCTTTTCTTGATTATTTTCAAAATATCTTCCATTTCTTTTTGAGAGGTTTCAGGGATGACCAATGGCTGAGCCCTCGTCCTGACGGGCTCTTCTTGGATCCATTTCCCTCTATCATCAGCAACAGCAGAGGGGACAACCACAGGAATTACAACTTCTTCAATGATTGGGGTTCTTGCAGATATGTTTACCGGTGCAGGGGTAACCTTAGGAGCAGCTGAGGGTCCAAAGATTGCCTTTGGTGGGGTAATCTTTGGAGAGGAAATTCTTCCACTGCGGGTGATTTTGCTCGTTCCAGCAATGTTTCCAATGTCGGAAGTCTCTTCATCAGAACTCTCTTCAGTTGATTCAATTTGTTTAATACCGTGGTAGTAGATTTCTCCACCATAGTTCCACGGTACTGATCTGTCGGACTTGTACGGGACGGGCACAGGCATGGTTATCTTCAAAGGTGTAGTCTTTGGAGCGGATGTAATCTTAACAGGTCTTTTGGAGACCTTGGAAAGATTGGCGGATATGGTTATTATTGAAACATCATTGACAGGAGTCAGTGTAACAGGAGTCTTTTCAAAAAGGATTTCTTGGTTATCTATTTGGCGTTGGATGCCTAACTTCAACAATGGACAGTCGGTTGGTAAGGATGAACAAAGGCAGCAATCTTCTTCACAACCTGAGAAAATCCCAGCCTTTAGTAAATTCAACTTGATTATCGGTAGTGGAGTTATCAAATCATCAACAATAGCAACAAAAAGATCCTCTTCAACAACATGGGCATTGTGGCCATGCTTTGGCATTGGAGCAGAGATTACATTCGGATTTTCAGGGGTGTCGAATTCAACTTCTTTAGCGTCTATCAAATCCTGAATCTTATTCTTGAGGGCCCAACAATTGTTGGTGTCGTGCCCCAGGCTGTCTGAATGATAAGCACACTTGGCGTTCAAATGGTAGTACGGAGAAGCAATATTCGGGTTCTTCGGGGCCTCTTTCAAACTGGAAAGGTTTAACTTCAATAGGTGGGGTAGAACCTGAGCAAGAGTCATGTTTATCTGGGTGAATTGACGTACAGGCCTTTCCACCCTTGTTTGGTTGGTTCTGGGTTGATTGTTTCTGGGCTGATCAGCTGCAGACTTCTGAATCATTACGGACTCCACCGCTGGCCGACGCTCAATTATTCCTTGACCTCTTTGGGAGTAAACAATTGATACTTCCTTCTTTGCTGGGAAAGTCTTTTTGATGGCAGCGGAAGCATATGCATCTTTTTGAATTTTACCGCTTTTTATGTCGGCTTCAACTCTCTCACCAGTTAGAATCAACTCAGTGAACCCCGTAGAGGAGCTTCCAATCAGATGATTAAAGAAAGGCCCTGACAGAGTTCCCAAGAACATGTCTACTAGCTCCCTCTCAGATAGAGGTGGTTGTACTCGTCCCGTCAAGTCTCTCCATTTCTGGGCATACTCTTTGAAACCTTCATTTGAGACCATGCCCATACTCTGTAATTGAGTACGGGTTGGTGCTAAGTCCGTATTGTATTGATACTATTTATAGAAGGCGGCCGCCAATTCCTCCCAATTATGCACATCATACCTCTCCAACTGGTAGAACCAATCTAACTGCGTCCCCGACAAACTGTCCTAGAAAAAGTGGACCCACAGGTCTTTGTTAGAAGAATGTGGTTGAATTTTCCTGACATAAGATTGTAGGTGCATCTTGGGACAAGCCAACCTGTCGTACTTAGAAAATAGAGGCACCTTAAACTTAGGAGGGATTACAATTCCAGACACCAACCCTAGCTCTTCAAAGTCCAGCCCAGGCACTCTCTGTATCTCTATAGCTGCCAGACGTTCTTCCAAGTTTTTGTATTTGTCATCTGCATGAGGGTATTGTTGTTCAGAGTAGTCCTCATCTTCCTCTTCTTTAGCTTCAGAATATGAGGGCACAACAGTCTCTTTACCCTTTCTCTCTCCTTCCTCAGAGGTTGATGGAAAATCTAGGACCTTTCTGGCTTGACCTTCAAATCTTCTGCCCAAGGTAGCCACACCAGCTCTCTTCTTCTTCTTTTTCTCTTTTTCCTTTTCTAGCAGAGTTTTGAGCTCCTCCTGCCCCTTGGCCAAGGTCAGGAGTAGATGTTGAAATTATGAATTCTGAGCTTGTAAGTCTTTGACCGTTTGTTTAATATCCATCTTGCTGAAATAAACAGCAGAGAGATGAGGAAACTTGGTGTGAAGACCTGTTTATGCATATGATGAATGATATGTATTCATGTAATGCATTCAAGGATTCAGAAATTCAAATTTGTTTTAAACAAAAAAGAAACACACGTCATATTAATAAGATAGAATTTGTTAGTACATCAATGCCCCATGGGCAAAATAATACAAAATTCTAAGGTAAAAATACGTTGCGCATCCTTTTTGGTGCAATGTACGTGTTGAGAGTCTGCTCTTCGTGAAGTTGACGAGTGAGTTCTAAAACCTTCTTCTCGCTTGCGTAGAATTGGGCTTCAAAAGTATCGCATTCTCCCTTGAGCTGTATCCAACTCCTTTGTAAATCTTCGAGTGATGTTGGCATGTCAGGATGTAGGAGGGTGTATGGAACCTCTCCTTCCATAACAGGCTCTATAATCATAGGGAGAATGAAGGGGTAAGGCATCATAAGACTTTAGGCGCAGGTTCGTACCCACTTGAGGTAAGGCTCAAGGGGGATGGAATTATTGTGTCTCAAGGTCTTACTGTCTACCTTGTTCGGCATCCTCCAAGCTCGGATGAACCTTTGTCGAAGTCCTTGATCGTCGTTGTCGAAGTCAAAAACCAAGTATGGAATCAGCATGTCATGTGGGCCATCCCTTCGGGTATACCCAAACTGTCTCAGAGCCAAATAGGGATTGTAGGTGATACCTCCCCTAATGCCAAGTAGAGGGACATTAGGGAATTCTCCATAACGGTCGACGATGATAACATTCTCTTTTGATCGAGAACACCAATGAATGTCTGAATGTGTAAGAGTCATCAATCATTGTGACCACCTCAAACCTTGCTCATTCTTCAAGGCTGATTGGGGAAGATGAGAAATAAACCATCTTGCCAGTAGAGGAGTGCAACACATGAGAACACCTCTTTTCCTCATTGTTCGAGTGTGAAAAGAGTGCAAGATATCCCCAAGCAATGTAGGCACCGGGTTGCGACTCATGAAGATTTTGACAGCATTCACATCTATAAGCTGGTCAGGGTTTGGGAACAAGACCAACCCATAGATGAGAAGAGCTACAATCTCCTCAAAATCTTGTAAGTCCAAAGAATTCCAACAGCTTTGGGCCTTCTCAAACAAGAACTTTGACAAGAATCCTTTGACACCACTTCTAGTTTCCTAATGTGTTGTGACATCAGAGGAGTGCAAGTGTAGGGCTTGAGCAATCTCTTCTGGCTTTGGATCTCTTTCCGTACCGTTGAAGGGTAGTTGATTGAGAATATGAATTCTCAAGAGTTGAGAAAATTCCTCCAAAGTGGGCACAAGCTGGTAGTCAGGAAATGTGAAGCAATGATGCAAAGGGTCAAAGAACTGGAAGAGAACTTTCAGCATATCCTCCTCAGTGTTGGTGTTGAATAAGTTGAGAAGATGACCATGTCTCTCGGTGAATGGAGAATTCTCAGGAATCCTTGAAGCTAGCTCCTTGAGTTGAGGAGGAACTCTTACAAGGTTGACTTGGATAGTTCTCCTGCGAAGTGAATCCATTACCTACAAAACAGGAACAAAGATGAAGATCCAAAATCCTTGAAATGGTTAGTGGATGCAAATGATGCTTCATGATGTTCATGATGTTATGCACAAGTATATATGTACAAGCAAATCACACAAGTTCCTAGTTTAGGCTTGCATGGGGTTTCATAGGTAAGTACCCTCTTGAAGTTTAGTTGGCTCAACCTGTCCTAGAAATAGTAACCGGGTTCTAAGGAGCTCAATATCATTGGATTGTTTTCTGTGTTCATTGTTTCAGTTTAGCCACTTTACTGGCGACCGAAATATTCCAAGAAAACAACCCTCAATGAGTGTAGTATCGAGTATCTACCAACTTCGGACTGCACCAAAGTCGGTCATCTCACTACATCCTAAAAGGCCAAGTTGGTAAAGTAAAGGTTCTAAAAGTCCATTAGTGCTTCATGACATCACTCAGCGGCCCCGTATTCTCTTGGATTGACTCAAAGGCTACCGGTACCCACAAATATGTCGCATTAATATAGCTATTTCTTAGACCATGTTGGTATACCCCACACAGTTTCCACAATGTATTGCTATTTACCTATGAATGTTTCCCAAATCCGGGTAGAGGATTCAAACCCAAACAATAGAACCAAAGTGTAAAGCATACAAGTCAAGGAAGATAAGCATGTAAAGGTGATCTAAAACCCTAAGGTAACCCCACTTTTAGAATTCTTCCCCAGCAGAGTCGCCAGTTCTGTGATACGGTGGGAGAACTGACTTGAGGTTTTGCGTTTGTGTTCGCAAATGTTTCGGTTTAGCAAGAGTCGCCACCAACTTTTTATTTTATCCAAAGGAAAGGTCAAAAAGCACAAGAAAGACCTTTGAGATGTTTTCTTGAGTTCGGGGGGTAGATTATGAAAAGGGAAGGTGCTAGCACCCTTTTCATCCATTGTTATCCATGGGCTCTTAGTTACTTGTTTAGATCACTTGCTTTGCTTTTCCAATTGTTTGAAATGGTGCTTTGTATGGTTTTTGAAAGTATTTTGAAAAGAGGCCTTTGTTTAGGCAATATTTGTAATGATTCTTGTTTGTACGAATGTATACAAAGATGTTTGTCTTTTGAAAAATGATTCAATGTTTGAAAGTTGTTTGGAAATATTTTGAAATTGTGTGTGTTTGTTTGAAAATAGCAAGGATGGTTTGCAAATTGATCAAGTAACTAGAAGCTTATCTACCTACTCAGAAGTCTTTCCTACACATTTTTATTCCTTTGATATTGTTGTTTTACCATTGTATTTGGTAAACAAACCTATCTTTGGATGTTAAACGGGACGAGCGTGGGTCATCGTATGATCATGATAGCAATAGTGCCAAGTATCTTAGCAAGTTTTGAGGGACTTAAGATCATTTGTTTTTAGGCAACCAAGATAGCATCATCGAGGGACTATGATCTTTTGTTTTGTTTTGTTTTGTTTTGCCAAGATACCTCGCATGCATACCATGGCCATGTTTTAAGGCAACAAAGTGGATGAAACACTAGGGGTGCTTGTGTGCAAGGTGTTGTCATTTTCATGCATTTTTGTCTTGTGTTAAGTCATGCTATTTGTTTGATTTTTGGTCTTTTGCATACAAAATCCTAATTTACTATCATGGTATATGAAAGCAATAAAATGCGTAAAGTAAATCTAGACTATTACAACAATATTATGGGAAGGGGATACAAGTTTTGAATGGGGGGATATTACTCAAAATAAAACCCTAAAACTATTACAACCAAATTGAATTTATTGTACAAATAAATAAATAAACAATATTTAAATATGCAATAAAATGTAAATATGCAAAAAAAAAGTTCTTGTATTTATTTTATATATGTAAAAATAAAATTATTTAAATTCTAAAAATAAGAAGAAAAAAAATATTATTTTTGAAAGGGGAAACCCTAATTTTTGGTTTAATAGAAAATATGTTTTATATTATTTATTTGTCCATTTTTGTTCAAGAAAAATAATAATAATATTATGTACAAAATGTTAAAAAAATTGAAATATGTATGAAAATATTATTTTAAGTGTATAAATAATAAAAATAAAAATGTATGATATTTTTATATTATTTACAAGTTTTATTTAAGAAAATAAAGTATATTAACCTAATAATTAATTTATTATGCAAAAAATAAAATAAAAAAATATGATAAAATGCAAAAAATAAAGAAAATATTTTTTATGATTTTAAATGTTCAGAAAAAGTAAATAAAAGTCAGAAATATGAAATGTGCAAAAAAAATACAAAAAATATAAAATAAAAGGTCAGGGTGGTGCAGAAGTAAAATGAGGGGGTGCCAAAAGTAGGAAAAGCCAGACCCAGGCGCGCCAAGCCCAAACAACTTTATCCCTGTCATTGGTGTGATATGGTGGGAAGAACTGACTGTTTTTTTGGAATGCTGGTTTGCGTTTTGCGTTTGTTTTCGCAAAATGTCGCGGTAAGCAAGAGTCGCCACCGACTTTTATTTTATCCAACAAGGAAAGGAAAAAAGCACAGAAAAATTCCTTTTTCGAGATATTTCTCGGGTTCAGGGGGTAGATTATAGAAAGGGAAGGTGTTAGCACCCTTTCTATCCGTGGTTATCCACAGGCTCTTAGGTACTTGCTCAATTGTTTTCAAAATTGCTTTCTTTGTGCTTGTGGGTTTGAAAAAGTCTTTGTTTTGAAACTTCGATTTAACTCTTGCTTCTGTCCTCAAGAGCGTATGAAGTGTTTTTGAAAACTTTGTTCGAAAAAGGAGTGTAAGTGTGAAAAAGATTTTGTTTTTTGAAAGAGCAAGTATCTAAGAACCATCTACCTACTCGAAAAAGGAATCGTTCAATGCTAATGTCCTTTAGACAAAGCTATCCCACTATGAATGAGTAGGTAGCACCGTCGTTGGAGTTTAAGGGTCAATTTGAATTAGGGACTTACGGTCACCAAAGCAATGTTAGGACGCCTTAGCGGTAACCCTAATGTCTTAGATCATTTGTTTGAGGCAACAATATCCGAGGCAACCATTTCGAGGCGACTATGATCTTTTAGACAAGAGGGTGACCTCTAAAACAAACTATACTTAATGAGCATGTACGAAGGCAACCAAGTGGGGTGTACCCTAAGAGTGCGCATGTGCGAGTGTGTCGTTTTCAGTTTATTTTTATCTTTGTACATGTTAAGGGTGGTCTAAGTTGATTTTAAGATTAACATTCAGTCTTGTCATGCAAACCCTATTATCAAACATCTAACAGTTATAATTTGCGGAAATAAAATGCGGAATTTAAATTACAAGGCGTTGGGTATTTACATCACCAAAGACAAACCCTTTGAAAATAAATAAAGCGATAAAAATAAATAAAAGTCCTATTTAACTATTACAAGCCGGGAGCAAGTTCATTATTGGATAAAAATAAGTAACGCGTGCGGGAAATTAGATCGAGCGCGAGTTTAGGGTTTTGACCCTTTTGGTTAAAGAAGAGATCTTTTTGTTGTTTTTATTTTAAGAAAGAAATTAAACCTAAATTAATTACTAAATAAAATTAATAAATTAATTAAATGAAAAAATTAAATATGACATATTTTTTTATTTTTGTTATTTTAAGAAAGAAAAATGAAATTAATTAAATTAATGGTTAGTACCTAATTAAATCTAATTAATTATTTATTTACAAAAGGAATTAAAGTTTTTCTAATTAAAACCTAATTAATTAATAAATTTATTAATAAAAAATAAGGTTTAAAATTTGATTTGAAATAAAAATAAACATTTTTTTGGTGATTTTATTTAATAAAAGAGGAATTTTGTGATTGGTTAGTAAATTAGATAAAAATAATAAAACAATTAAAATAAAATAAAATAAGTGAAAGAGAGAGTTTGGGCCTGAATTATGGGGGTGCTGGTAGCAATTTGAAGGCCCATTAGTGGCTGGCCTTTTTTGACTTTTTGGATCTGGTATGCATGCGTGGACCAATGCCTATGGTGGACCTTCAGCTTGGACTCTCAGATTTGGCCTTTGGCCATCTGGCAATTGGATGACTAATGGCGCATGATAGGTTGTAGATAGGCGTATACACTGAATCACTTGAAGAATAAAAATATTGAGAAAGTGGGGGACCTGGGATTCGAACCCAGGTCCTGAAGGATAATTCTTTGCACGCTTGCCACTACACTACTCTGATTCAATTGTTATTATAATGCAAACAAATAATATTATATAAAAATGAAATAATTGCCAGAAAAATAATAAAACGCGCGCTTGGTTTGAATGGCCCAATGATGGGGCGCCACGCATCATCTTCAACCTCATATCCGTGGCTAAAAATGCACAGACCTATACCAACGGTCAGAAGTCCGTAGCTACAAATTTGTTCATCTCAAAAATCCTTCTCAGGCCACAAAAATGAATTCCAAGGGCATGGTTGTGTTCGTCTCACCCTCCCGGTCACAACCATACCCTTCTTGGTGGTCAATTGTTCTTGAAATAAAAACGCCCAAAAACTCCAAGCAAAACCTAGCTATGGCGAATTGCAATACAGGCCATATAAATGAAATTAAATAATGCAAAAGGCTTGGAAATGTTCTGGTGATTACAAATATGCCATTAGTTTTCATTATAGATGCAAGAATAGATCAAACCAAACTCAAGAACAGGGGTATGTTTCGTGACACTTACAGCGTGTTTGGACGTCTGAAAAAGCTTGCTTTGGATCCAGGTAGCTTGAGTGGATGCTCAGGAAGCGATTGAGACAAGTCTTGGCCTCTGAAAATGCCTCTAACCTGGATTTCGACTTCTCACTTTTTTGTGATTTTTCCAACTTTTATTCTGCCTCTCTCTGCACTTTCCAACCCTTATCTCGTATCCTTTGGCTTGCTTATGTATTGTGTAGTGTATTAGGGTAACAAATATGGACTAAATCTTCCCATATCAATGCATATGAATTTGATTAGATCTCCACTTTAAACTTTTCCAAATTTGATTTGATTCAATCTTTTTGCACATGATTTGCTTTGATACGAATTCCATGGTGATGCTAGCTGTAAACAAAGCCTAAAACAATCAATAAATCAAGAGTTATTAATTATTTGGATTTTCTATGATTTTATTTGATTTAAAATGAATAAATTCAATAAAAAATAAAATAAAATAATAAAAATGAAATATGGGCTCATGGCTGAATCTAGGACACGTGGACAATGATGCAAACTCAAATCAAGTGGAAAAGAATGGGCCCATTTGACAAAATTTGATGTTTTGGGGATAGTTGACTTTTGGCAAATTTACAAAAATGTCCAACTTCAACCATGCATAACTTCTTCAATTTTGAACTTTTGGAAGTGTTCTTGGACTTTTTAGAAATCTTGAGATGTCCTATAACCAACACTTTTTGTCTCATCTCATTTTGATATTCCATGCTCAAGTTATAAGCTTTGGAAAAAAAGGTGTTTTTGTTGACTTTCAAAAATGACCTATAATGTCCAAATTTATAACTTCTTGTGAGTGCATTTCTTGATCTTGGGGTATGAATATGGATTGTATGGAATTGCATCCTCTTCAAAATGAGCTTTGTATGGGTCATTTCTCATAAAGTATGAGAAAGTTATGCTTGGTCAAAGTTGAGTTGACTTTTCCTACAAAACCATAATTTATCAACTTTTGAGTCTTGATGAATTTTGAGAAATTATTGATGAATCATGATCAACCCTTGATAAAATGATGAAATATCTTTCAAAATGAGAATGTTGACCAAAAATCTTGAGGTTTGACTATTTGTAGGTCACAATTGACTTTTGCCCTAGCACATTCGATTTTTGGACCCTTGAGCAATTGACTGAGCAAACTTCCTCTGCAAGGCTTGAAATTTGAAATGGATGATCTTGAGAACATATTAGGACATTAGTGACAATTTGAGGTCATTTGGATTCAAAGTTCTTGATGCAACACAAAACCCTAAATTGGGGTAGACTGCCTTAGGAGATAACTTGTCTGTCCAACTCTTGAGCAAACTTGAGCAACTTGGAGATTTTTCTTGCAATGTTTTGAGGAATATAAGAGGGAAAATTTTGGGGTAAAACAGCTTCCCCTGTTCAATCTTCTTAAACTTGAGGATGTAGATTGGCTTTCGTGCCTTTCGTGATCCGAAGGTGGAAGATGATTGAACACTGGAGTGCCTAGAAATTTGCACTTGCATGAAGTGGTATCAGCCTTGTGACATTGGGAATGGGCTTACAGATGCCATTTTGGAGGTTGCTGGCGGGAGGATGGGCTTAAAGATGCCATCTGCACGAGTGTCGATCGCATAAGAGATTCCTTAGCGAGAGCTTGTGCACCTGTTGTTGTGGAAGATTCCGCTTGGGGAAGTCTGATCTTTGTTGAGATTTAGGGACTTGTTTGTACCTCAACTGAGAGAACATCTCTGCTGAGTTTTAAGAACTTGTCCGTAATTCAACTGGGGGGAAACATCTTCGTCGAGATTTAGGAATTGTCTTTAATTCAACCGAGGATAATTCTGTTGAGATTTAAGAACTGTCATTACTTCGACATAGGAACTTTGCCGAGATTTAGAACCTTATCTATAATTTAACTGAGGATAATTCAGTTGAGATTTAAGAACCGGTCAGTACTTCGACTGAGGGAAACATCTTCATCAAGATCTAGGACTGTTTGTACTTCAACGGAGGATAATTCTGTTGAGATTTAAGAACTTGTCCACACTTCGACGGAGGAAAGTTGTCGAGATTTAGAACCTTATCCGTAATTCAACCGAGAATAATTCAGTTGAGATTTAAGAACCGGTCACTACTTAGATTGAGGGAAACATCTTCATCGAGATCTAGGACTTGTCTGTAATTCAACCGAGGATAATTCTGTTGAGATTTAAGAACTTGTCCACACTTTGACGGAGGAAAGTTGCCGAGATTTAGAACCTTATCTGTAACTCAACCGAGGATAATTCAGTTGAGATTTAAGAACCGGTCAGCACTTCGACTGAGGGAAACATCTTCATCGAGATCTAGGAACTGTCTGTAATTCAACCGAGGATAATTCTGTTGAGATTTAAGAACTTGTCCACACTTCGACGGAGGAAAATTGTCGAGATTTAGAACCTTATCTGTAATTCAACCGAGAATAATTCAGCTGAGATTTAAGAATCGGTCAGTACTTCGACTTGGGTAGAAGCTTCATAGCTGAGAACTTAACTGCATCCTTCCTGAAAGGTAAAGGTCAGTCGTATGCAATGCATGATATCTGTCAAGCAATGATGTTCTCAAACTAAATGAGATTGTGTTGTATGATGCGTATATGCATGTATCATGATGTATGGAAATCTAATGTTTTTAGCTGGGGAAAGTAAATCCTGGATAGCTGCTAGAGAAAAGAATTGAATTCTTCGTTTCTGCTGGGGATGGCAAACGAAGATGATTGCGAGAATAAACATGCAGGAGAGGATAACTCTGTTGGGGAATAAACTGATGAGGAGATTACTCTGTGGGGAAGAGATGCTCTGATGAGGATTCCACCGATAAATTCCGCTGGGGATGAATTGCCATTGCTGGTGATACTGAATCTTGTTGGGGATTGACTTCTTGTTTGTGAAAGGAAAGTACTCCGTTGGGGATGATCTTTCAGTTGTGACTTCACTGGGGATAACCTTTTAGACTCTATGGGGATAATCCTTTGAACTTGATGGGGAAAATCTTCCAAAGTTTACTGGGGATGATTCTCCAAACTCCACTGGGGAAGATTTTTCAGACTACGCTGGGGAGAATATTAAAACTCCACTGGGGATATCTTGTACTTTACCGGGGAATATTCTTATACTCCGCTGGGGAATATTAAGACCTTTCAGTGCTGATGGTAAATAAACTCTGCTTGGGGAGAATATTACCGATTCATTTACAGTTGCGAGTCTCAGCTGGGGAGAGTTATCATTACTGTCTTAATCTGCAAGGAGTGAATGCATCTCAACCATATTCTTCAGCTGAATTTACCTTGTACCTGGTGGACAGCAACTGTACAGTTTGGACAATTCTTATTTTCCCCTGTTTCTGATATTACAAGTAATGGTCTTTTGTTTTGGCCTGTAATTATTTATGAGCAGCAAATAATGTCAAATGCATATATCAAAAATGAACATTGGACGTTTTTTGCAAAACTAAACAGAAAAAGGAAAAACAGTTTGAAATTTTTCTGAGAATGAATTGTATTGATTTTGAAGTTTGGCCTGTAAATAGACATTTTTGTACAAGAGGCTGATGTCCTGGTAAGAGAATGCCGCCGAATAATAGAATTTACACAATTTGCGAAAAACTAAACAAAACAGCTATGTGAATAATCCCACTGGGTTCCAACTCTTATATTGCCTTTATGTCCTCGAGCATCTCATTAATTTGCTACTGGTTGAAGGTAGATCATATTGATTAGTGTCGTCCGAGCTTGATAGTCGATACTGAATTCTGGTTGCAAGGTGATCCAATGAGACATAGTGTTACGCTTTGATCCCTAATTTTTTCCTGGACCGCCCTTTCGGGTTTTTAGTCCACCGGGATACCCTTTTTTGCCCAAGTCGCCCTTTCGGGTTTTCAACTTGCCGGGTGTACAAATTTTTTTCATTTTCATCCCTTATTTTTGCCCGAACCCTTTTGGTTCGCTGGGAAGCCCTTATTTTTGCCTAGGCCAGTCGACCTAGCGGGTCTTCGATTATGCGTAGTATTTTTTCACTATGTCTGCATTGACGGGGTGAGGAAGGTCGTCACCATCCATGGTGGTTAGAATCATAGCTCCTCCTGAGAAAATGTTCTTAACCACAAATGGTCCTTCGTAAGTAGGGATCCATTTGCCCCTGGGATCACCTTGAGGTAAGATAATGCGCTTGATTACCAGGTCCCCAACTTGATACTCTTGTCGTCTGACTTTCTTGTTAAACGCCTTGATCATCCGTTTTTGATACGTCTAACCATGACAAATAGAAGTAAGTCTCTTTTCATTGATTAAGTTCAGCTGATCAAGCCGGGTCTGGACCCAGTCATCTTTGCTCAAACATGCATCCTTCATAATCCAAAGAGAGGGTGTCTGAACTTCAATGGGAAAGACTGCTTCCATGCCATATACCATGGAATAGGGTGTTTCCCCTGTTGACGTCCGCGCTGAGTTACGGTACCCATGAAGAGCAAATGGTAACATCTCGTGCCAGTCTTTGTATGTCACCGTCATCTTCTGCACAATCTTCTTAATGTTCTTATTAGTTGCTTCTATAGCCCCGTTCATCTTCGGCCGGTAGGGAGAAGAGTTGTGATGCTGTATCTTGAATTGCTTGCAGAGCTCGGTGATCATCTTATTGTTGAGATTCGTACCATTGTCCGTAATTATTCTCTCTGGTACACCATATCGACATATCAGATTGTGCCTAATGAACCGCACCACGACGTTCTTGGTTACAGTAGCAAAGGAAGCTGCTTCAACCCACTTCGTAAAGTAATCAATTGCTACTAGGATGAAACGATGCCCGTTGGATGCTGTAGGTCTAATCTCGCCGATCATGTCAACGCCCCACATTGCAAAAGGCCATGGAGCTGTCAAGATGTTCAGAGGAACTAGAGGTATGTGCACCTTATCAGCATAGACTTGGCACTTGTGACATGTCCTTGAGTGCTGATAACAGTCGGCTTCTATTGTGGACCAAAAATATCTTGCCCGGAGGATTTTCTTTGCCATGGTGTGTCCACTGGAATGAGTTCCGAAAGTACCTTCATGTAACTCTGCCATGATCCTTTCTGCTTCATTCTTATCCACACAACGCAGTAAGGTTGAATCATGGTTACATTTGTAAAGAATGCCATTGCTGATGAAGAACTTCGCTACGAACCTCCTCAGAAACTTCTTGTCATTAACAGATGCATCCTCGGGGTACTCCTGAGTTTCAAGATACCTCTTTACCTCATGAAACCAGGGTTTATCCGCTACCTCTTCAGTCTCAATGTCACAGTAATGTACAGGTTCGTCCAACCTTTCAATGGTAATCCGGGGAGCCTCGTTGTCCCAATTGACTTTGAACATAGAAGACATCGTAGCCAGCGTGTCTGCCAACTGATTCTCCTCTCTAGGGAAGTGTTCAAAGGTTATCTCTTCGAAGTGTGGAAGCAACGTAAATACATACTCCTTGTAAGGAATAAGATTTGGGTGTTTCGTATCCCACTCACCTTTGATCTGACTGATCACAAGAGCGGAATCTCCGAACACACTTAGAAACTTAATCCTTAGGTCAATTGCTGCTCGAAGACCCATGATGCATGCTTCATACTCCGCCATGTTGTTGGTGCAGTTGAAACATAGTCGGGCGATAAACGGATTATGAGAGCCTTTAGGAGATATGATCATGGCGCCAATGCCATTGCCCAAAGCGTTTGAAGCTCCATCAAAGTACATAGACCATCGGGATCCCTCCTCAGGTCCTTCATCCGGTCCAGGTGTCTCACATTCAGTCCCTAACATGATACTCTCATCCGGGAATTCAAAGTTCATTGACTGGTAATCATCCACTGCCTGATGTGCCAAATGATCTGCCAACACACTTCCCTTGATTGCCTTTTGGGTCGTATATTGGATGTCATATTCAGTGAAGATCATCTGCCATCTTGCAATTCTTCCGGATAAGGGAAGCTTTTCGAAGATATACTTGATTGGATCCATTTTTGATATCAATAGAGTAGTCTGAGTCAGCATATACTGTCTCAGCCGGCGAGCAGCCCATGCCAAAGCACAACAAGTTTTCTCAAGCAACGAGTAACGGGTCTCGCAGTCGGTAAAATTTTTGCTAAGGTAATAAATAGCATGCTCTTTTTGGCCAGACTCGTCATGCTGCCCCAACATGGACCCCATTAAATTGTCGAGTACTGTCAAGTATAAGATCAAAGGTCTCCCTTCAACTGGAGGCATCAGAATGGGTGGCTCTTGGAGATATTCCTTGATCCTTTCGAAAGCGGCCTGACATTCATCGTTCCATCTTACCACTTGATCTTTCTTTAGCAACTTGAAGATTGGCTCGCAAGTAGAAGTCAGGTGTGAGATGAATCAGGAAATATAGTTCAAACGTCCCAAAAAGCCTCTGACTTCTTTTTCTGTTCGGGGAGCTGGCATTTCCTGTATAGCCTTCACCTTTGCAGGATCCACTTGAATACCTTTATCACTTATGAAGAAACCCAACAGCTTACCAGATCTCACCCTGAAGGTGCACTTGTTCGGGTTTAACCTCAGCTTGTACAACTTCAACCTGTCAAATAACTTCTGAAGGTGGTCAAGATGTTCTTCTTCAGTCTGGGATCTTGCAATCATGTCGTCGACGTATACCTCAATATCATGATGGATCATGTCATGGAACAAAGCGACCATGACGCACTGATACGTTGCCTCAGCATTCTTCAATCTAAAAGGCATGACCTTGTAGCAAAAGGTACCCCATTGAGTAACAAAGGTTGTCTTCTCCATATCTTCGAGAGCCATTTTAATCTGATTGTAACCGGAGAAACCATCCATAAAGGAGAAGACCTTATGTTGAGCGGTGTTGTCAACCAGAACGTCGATATGAGGTAGAGGGAAATCGTCCTTGGGACTCGCCATGTTCAGATCCCTATAGTCAACACACATTCGAACCTTACCATCCTTCTTCGGCACTGGAACCACATTGGCCACTCACTGTAGGTAAGAAGTAACTGCTAGAAAACCGACATCAAACTGTTTCATCACTTCAACCTTGATTTTCTCAGACATTTCTGGGCGCATTCGGCGGACTTTCTGTTTCACTGGAGGACAGTCTTCCTTGGTAGGCAATCGGTGAACCATAATATCGGTATCCAACACAGGCATATCTTCCTAAGACCAGGAAAATATCTTAACGTAGTCTCGCAGCATCTGAATCAACCGTTGCTTAACACTCGCTTCCAGATTTGCACCAATCTTAACCTCTTTCTTGTCTAGCTCTGTACCCAGATTTACTGATTCCACCGGCTCTTCATGCGGTTGTATGACCCTCTCTTCCTGAAGTAACAGTCTTGCAAGTTCACCAAGCACCTCACAATCATCTTCACCTTCGTCTTCGGCTAAGTTGATCGGACTTTCGAAGTCATAACTGGCAGTAGCAGAGTCGTTACCAGTGAGATCCATAGTGGATGTAGACCTGTATATGTGAGTGTGTGTAAAATAGTTGTTTTTCAATATATAATAAGAAAAACAAGGAGCGTAAAATTTGAAATGCAAAAAACGTCCAATGCTTTTATTAATGATATATGTAGATGACACACATAAAGCCCTCACAAATGAAACCACGGTGCCCCGGGTAAGGCACCGGGCCGTAAAGTTTAAAACATGTCGGTTACAAACTTAAAACAAAAGTCTCATTACTGGGTAATGACAGAAACAGGCATAGAATCCTTTGCCGTCCAATTGCTTAGTCCACCATCAGCAGTCAGGTATATCCAGCTGTCAATATCAAACTCTTCATCATCGTCCCCAATAGCATTCACTCCTGCGTCATGTTTGGGCATAGGTGCCATTATGACATTAGGCTTTTCAGGTGCTTCGAGCTGAATCTCCTTCGCATCAATCAAGTCCTGTACCTTATTCTTTAAAACCCAACAGTCATTCGTATCGTGCCCCGGGCTATCGGAGTGAAAAGCACAGCGGGCGTTAGGATTGTACATGGGCGATGTTGTATTTGGATTCTTCGGGGCCTCCCTTGGAATCACCAGATTGGTCTTTAATAATTGCGGCAGAATTTGGGATAAAGTCATGTTGAGCTGAGTGAATTGTCTTTGCGGTCTCTCGGCCCTTGGCTGATTGTTGCGCTGAGGAGCAAAAGCAGGTCTTGATATAACCACCATATTAACTACTTGGCGGCGTTCAGGTTTGTTATGATTCTTTGAACTGTAAACAACACTGGACTCCTTCTTAAAAGGCTTCTTCTCGGCGCTTGATGAAGCACCCTTCTGTATTTTACCAGATTTGATACCAGCCTCAATCCTTTCTCCGGTCATAATCAACTCTGTAAACCCAGACGATGAACTTCCAATCAGATGGTTGAAATACGGACCAGACAAGGTCCCCAGAAACATATCCATTAGCTCCCTATCTGCCAAGGGAGGTTGCACTCTACCAGCAAGGTCCCTCCACTTCTGAGCATAGTCTTTGAAACCTTCGCCCGCACCTATAGACATACCTTGGAGTTGGGTACGTGTGGGAGCGAAGTCGGCATTGTATTGGTACTGCTTGTAGAAAGCAGCAGCCAAGTTCTCCCAATTACGGATGCTAGCTCCTTCCAGCTGGTAAAACCATTCAAGCTGAGTCCCTGAGAGTCTGTCTTGAAAGAAGTGGATGCAAAGATTCTTGTCAGCGGTGTATGGATGAATCTTCCAAACATACGACCGGAGGTGCAATTTTGGGCAAGAAACCCCGTCGTATTTAGCAAAGATTGGTGCTTTAAACTTGTGGGGGAATTACTACCCCAGATGACAGACCCAAGTCTCCAAAGTCTAGACCAGGCACTTTCTGAACTTCCATCGCGCTCAACCGGTATTCCAGCTGCTTATACCTATCCTCAGCCGGAGGATACTGGTCCTCATCGAAGTTAGTCTCATTGTCTGAAACCACAGAGCTAGGAGCCCTCCTTTCTTCCTGATTATCTCCCCCTCCAGATGAGTGGGTCAAATCAACCTCTTCTCGCAAATCGTTTCCGAATCTGTGACCCATGTTAAATAGGACCGTCTTCTTCTTCTTCTTCTTCTTCTTCTTCTTCTCTTTCAAGATAAGGGCCTTCAGATCTTGCTGACTGTTGTACCCCAAAATCTGCCCTCCCTTTTTCACAAGAAATCATAACCCTAGGGTTTTTCTCTGATTTTTAAGATTGGCTCAAGAATCGATCAAACGGACTTTTCTTTAGCAGTCAATCCAAAATTAGGGTTTTCTCTCGCATTTCTCAGAAGAAATTGAATCCTCAGAAATTCAGTTAACTGTTACATTTGTTTTCACGCTTGTTCAAATTTATTGGTTGTTCTCAAGGCTTGATTAATCTGGGATAAGAGATAGGAGCTGAAACTGTCCGGATTAACCAGATGATGTGTGTCTGTTAAATATCTGCTTGTTATTGGAATAAAAGGTTTGCCGGTTAATGGAATGCTTGTTTGTTTTTTATACAAAGCGTATTGTGGTTGGAATACTGATGCGAGATTACGAGACTGCAAAGTTTTTGCTTATTTGGAATTTAAGTTATCTGGATTAGAATTATTGAAACGCAATTTCAATTATTTTGATTTAAGAGTCTTAAATAATTAAGTGAACATGCAAGGAAGAATTGAAAGATAGTTGACAGTAGAGATAATTCTTTTGGATAAATATTTTTTATTCATTTCAAATGTTGTTACAAAATTATTTGAAAATTGTAAGTTTACAACTTATAATATTTACAATAATAATTGTTTACAACAAATGAAAAAAGTCTATCTATTTCTAAGCCTAAATCTCCTAAGCTTCAAGTGCTCCCATGCTCAAGATCTTTGGCTTCTACTGCTTCCTCTACCGTCCAAGTTACATTCATCTAAAAAAAGAAGAAAGAAAAGAAATTAGTACAGTTAATTTTTTCAAGCAGAAAAGAAAAAAAGAAGGTCATCATTAAAGTTCGCAGACCGGAATCAGAATGCTATTTGTTCATTATGTTTTTATTTTTCTCTTTGCAAATCACAAGAAGATTGCTCTTCTTGGTTCACAGAGAGAAAATTAAAAAAATACAAATTGAAAAAATGCAAGCATACTGAATTACAAAGTGAATGTACAAGGCAAGGCGCCAAAATTCAAATATAATGGGCACCCGTTGTACTGCAAAGCAAACTGTACTGCAAAATAGACCAAACTGCAGTAATCAAACCAAATGCAACAAGGTGCCAAGCATGTCAAACTGAATACAAAATGCAGTAACTAAACATTGCAAACATTGCAGCAAATTGTAAGGCAAACATAACCAAGCATTGCAAGCTAACTAAGCATGGCAAACCCAAATAGATGCAAACAGTCAAGAAGCAACTAAAGCAACAAAGTACACAATGCAGCAGGTAATGCAGAGGAAAACCTGCTGACAAGCAAGAGGCTTGTAAATAGCCATCATCATTTTCCAGCCAGTAGACTTTTCAGAAAAATAATATAATAAGCAAAAAGGTGCTTAGGAGAGAGAGAGAGAAAGAGAGGACCTAGTGAAAAGGTTTGCAGTTTGGCTAAGGCAGGCTGTAAAAGACAGTAAAGATAACAAAAGATATATAACAGTCTAGCAGTAAACACAGTAAAAAGAGGAAAAAAATATTTAGCAAAAAAACCTGCACAACTTGCAAACTGTGAAACCACAGCTAAGCTTGCTCAAAAACTACAAGCTCAAGCAAACCTGCATAACTCAAGCTTGTTCAAACTTGTCCAAACTACAAACTCAAGCCAGCTCAAAACCTGCATAACTCAAGCTTTCCCAAACTGTTAACCCAAACTGCAGGTCAAACAAAATAAGCTCAAATCTGCATAACAACAACAAATTGCAACTTACCCAAACTGCAAGTCAAAAACTACAAGCTCAAGCAAACCTGTATGGCTAAAACAAACAGTAAGCCAAGAAAACTTACTTGCCAAACCTGCAAACCTGTTTAACAAAACCTGTCAAAAACTGCAAACACACCAAGCTTGCTCAAGCTCAAAAACCTGTCAAAAACTGCAAACCTGCTAGCCAAACTACAACAAGCTTGCATTTTCAAACTGCAAAATTGTGAAACATAACCAAAACCCTCCAACCAAACTGAAAACAAGCTTTGCCAAACAGTTTCATAACCAACAAACTGCTCCAAGCTTTCCCAAAACAAAGAACAAGCCAACAATAGAGTTTCAGAATCAAAATCATCATTAACACAAAAACAACCACCAATCAACAAACTCAAATCAAGCCAAAAAAGTCTGTTTCAGAAGTAATTTCATCACTCATCATCAACATCATTCCAAGAGAAAAGAAGAGCCTTTCAGAAGCAAAAAACAGTTTTCAGAGGTTTCTCATCATTAACATCCAAGGAAAAAAGAAAGAGGAAGAGTTTTAGAAGCAAAACAACAAAGTTTCAGAAAATACTCATCATTAACACATTCAAAAGCAAACAAGTTTCAGATTTTGTTCATCATCATTAACAAAGAAACATAGTTTCAGAAGTACAACAAACATCAACAAAAGTTTTAAAACATTGTTTAAGAATCAAGATCATCATCAAACAATCAGAGCCAAGAAGAAAGAGGAAGAGTTTTAGAAGCAAAACAACATAGGGTTTCAGAAACGTGTTCATCATCAACAAAAGTCAGAAGCAAGCAAGTTCTCAGAAAATCATCATTATCAAACATTCAAAATCTTAAAGGGACAAACAACAAAGGTTACCAGTAAAGCAAGCAAGAAACCATCATCATTCCATCCTCCGCCTAGTCTCCAAGGAGGCGCCACCGATCCCTCTTCTCTCCTTCCCTTTTCCTCTCAATCTTCCCCAAGGTAAGTTGTTCTCAACCTTTTTTACTGCATATCAAACACATAAAATCCATAGATTAAAACATGCATGCAAAACTCAAACTAATGAACACAACTGTAAAACGTGAGTAAAACAAACCGTACCATGTTAGAACCAAGACTGTGGGCCACCGTGAGAAGGAAGAGAGTGGGAGAGGGTGGCGCTCCGGCGACCTAGGACTCGTGGAGCTAACATCAGAAGCCTTCGCCTGAGAAGAGAAAGATGAAATGAAGAAGAAGAAGAGAGTGAGAGGAACGGCGCGGCTGTAGCCAAATGCAATAACCCTTGTTATTTCTGAAACCCTAAAAATTGTGCAAGTTTGCAATTGGGCCTTCACCCCAAACAAAACCATAAGCCCATAACATCACTCTAAGTGCACCCCCTCCATTTCCTTCCATCCTGACTTTTGTTTTGTTCTTCTCCATTGATTTTATTATTTGGGCCACAACTTGCTTTAGGCCCATCCCTTCCTATTTTCTTTTATTAAACAAATGTTTTGTTTTAATTATCAACCCATTTTAATTAATTTGTTATATTTCTTTAATTTACTTTATTTTGTTAATAATAATACTAGTAAGATTTACTTAAAAATTAATTTTATTGTCATTCTTTTATTAATTGATTTTGTTACATAATAAAAATACAAAAAATACTAAAATCTTTGTTTAATTAATCTTTTCTTTAAACTCTTCTCTTTATACCAAATACTTTTTTTTAATTATTTGTTTTCATTCTAAATAAATTATTTTCATTCCTTTTGTTAATAATAAAATTAAAAATATATTAAAATTTTTGTTTTGAGTTTCTTAAGGTAGTTTTCTCTTTTTAATAATTGTTACATTAATAAAAGATAATAGAAATTTTATTAATTTTGTTTTCTTTAAAAAAAATATGGGAATGATAGAAATTTTGTTTAGCTAATTTTTCTTTAAAATTTTTCCTTTCATAATTAATAAAATCCTTGCAAATAATAATATAATTTTCAATCTTTCTTTCTTGTAGAATAGCTTCTTATTTGTAAATAAATACATACATCTCATAATTTACTGATTTTTCCTTATTTTTATAATTTGTTATAATTGATCGCGACAATTCGATTTGGTTGTAACACCTAATATTTGGACATTATTATTCTTGTGAGACTCATCCCCATTTGTAAATAATTGTACCCCCATCCCCGGATACTTTCTTTGTAATAACTTAGACTTTAAATTCCCGCAATTTATTGCTTTCAATATACTGTATAGTAATTAGGGTTTGTATATGAAGATTTAAAATCAATTGCTAGATGACCTAATACAAGAATAAATGCATGAAAATCAATACACAATTCACACTTGCACCTCTAGGGTAACCTCGCTTGTTGCCTCGAAAAATGCAATCATGTCCCTCGAATATGAGACACTCTAGCAAATGCCCCTTCGATAAACAAAGATCGTAGTCCCTCGATGACCCTCGATGTTGCCTTTGATAAAATGATCTCGTCCCTTACAAAATTGCTAGAGAGTCTCACAAGTTGCTTTTAATGATTGTATGCAATGACCCGCGCCTGTCCCGTTTAACATCCTAACACAAGGTTGTTCACCAAATACAATGGTGAAACAACACTGTTAAAAGGGTTAAAAACATGAGAAAGATCTTTGAGTAAAATAGGGTAGACAACTCTTAGTTACTTGATCAAAAGCTTGCAAAACATCCTTGCCATTTTTAAACACACATCACAACATAATTTCAAAACAAACTTTCAAAACATTGAAATATCTTTTAAAAAAGACACACACCTTTGTATATATTCGAACAAGAATCATTACAAAGGTTTCCTAGATAAGGCCTCTTTTTCAAAGCATTTTCAAAACCACACACAAAGCACCATTTCAAACAATTGAAAAGCAAAGGCAAGTGATCTAAAACAAGTAACTAAGAGCCCATGGAAAACCATGGATGAAAAGGGTGCTAGCACCTTCCCTTTTCATAATCTACCCCCCGAACCCAACAAAACATCTCAAAGGTCTTTCCTGTGCTTTTTTACCTTTCCTTTGGATAAAATAAAAAGTCGGTGGCGACTCTTGCTAAACCGAACAAATGCGAACACAAACGCAAAACCTCAAGTCAGTTCTCCCACCGTGTCACAGAACTGGTGACTCTGCTGGGGATAATTCTAAAAGTGGGGTTACCTTAGGGTTTTAGATCACCTTTGCATACTTATCTTGTTTTCCTTGATTTCTTTACATGTTGGGTTCCTTGTTTGGGTTTGTTTTAAATCCTACACCCGGATTTGGGGGCACCTTTTAGGTAAGTAACAATAAACTGTGAGGGAACTGTGCGGGGTATACCGACATGGTTGAAGCAGTGGCTACGTTAGTGCGACATATTTGTGGGTACCGGTAGCCTTTGAGTCAATCAAAGAGAATACAGGGCCGCTGAGTGATGTCATGAAGCACTAACGAACCCTTAGAACCTTACTTGACCATCTTGGCCTTATTAGGGGTAGTGAGATGACCGGCTTTGGTGCAGTCCGAAGTTGGTAGATACTCGATACTACACTCATTGAGGATTGTTTTCTTGGAATATTTTTGTCGCCAGTTAAGTGGCTAAACCAAAACAATGAACACAGAAAATAATCCAGTGATATTGAGCTCCTTAGAACCCGGTTACTATTTCTAGGACATGTTGAGCCAACTAACTTCAAGAGGGTACTTACCTATAAACCCCATGCAAGCCTAAACCTAAGGACTTGTCTGCTTTGTGTGAATATGATTACCTGTATATACACTTGATTACTTTTGCATACCTGTACATAACATCATAACATCATACCATAGCATTTTCAATAACCATTTCAAGGATCTCGAGGGTCTTTGATGCAGGGTCACGTTGAACCAGACGTCTACCAAAGGGCAAGAGGTTTCATTTTCCTCTAAACAAACGCCGTCAAAGATCAAGTGCAACAACTTGAATCAAGGGCTATGACCCACTTGACATGGTGAGCTTGATTCTCGTGGAAAAGACATCCACCAATACAAAAGTTCTCCAATCAAAGATGTTGATCGAAGTTTAATCTCTAACATTTTCTTGTGTTTACCCCGAGAGATTCTTGAAAACATGCATCCACATATCATGCATTGTATCATGACAGGTTTTCCCTTTCAGGTTTCCTTATTCTCCTACTGTTTATTTCAGTAGAGATGGATCTAGAGAGGACTGTCGAAGATATCCAGGCTCAAAACGCTCAACTTCAAGAAATGTTCTTGAACCTGTCCCAGGGGCAAGAAAAAGTGAAAGCTCTCCTCACAAGGGGCATGGTCCTAGGGAATCCAGGCGGCATCAGGAATGATCAGTTGGAAGGGCTACAAATTGAGTTGGCAACAATGAAAATCTAGATGATGGGACAATTGGTGGGCCAGATGGCTCTCATTCAAGACCTGGCTCAAAGACAAGAGGAGCTCAGAGTCCTCATCAACAAACTGCTTCAAGATAACCAAGTGCGGTAAACAACTAGGGTTGAAGATCAAGTCATCATTCAACCTCCTTTGAGACAAGAAGACAAGGGAAAGGCTCCCCAACTTGCTTCAGGGTCACAAGCCCAACAACAACCTCGCCAGCGTCAACGGGGTAATCGGCGTAAGCAAAATACATCTGGAAGACATTTCACTGAGACTGACATACCATCATATCTAATAATGGAATGCTTGTTGGAGGTCAATCTGACTGTTTTAAAGGATCCTCTTCGAAATCCCAATACCTCTGCTCCTGGCTATCACCCCGACGCATTTTGTGTATACCACTCCTATAGTCTTGGACATGACACCGACGACTGTTGGGCTTTGAAAAACAAAATCCAAGACTTGATTGACAGAGGAGTGCTGAAATTCATGCCGGATGGCGAGACGAAAATCTTCCGCTGAGGGTTCTCCACCTCAAATGACAAGTTCGAACTAAGAGACTTTTGTTTCATTTGAATTTTCAAGTTGTAATTTCTTTTGTTATTCAAACAATTATCTGTTGATGTCAAACTCTGTTTCATTAATGCATTGCATATGTTTGTCTTGAATTCATCCATTCGTTTCCACTATTCTTGAATTATGCTTCCTACTTTATTTATGATATTTAACTCTTGCTAAAAGTTACAAGTCTTTAGAGGGAGGATGACGAAACAATGCCATAATCTCATACAATATGCTTTTGGACAGACCTTGCTGACGATGTACAGGCGTTTCTTTCAAATCCTAAACACTGGAGTTATAAGGAAGATAATCCCTAGTCAACCCCTTAGAGCCAAAGACGTAGAAGTTTTCTGTTTTAAACACAAATTGAAACCTTTAAACATGGGGCAGGGTAGTCTCTCAGTTAATTCAAAAAAATGCGCATTGAAGTCGCAAACTCTCAGTTTGTAATACAACGAATGACATCAAAAACATTCCTTTGGAATCAAAAGACAATGATGGTTCCTTATCTCATAGGCAATCATTATCTATAAAAAAAAAGAGAAAAGCCCACTGATTCAAAACCTACAAAGGAGGCTTAAGAAAGCTGGGGCATCCCGCTGACTGTAATCTCGAAAACAGGAACAGTCAGGTAAAAATTAGGGATAATGAATCAAAAGAAAGAGGTCATTACAAATCCTCAACTAATGTTGCAAAAAATGACTGCCTTCCAACAAATTTAACTTGTGTGGATCATCACCAAAACATTGTTCCAAACTCGAATAGAGTTCGACGCACAATTAGCTGAGTTTAGGATTGAAGAACATCACGAAGGACGGGTGGGTACAAATATACTTTGAGCCTTTATCCTTTGTTTTTTTAAACCGTGAACCAAGCCACGTTACAACCCTTCAAAAATCCTAATTGAAGCATGGGTTAGTTCGAAAGAATACTGTTATAAAAGGTATCCTGACTCCTGTAAGGCTTTGCTCTAAATCTTGTGTTGAACTTGTCTTATAAAAGTTTTCTGCTAAAAAACGCATTTTTCAAAACTTCGAGACAAGCATGAACTTTGCATTATTTGAATATCGTTGTTTGCACATGGCTATTTGTTTGACAGCGAAGAAATTCATAAAGTGAATGTTCGGATGAACGAAAGCTATCTCAGTGAATAAAATCACTTCAAGTGGGATGACATTCCCGTTGCAAAAATCTCCCATCAACAAAGGGGGACTTAGTATGGTATTGTCCAGTAAATCTGGGGCTGTCCAGTCAAGATTTCAATAAATCTCTCAAGTCCAGTAAACCTGGGGAAGTCCAGTCAAGATTTCAAGAAATCTCTCAATTGCAGTTTACCTGGGGCAAGCCTCCATCACCATCACTTGGGGCATTAAAACATCAATCTCATCAAAGGGTTACGTACAGTACAAATTTCCTGGCAATGTCACAACCATCTGACACTAGGGGCAATGACGAATCTCTCCAAAATCTTTCTGAAAAGAAATTCAAGCATCCTCGAGAAGTTCATCACCTCTCTAGCAAACCAGCAGTCATGGGTTTATTTCCCCAACATTTGTCAAGGATTTATTCTCCAAAACAAAATTACATTTCAATAACATTCATAACATTCTCAGATTGATCAGCAGGTAAAGGTTATCATCACCTGTTAGAAGATACGGTCGTCGAAGATTCCTTCATCACCAGTTGGAAGTTACGGTCGTCGAAGATTCCTTTATCACCTATTGGAGTTACAGTCGTCAAAGATTCCTCCATCATCCGGTTGAATCAGAGTTAACCCAAGATCCTCTCTGGTTCAGTCAGATCGACACTAAGATCTCCCTGATTCTTATACCAGTGGAAGATCTTCCGGGTTTTTAATATATTTCAGATAAATCTCTCAGCGATTTATTCTGATTTTCTTCACTATCAGAGGTGAAGAATCCAACTCTTTTCTCCTTCACCAGCTCGGGATTTATTTTCCCCAGCGAAAGGTCGTCTTGAAAAACATTACACCCCCGTGCATCAGGACATCATGCAACACAATCTCATTTTTGAGGACACCATTGTTTGATATATGCCACTAACCTTTGCCTTTCAGGAAAGGTACAATCAAATTCAAGCGACAAAGCTTTTACTTCAGTTGAATTACGGACAAGTTCCTAAATCTCGGCAAAAAACAACCCACCAGCAGAATAACGAGCAACTGAAGCTCCTAAAAATCTGTTTCTCTCAAGAATGAAGATTCTCATCCTTGAAACCTCAGAATATTGGTATACTCCCAAGCTCCTGACACCGTTAACAGAATGAAAATTCTCATCCTTAAAACCTCAGAAGATTGGTATAATCCCAAGCTCCTGATACCGTTAACCGAATGAAGATTCTCATCCTTAAAAACCCAGTAGATTCGCATACACCCAACCTTCTGACCCAAACGCCTGAATGAAGATTCTCATTTTTTGCTTCCCCAGTAGATTGGCATACACCCAACCTTGTGACCCAAACGCCTGAATGAAGATTCTCATTTTTTGCTTCCCCAGTAGATTGGCATACTCCCAACCTCCTGATATTCCCGACAGAATGAAGATTCTCATTCTCAAAGTGGTATATACACCCATATAACCTGATATTCCCGACAGGATGAAGATTCTCATTCTCAAAGTGGCATATAACCTAGATTCCCGATATTCCCGACAGAATGAAGATTCTCATTCTCAAAGTGGCATATAACCTAGATTCCCGATATTCCCGACAAAATGAAGATTCTCATTCTCAAAGTGGCATATAACCTAGATTCCCGATATTCCCGATAGAATGAAGATTCTCATTCTCAAAGTGGTATACAACTTGAGTTCCTGATATTCCCGACATAATGAAGATTCTCATTCTCAAAGTGGCGTACAACCTAAAACTCCTGAACTTCTTCCAAACAGGAATAAGCTTTTCCCAGAATCCCGAGCTTAATCTCCAGCAGGATAGCTACTCTTCAGCAGTATAACTACTCCCCACAGAGTTCTTACTCCCCAACAAAATTAAGCTTCTCATCCTTGATTCTCCAGAGTTTTCTTTACTCTCAGCATGAATTTGTCAGGATTTTTAATCCCCTGCAGATCAAAGATTCTCGTTCTCGACTCCTCAGTACAAATTCCCCTGGCAGAATGAAGATTCTCATTCGCAGTTCCCCACAGAGTTTTCAAATATTCCCCAACGATGTTCTCCTCAAAACAGGAATCCCCAGTAGATTGGCATACAACCCAAACTCCTGATTTTCCCCAGCAGTATAACTTCTCCCCGCAGAGGTTGTCAAAAAGCTTGAAGACACACATACTCTTCAACAGTGGTCCCAGGACTTCTCATTCTCAACGATCAAAGGATATTTAATCCCCAACAGCAGTCAAGGATTTATTTTCCCCGGTAGCGATCAAAGATTTTATTATCTCCAGCTATCCAGGATTTATCTTCCTCAGCAAGACAGCTTATCAACTTACATGCGCATCCATTGCATTCATATATCATAAACATTGACATAACACATATATCGCATCATACATTTCATGCAACATAACTTAATGTTTCAGCTAATATTCTACCCTTTTCAGGATAAGATTAGCAAGCTTCAAACTTCAAGGAATCATGAAAACAGTTTACGAATGCTTCCCAACACGTATGTTAATCCATCGCTTATTCAGATTCAACTTTTGAAAATAGTTTATGGATTCACCAAACACGGATGCTAATCTATTGCTTATTCAGACCCCCAGCTCAGAGACGTTCCAAACATAGATACCTTTCTGATACTCATTCTTTCCCCTACAAACATACAGTTCAACAAACATTCTTGGGTGGCATCTTTAAGCCCATCTCCGACAAGTTTCTGTCACATCTCTAAAATGGCATCTTTAAGCCCATTCCCTCAACTATGCTTTGACGAGTGCAAATTTATGGGCACTCTAGTGTTCAATCATCTTTTACCTTCGAGTCACGAACGGAAAATTGCCAATCTAACTCTTCAGGTTCAAGAAGATTGAACAGGGGCAACTATTGTACCCCAAAATTTTCCCTCCCTTTTTCACAAGAAACCACAACCCTAGGGTTTTTCTCTGATTTTTAAGATTGGCTCAAGAATCAATCAAACAGACTTTTCTTTAGCAGTCAATCCAGAATTAGGGGTTTCTCTCGCATTTCTCAGAAGAAATTGAATCCTCAGAAATTCAGTTAACTGTTACATTTGTTTTCACGCTTGTTCAAATTTATTGGTTGTTCTCAAGGCTTGATTAATCTGGAATAAGAGATAGGAGCTGAAACTGTCCAGATTAACCAGATGATGTGTGTCTGTTAAAATATCTGCTTGTTATTGGAATAAAAGGTTTGCCGGTTAATGGAATGCTTGTTTGTTTTTTATACAAAGCGTATTGTGGTTGGAATACTGATGCGAGATTACGAGACTGCAAAGTTTTTGCTTATTTGGAATTTAAGTTATCTGGATTAGAATTATTGAAACACAATTTCAATTATTTTGATTTAAGAGTCTTAAATAATTAAGTGAGCATGCAAGGAAGAATTGAAAGATAGTTGACAGTAGAGATAATTCTTTTGGATAAAGATTTTTTATTCATTTCAAATGTTGTTACAAAATTATTTGAAAATTGTAAGTTTATAACTTATAATATTTACAATAATAATTGTTTACAACAAATGAAAAAAGTTTATCTATTTCTAAGCCTAAATCTCCTAAGCTTCAAATGCTCCCATGCTCAAGATCTTTGGCTTCTACTGCTTCCTCTACCGTCCAAGTTACATTCATCTGAAAAAAGAAGAAAGAAAAGAAATTAGTACAGTTAATTTTTTCAAGCAGAAAAGAAAAAAAGAAGGTCATCATTAAAGTTCGCCGGCCGGAATCAGAATGCTATATGTTCATCATGTTTTTATTTTTCTCTTTGCAAATCACAAGAAGATTGCTCTTCTTGGTTCACAAAGAGAAAATTAGAAAAATACAAATTGAAAAAATGCAAGCACACTGAATTACAAAGTGAATGTACAAGGCAAGGCGCCAAAATTCAAATATAATGGGCACCCATTGTACTGCAAAGCAAACTGTACTGCAAAATAGACCAAACTGCAGTAATCAAACCAAATGCAACAAGGTGCCAAGCATGTCAAACTGAATACAAAATGCAGTAACTAAACATTGCAAACATTGCAGCAAATTGCAAGGCAAACATAACCAAGCATTGCAAGCTAACTAAGCATGGCAAACCCAAATAGATGCAAACAGTCAAGAAGCAACTAAAGCAACCAAGTACACAATGCAGCAGGTAATGCAGAGGAAAACCTGCTGACAAGCAAGAGGCTTGTAAATAGCCATCATCATTTTCCAGCCAGTAGACTTTTCAGAAAAATAATATAATAAGCAAAAAGGTGCTTAGGAGAGAGAGAGAAAGAGAGGACCTAGAGAAAAGGTTTGCAGTTTGGCTAAGGCAGGCTGTAAAAGACAGTAAAGATAACAAAAGATATATAACAGTCTAGCAGCAAATACAGTAAAAAGAGGAAAAAATATTTAGCAAAAAAACCTGCACAGCTTGCAAACTGTGAAACCACAGCCAAGCTTGCTCAAAAACTACAAGCTCAAGCAAACCTGCATAACTCAAGCTTGCTCAAACCTGTCCAAACTACAAACTCAAGCCAACTCAAAACCTGCATAACTCAAGCTTGCCCAAACTGTTAACCCAAACTGCAGGTCAAACAAAACAAGCTCAAATCTGCATAACAACAACAAACTGCAACTTACCCAAACTGCAAGTCAAAAACTACAAGCTCAAGCAAACCTGCATGGCCAAAACAAACTGTAAGCCAAGCAAACTTACTTGCCAAACCTGCAAACCTGTTTAACAAAACCTGTCAAAAACTACAAACACACCAAGCTTGCTCAAGCTCAAAAACCTGTCAAAAACTGCAAACCTGCTAGCTAAACTACAACAAGCTTGCATTTTCAAACTGCAAAACTGTGAAACATAACCAAAACCCTCCAACCAAACTGAAAATAAGCTTTTCCAAACAGTTTCAAAACCAACAAACTGCTCCAAGCTTGCCCAAAACAAAGAACAAGCCAACAATAGAGTTTCAGAATCAAAATCATCATTAAAACAAAAACAACTACCGATCAACAAACTCAAATCAAGCCAACAAAAGTTTGTTTCAGAAGTAATTTCATTACTCATCATCAACATCATTCCAAGAGAAAAGAAGAGCCTTTCAGAAGAAAAAAACAGTTTTCAGAGGTTTCTCATCATTAACATCCAAGGAAGAAAGAAAGAGGAAGAGTTTTAGAAGCAAAACAACATAGTTTCAGAAAATACTCATCATCAACACATTCAAAAGCAAACAAGTTTCAGATTTTGTTCATCATCATTAACAAAGAAACATAGTTTCATAAGTACAACAAACATCAACAAAAGTTTCAAAACATTGTTTCAGAATCAAGATCATCATCAAACAATCAGAGCCAAGAAGAAAGAGGAAGAGTTTTAGAAGCAAAACAACATAGGGTTTCAGAAACGTGTTCATCATCAACAAAAGTCAGAAGCAAGCAAGTTCTCAGAAAATCATCATCATCAAACATTCAAAATCTTAAAGGGACAAATAGCAAAGGTTACCAGTAAAGTAAGCAAGCAACCATCATCATTCCATCCTCCGCCTAGTCTCCAAGGAGGCGCCACCGATCCCTCTTCTCTCCTTCCATTTTCCTCTCAATCTTCCCCAAGGTAAGTTGTTCTCAACCTTTTTTACTGCATATCAAACACATAAAATCCATAGATTAAAACATGCATGCAAAACTCAAACTAATGAACACAACTGTAAAACGCGAGTAAAACAAACTGTACCATGTTAGAACCAAGACTGTGAGCCACTGTGAGAAGGAAGAGAGTGGGAGAGGGTGGCACTCCAGCGACCTAGGACTCGTGGAGCTAACATCAAAAGCCTTCGCCTGAGAAGAGAAAGATGAAACGAAGAAGAAGAAGAGAGTGAGAGGAACGGCGCGGTTGTAGCCAAATGCAATAACCCTCGTTATTTCTGAAACCCTAAAAATTGTGCAAGTTTGCAATTGGGCCTTCGCCCCAAACAAAACCATAAGCCCAAAACATAACTCTAAGCGCACCCCCTCCATTTCCTTCCATCCTGACTTTTGTTTTGTTCTTCTCCATTTTTTATTATTATTTGGGCCACAACTTGCTTTAGGCCCATCCCTTCCTATTTTCTTTTATTAAACAAATGTTTTGATTTAATTATCAACCCATTTAAATTAATTTGTTTTATTTATTTAATTTACTTTATTTTGTTAATAATAATACTAGTAAGATTTACTTAAAAATTAATTTTATTGTCATCCTTTTATTAATTGATTTTGTTACATAATAAAAATACAAAAAATACTAAAATCTTTGTTTAATTAATCTTTTCTTTAAACTCTTCTCTTTATACCAAATACTTTTTTTTTAATTATTTGTTTTCATTCTAAATAAATTATTTTCATTCTTTTTGTTAATAATAAAATTAAAAATATATTAAAATTTTATTTTGAGTTTCTTAAGGTAGTTTTCTCTTTTTAATAATTGTTACATTAATAAAAGATAATAGAAATTTTATTAATTTTGTTTTCTTTAAAAAAATGTGGGAATGATAGAAATTTTGTTTAGCTAATTTTTCTTTAAAATTTTTCCTTTCATAATTAATAAAATCCTTGCAAATAATAATATAATTTTCAATCTTTCTTTCTTGTAGAATAGCTTCTTATTTGTAAATAAATACATACATCTCATAATTTACTGATTTTTCCTTATTTTTATAATTTGTTATAATTGATCGCGACAATTCGATTTGGTTGTAACACCTAATATTTGGACATTATTATTCTTGTGAGACTCATCCCCATTTGTAAATAATTGTACCCCTGATGGGCTGTTTAATCTGTAACGTATAGCCTAAATGTAGTACTGCAAGTGTACAGCCTATCGAAGTAATATATAAGATTATCGAACCACAGAGACCAATTGTCAATCTATCAACTCTATTGCTAAGGTGCTTATCTAAGGCGAATAAGGATATTGATGTGAGTGCAGTGCACAAAGTAAATATGCGAGGGAAATAACAGTTTAAAAGACAGGTTGGAATGTAAATCATGTAATCAGATATTGGTCCGGTCATGCGTAGATGAACCTACTTATGGGGCAGTATTTTCTATTGATAGCAAAGAATCAGTTTAACGGGAACCTGTAGCTTTTGACTACTAAGAACCGAGTTTACTCTTTAAATTAAATTCCTTTATTGTCACATATAAAGGGTGCCTTCCGCGTTAAAGAGGTAAACCTATTTTTAAGAAATTGATAGTTTTGACTTAACAGAAAAGTGATCTTACTCGGAAAGATTAACTTAAAGAGACTTTTGGCTTTTGACCAAGAGTCAGATTTTAAACCTACAAACGCGTCCGAAAATAGTTTCAAAATCGTTTTCTAAAAAGGTCAATGATTCCTATTTAACCAATCAACGGCTGTCGCTCTTTTTGTTTGGTTAAATAATAATCAAGTCGTATCATTAGTTTGGACGGCTTTCGATCTTACCCAATAAACATTTAAACACAATTGACTTAAGTTAGAAGCAAAACATCCCCAGAGTATTTTCACTAGCATGATAATTGGAACACAACCACGATGACAATCATTACATCCTAACCTTTATAGTTTAGCCAGACATAATAAGTGCGAGTCTATAAAACGTGTAGACTATGGTAAGAGCATTTAAAGTCTATAAAACGTGTAGACTATGGTAAGAGCATTTAAAGTCTATAAAACGTGTAGACTATGGTAAGAGCATTTAAAGTCTATAAAACGTGTAGACTATGGTAAGAGCATTTAAAGTCTATAAAACGTGTAGACTATGATAAGAGAAATTAAATAAAGAAATGCAATAAATTAGAACCTTGCTCCGGTCGGAGACTTGAATCTGATACAAATCTACGGAAAAGTAAGGCCGGTATGATGAACTTCAACCAAAGTGCTCCAAGACTCGATTACAACTCAATCTACACCGCAATAACTCCCCGATGTGAAGAGATTATTACTTTACAGAAACTGATAGTATATGGCTTAAGATTGTACTAAGCTTGGATGAAACTAAAGAATGAGAATCGAAAGCTATTTATAGAGGAACTTTGAGGTGCGTAAGGACCAGCATGCCCCTTAACTTCTTTTGAGCGGGAGCCTTTTTGTGAAGGCCGCGGGCGCGGTGAGGGTGGCCGCGGGCGCGGCGCCTGGAACCGCCACATCATGGGAACGTGGCAGTTGATCTCTGGGTGAAAGTGGGCCACGTCATCGCGTTTCCTGTAGCCAGCGCGGTGCTGAACGCCATAAGTGCAAAATATCTTGAAAAACCCTAATTTCTTGGCGTTTTGGCTCGTTTCTTCACAGAAGGCTCTGAAATGACAAGAATCCTGAAAACAAAGGAAAAAGGAACATAATACGAGAAAATGACAATAAAAACTAAGGAAAACATGTGATATTTGAGTCAGAAACATAGTGCGATTTAGTGCGATCAAATCCTCCCACGCTTAGACCTTTGCTTGTCCTCAAGCAACAACTCTTAAAAGTAGATGAAAGAAAATTTATGGTGTATACAGGTTTTGGGCAAAGAGGGCTTCTAAGTCCGAGTAAGGGTGTGTTGTCAGGCACTAACTATCTGAATCAAGGGTATCTTAATTACACTACTCGCAGAAATGCGGACATAAACCTCATAAGTATACAGATTGATCCAAATATCCTTACTATGCTAAGACTTCTTTTTGTACGAGGTCCTTTTTCATTCAGGCGCAATCACATTAAGCCTGTTATCCGTACATACTCATGGTGTAGTGACCGGTTAGTGACTCTGATCTCAAGTGATGGGATTCTGGTACAAGAGTTGGTTTAATCCCTTTTTATTTTACCCATTTGCAGTTGCGGGGGATCGGACCGTAGTCCGCCCTACCAAGTTCAGCACCAGATACCTCTGAACCAAC
Source organism: Vicia faba (assembly GCA_948472305.1). NCBI lineage: Eukaryota > Viridiplantae > Streptophyta > Magnoliopsida > Fabales > Fabaceae > Vicia > Vicia faba. The sequence goes on along the minus strand of OX451736.1, from coordinate 1,358,388,332 downwards.
TACAACAGATATGCCTTATATATTTTTTTCTTTGTTTTTGTTAGTGTTTACAACTTTCTTGAGTTAAGTAATCTTTGTGAGGATCACCCAACTCATAGTCGTATTCATACTTTATTTTGTAACTTTTAAGGCAAAAATAGAGATCATCCACTTATATTCATCGATCCCACACTTAGAGCATGCTTAGGCCGGAGCTGACTGCTAAGATAAACTACTTGAAGACCTATTTGTACAGTTTTATTCAAAATCATAGCATATTGGGGAGAAAGGATCTAATCTAAATATTCAAAAAGGCTTATGGTGTAAAAATGATAACGAATTTTTCAAAAAGTGAGTGTCCGAGAAACAGACCCTATCTAGGACCTGTCTCATAGCCCAAATCCTTAAAAACAACCATAAATCTTTGAAAAATAAAAATTTTGTAAGGCTAAAAGGTGGGGGAAATGAAAGGGTACACTACGCAGAAAGACTCTCCTATCACATGCATTTTATTAACTACGAAAAAAAAGGAAAAATGCGGAAGGAAAATAAAAGCAGGAAAAACGGAAAATAAAAGCGAAAAATAAAAGCGAAAAATGGGAAATAAAAGCGATAAATGCTCCTCCCACACTTAAATCAGACATTGTCCTCAATGTTCCAAAATAAGGTAGGAGGAGGTACCTGAAAACACTAGTGGGGGCCACTAGGACCTACACCATCCTGGTTGGTACGACCGGAACGGCGGCTACGGCTGCGACGGCGGCTATCTCGGTCCAAAACAAGCTGCTCCAGTCTCTCTGACAAGGCGGCATTTACCGCTTGTAGCTCTTGGGTCCGACCAATGAGGGTGCCTTGGGTTGCCTCCATCAATTGGAAGTGACGAGCGTTTGTGGTCTGGTGTAGGTGCTGTTCTCTCTGAAAAGCCAGCTGACTTTCCATAATAGTGCGCAGAGAGCTAGCATTTTGTTCTTGGGACGCTTGCATGAAGGCCATGTTGTCGGCCGCCTGTTGCTGCAAGGTAGCAAGGAGGGTGTCCCTCTGGGCCTCTCGGGCCATATGCTCACGCCACATGTCCTCAGTGACATGGAAGCTAGGAGCTGTACCTGCATGTGGGTTAGAGGTTGAAGGTGCCGTATGTGAAGGTGAAAAATGGGGTGGTTCCTCTGTTTGGAAATCGTACTCATCATCAGTGTTGTTACCCTCATTTAAAGGTAGATTTGGGGGCAACGGACCAATAAAAGCAGGAGCGTTGAGATCGTAGGTCCAGTTACGCTCAAATCGAATATCAGTACGACGGGTGCAAGGCATAACAACACTGGGTACAGCAGCACCTCCAACCATTAGGAAGTAACCACCTTCCTTCCTCGTCTTGCATAAACGCATATCCCTGAAAAATTTAAGATTTGCAATCCGAGGAGGAAGTGGTTCTAGGGTGGCAAGTTCCGTATCCAATCCTATGGCACGGGCAATAGTGGTAATCAGTCCACCAAAGGAAATCGGCCCACCTTTTCTTAAAACATGGTGCATGTGGGCAATCATGAATGGGACGGGATTAACTTTGGTGTCTGTGAGGCAGCTCTGCATGATAATTAATTCTTTAGCATTCACCTTGTTTGGGTTTTCCCGAGCAAAGATGGTGGATGCTAAAAGAAATCTAAAGACACGAAGGGCAGGATTGTGGATGTGAGAAGCAAGAAGGCCATCAAAAGATGTTGCATTTTGTTTAGTAATTCTGGCCCAAAATGCTTCAAATGCCCAATCCGTGTCTAAAGGTGCTTCACAAATGGCACCATCCCCATAAGGCAATCCTAACATGGCGGCTAGACCGTCAGTGGAGTAATCATATTCGACATTAAACATTCTAAATTTGACTCCACCTACGGTGCTAGCAGTGTTAGGAGAGACGTTATAAATTAAAGAACTTAAAAACTCGAACGTCAGCCTAGGGTAGGTCGGTGCTTGAGTAGCAAAAATATCATGCATACCTATTTTATCTAGAAGGAAGAATACACTATGGTATATACCTAATGAATATAGACAATTTTCATCGATATACCTGGTAGAGTGTATTGGTGTCAGCAATTTTTCAAGCCGCTTTAGTTGCCTTTCTCCGGCTTGACCACCACGTAAAATGTAACCGTGACATTCCATAGGATTTTCTTGTGGATAAAAAGAGAGAAAGAATGGGATGTAGAAGTAATGAAGGTGTGAGGAAGAAAATGATATAGTAGGGGGTATTTATAGGAAGGGAAGAAAGAAAATGGTGGTTGTAAAGATTTATGATGAAAATAATGGAAATAAATGTAGTGGGTTGGTATGGGTAATAAAGTGGGTTAAAATTGGAAGAAAATGGGATTGGAAATTGAAAAAGTGGTAAAATGGGGGGAAAAACGAGCTACTAGCCGTTAGGTGACCGTTGCGTCACCGCGGGCGCGGCAGGGCCTACCGCGGGCGCGGTGAGGTCGAGGTCAGTTGGGCTGGCCTGGCTTTCTTTCCATTGGGCTTTTTCTTCCTCGCCATTATCTTCAATTTCTGGAGGTGTACCTATTTTTCTTATAAATGTGCATATATGTACGTGAATACATATACACATGTTTATTTATTTTATTTTTATATTAAAACTATGGTTACCTAGAAAAAAAAAAAATAAACATTAGTAAATAAATAAAACATATGCATATATATATATATATAGATATAGGTACGGACATTGGGTCATCAAAATAAATATTAACAACTCAGGAAACAGATAATGCAAAAATAAAAATGAGTCTGAAAAGGAAATCAACATAATACTAATAATACTGAAACTAGATATCTTATGAACAATAAAGATCTATTGCCAACCGGTAGGATGCTCTGCAGGAGTGCCTGGGCCACGCAGCTCAGTCAGCTGGCGTCGAATCTCTGCCACCTCGTGAGCTAATTCATCTAACTCACCAGCGAAGGTAACATCATTCACTTCCAACTGCAAATGAAGGTCAGCCACCTCATTGCGGAGAGTGGTTATCTCAGTGCGCATAGCAGTCAATAGAGTGCGAATATCAGGTTCCTGCAAGCTGAGGTTATTAGTAAGAACAGTAGTATGTGTAACCTCGGGTCGGGATGTGTGATCTGGAGCGGAGTCCTCGGAGGCAGGAGTGTAGTCCTGAGTGGGATCTTCAGAAGCAGGAGTGTATTCTGGAGTGAGATCTTCGGAAGCAGGAGTGTATTCTGGAGTGTACTCTTCGGAGGCAGGAGTGTATTCTGGAGTGTACTCTGATATCTCACCCCAACCTTCTACAGAATAGTTCCAATTAGCAGAGTTGGAAACACAAGTCATCTGAGGGTCTGGCATGGTGAAGGTGTAAACTGTCTGGTCATTGATAAGCAATCTGTACCGATATGGGTGGAAAGAGGCCCTCCTCATGAATCCACGATCCATGCAAAAGTCTAAATCCAGAAAAGTATATCCACAGTATGGGGTCAGCTGTGCTATCATACTGTCTAAACCCAAAGCAGAAGCTATCTGTGTCACATTCCCTCCGGAATGAATGAGCCCTACAGCGGATCGAGCAGTCTGCTCGAGGCTCTCTATCAGAAAACCTCCACTAGCTATAGGTCTGGACTGACTAGCACAGTATAAGAAAAGGATCTCCTCAGCGGTGACCAAGTGGTCACAGTAACTCCTCCCAAAGAAAGTGTGGCATAGGATCATCTCGAAGTATCGGAAGGCCGGGTTATGGATCTTCCGGGACAGCTGGGTAGAGGGGTCAAGACTGGCTCTATCAGTAATGTCCTGCCAAAATTTGTCAATGTCTCTGTCCATGTAGCAACTCAATGGGAACTCAGTTATAGCGGTCGGTCCAGTTTGGAAACCAAGCAAATCCCCAAATTCTTTGGTGGTCAGGGTATACTCGGTGCCAAACAATCTGAAACTCAGGCGTCCTCGCTCATCTCCTTCACCTACTCGTGGATTATAGTCCATAGAGCTAAGAAACTCCAGAGTAAGGTTCCTGTAGGTTTTGTGGACATCATCGGCATAAGAATCCCAGCTAAGTTGGTTGCATAGATACCGAATACTTGGCTCAATCCCGAGTGCCTCCATGCAGCTCTGATCGGGGTACCTAGTGGGTACCATAGGTCTAGCAGATAAGGTAGCAAATCGGGCCTTTTGCGCTTCATCTCTGAAAATCACAACCATACCATCGGGGTGATGCATCCTGAAAATATAAACACAAGAAATTAGTCCAGATAAAATATATAAATTACTAAAATAAAATAAAATAAAATAAAGAATAAACCATGGGTTGCCTCCCAGGCAGCGCTTGTTTAACGTCGTTTAGCTTGACGATTAGATCTTACTTTATGTGGGTATTGGTGGGTCTATAAGAATATGACTAGAGTAGTCAACAGGCAAATCGCCTCCTTTGTAGAGCTTCAGTCTTTGTCCATTTACCACAAATGGAGCACATGAATTGTTTTTGATTTCTACTGCTCCAGACTTTAGAACTTTTGACACTTCAAATGGACCTGTCCATCTTGAACGAAGCTTACCAGGAAAAAGTCGTAACCTTGAGTTAAATAGGAGAACAGGATCACCAATGTTGAAATCTTTCTTGATGATTTTTTTATCATGCCACATTTTGGTTCTTTCCTTATATATGATGGCATTCTCATAGGAATTCAAGCGAAGCTCTTCTAGCTTGTGAATGTCCAGGATACGTTTTTCTCCGGCTTTCAGGTAATCTAGATTCAAGGATTTAATGGCCCAATAGGCTTTATGTTCTAGTTTGAAGGGTAAATGACAGGACTTTCCATAAACCAATTGATAAGGAGTTGTTCCAATAGGGGTTTTATAAGCCGTTCTATAAGCCCATAAGGCGTCTTTAAGTTTTCCAGACCAGTCTTTTCTGGATAATGATACGGTTTTTTCTAGGATCTGCTTAATCTCCCTATTCGATACCTCTACTTGGCCACTGGTTTGCGGGTGATATGGTGATGCTACTCTATGTTTTACTCCGTATTTGCTTAGAAGCTTGTCAAATATCTTAGATATAAAATGCGATCCTCCATCACTTATGACTAACCTCGGGGTTCCAAACCTAGGGAAAATAATATTCTTAAACAGTTTGATAACTACCTTGGTATCGTTTGTGGGTGATGCAACAGCTTCGATCCACTTTGAGACATAATCGACAGCTACTAGGATATACTTGTTACCCATTGAGGAAGGAAAAGGTCCCATGAAATCTATACCCCAGACATCAAATATTTCCACTTCTTGGATGTTTCTTAAAGGCATTTCATCACGTCTTGAGATGTTCCCAGTGCGTTGGCATCGGTCACATTTTGTAATGTAAGTGTGGACATCGCGCCATACAGTAGGCCAATAAAAACCTGCTTGAAATATTTTGGCGCATGTTTTAGACGTGCTTGCATGTCCACCATAAGGTGAAGCATGACAATGTTTAATGACATTGCCTACTTCTTCCTCCGGCACACATCGTCGGAATATATTATCTATTCCTCTTTTGAATAGGAGGGGTTCATCCCAAAAGAAGTGTTTAACATCTCTGAAAAACTTCTTCTTCTGTTGGTAGCTTAAGTCGGGGGGTATGATATCAGCGGCTAGATAATTTACAATATCTGCGTACCATGGTATGTTGTTCATGGTTGAGATTTCCTCATAAGTCTCTTCTTCAGTTGAGTTTATCCCAGCTATTAATCTTTCATAAGTAGAGTGATCGTCTATAGGTATAAGTTCAGGCTTAAGGTGTTCTAACCTAGAGAGATGATCAGCTACTAAGTTTTCAGCTCCTTTTTTATCCTTAATATCCAAGTCAAATTCTTGGAGTAAAAGTACCCATCTGAGCAATCTAGGCTTAGCATCTTTCTTACTTAACAAGTACCGGATTGCTGCATGATCTGTGTATACTATTATTTTTGCTCCCACCAAATAAGATCGAAATTTATCAATAGCAAAAACTACGGCTAGCAATTCTTTTTCTGTGGTTGTATAATTTAGCTGGGCGGCGTCTAGTGTTCTACTAGCGTAGTAAATTGCATGCAGTTTTTTGTCTTTTCTTTGCCCTAGTACAGCCCCTACAGCGAAATCACTAGCATCGCACATGATTTCAAAGGGTTGTGTCCAATCAGGTGGTCTTATGATAGGTGCTGAAATAAGAGCTTGCTTTAAAACTTCAAAGGCCTCAAGACATTTTTGGTCGAATTCAAACTCGACATCCTTCATCAATAAGTTAGTTAAAGGTTTAGTTATTGCGGAAAAATTCTTGATGAAACGTCGATAGAACCCGGCATGTCCTAGGAAACTTCTTATTTCCCTAACGGTCTTAGGTGGGTTTAAGTTTTCTATAACTTCTATCTTGGCCTTATCGACTTCTATACCTCTTTCAGAAATAATGTGTCCCAAGACTATCCCTTCACTTACCATAAAGTGGCACTTTTCCCAATTCAACACAAGGTTTACTTCCACACATCTTTTTAAGATTTTCTCCAAGTTCGAGAGGCAGTTTTTGAAATCAAACCCACACACTGAAAAATCGTCCATAAATACTTCCATAATTCCATCTGGGTAGTCTGCGAAAATTGACATCATACAACGTTGGAAAGTGGCAGGTGCATTACAGAGTCCAAAGGGCATTCGTCTATAAGCGAATGTTCCATAAGGGCAGGTAAATGTGGTTTTTTCTTGGTCCTCTGGGTGAATAGGGATTTGGAAAAATCCCGAATATCCATCAAGATAGCAGAAACATGAGTGTCTTGCTAGACGTTCAAGCATCTGATCTATAAATGGGAGAGGGAAATGGTCTTTTCTTGTTGCCTTATTCAACCTTCTGTAATCTATACACATTCGCCATCCTCCTTCTGTTCGTTTTGCCACATGCTCACCTTTCTCATTTTTTAGAACAGTGATACCTCCTTTCTTGGGTACCACATGGACTGGGCTTACCCATTCACTGTCCGAAATTTGGTATATGATACCAGCCTCTAATAACTTAAGAACTTCTTTCTTGACTACATCACTCATGATAGGGTTTATTCTTCTTTGATGTTCTCTTGAGGGTTTCGAATCTTTTTCTAGCATAATTCGATGCATGCATACGGATGGGCTTATACCTCTTAAATCTGAAACTTTATACCCTAAAGCTGAGGGATATTTTCGCAAGGTATCTAATAGTTGATTTGTTTCTATTTGGTTTAGAGTGGCGCTAATTATAACAGGTCTATTCATCTCCTCATCCAAAAACTCATATCTTAGATTCTTGGGTAGTTCCTTAAGTTCTATAGTGGTTTTCTCAGCACGTGGCATAAGGTCATGGGTAAGAGCTAAGCATTCGAAAAGGTTGTCGTCAATGTACGGTTCGATACTCTCAAATCCGTCATCCTCTAAAATAGGGGTTGATGGTAATTTGGTTAATAATTCGTTTTGTTCGAGCTCATTTACACATTCATCAATGATGTCGATGGCATAACACGCATCTCCTATCACTGGTGCCATTAGAATTTTTGATAAAATGAACTCAATCTTTTCATCTCCTACCTCGAAAGTCAGTTTCCCTTTCTTAACATCTATTATAGCTCCGGCGGTCGATAGGAAGGGTCTTCCTAAGAGGATTGGGATGTCTTCATCTTCTTTGATATCCATTACGACGAAGTCGGTCGGAATGTACAACTGACCAATCTTGACAGGTATGTCTTCTAAAATACCCATGGGATATTTGACAGATCTATCAGCTAGTTGTAAGGACATCTTAGTAGGTTGAAGTTCTCCTAATTTTAACCTCTTACAGACGGCCAGAGGCATCAGACTTACACTTGCTCCTAGGTCTAAAAATGCTTTGTCTATCATATGGTTACCTAGGATGCAAGGGATAGAAAAACTTCCAGGGTCTTTATCTTTCTTGGCGAGTTTATTTTCGGATATAAAATGACATTCTAAAGGCTTGGGATCATCGAGTCGTCGTTTATTGGTCAAAATATCTTTCAGAAACTTAGCATATGATGGTATCTGGGTTATAGCTTCAGTAAAAGGAATCTCAACATGGAGTTTCTCTATTACCTTAATAAACTTTTGGTACTGGTTTTCTACTTTGGTGTTTTTCAGCCTCTGTGGGAATGGAATAAGTGGTTTATAAGGTTGTTGAGTGTTTTTCTCTACTTCTGGTTTTGATTGCTTTCCTGGTTTCTCTGGTTCCTCCACCTGGTCTTTGGGCGTAGCATCTTCCATAGGTTTTTCTGATGTGCTTAAGTCAGGATTTCTAGGTCCTTCATAAGCGGTTCCACTTCTTAGTGTGATAGAATTTGCTTGGCCTTTTGGATTTGGTTGAGTTTGTCCAGGGAATTGTCCTCCAGGTGCAACTTGTACAGAGGTGTTTTGTGCTACTTGGGAAATCTGAGTCTCAAGCATTTTGGTGTGGGTTATTATCTGGTCAAACTTGGTTGCTAGTTGAGTAACCAGTTCGTTCGTGTGAATATGTTGGTTCATAAACTCCTTATTTTGCTGGGTTTGAGCTTGAATAAAGGTGTCTATGGTTTCTTTAAGGTTTGGTCTTGGGGGTACTATTTGCATAGGTTGGTTTTGTTTTTGCGTTTGGAATCCTTGAGGTCTCGAAGGTCCGGGATTTTGGATAGGGTTGTTGTTTTTGTAAGAGAAATTCGGGTGGTTCCTCCATCCAGGATTGTAGGTATTCGAGAAAGGGTTCCCTTGAGTATAGTTAACTTGGTCTGAGCTTGATTCGTTCAAAAGGTTACAGTCAACGGTTTGATGTCCTTGAGCTCCACAGAGTTCGCACTCCGATTGGATTGCTGCTACTGTGGTTGGGTTTTGAGACATGTTCTCGACTCTCAAGGCTAGGGCGTCCATCTTGGCATTGATCATGTCCATGCAACTTACCTCATGCTTTCCTCCATGGCTCTCCTTTTTCTCTACTGTCGCTCGTTCTAATCCCCATTGGGCATGGTTTTGGGCCATGTCCTCTATTAGGGCACAAGCGTCAGGGTAAGGTTTGTTCATCAACGCTCCGCCAGCGGCAGCGTCTATGGACATCTTTGTGTTGTAATGGAGTCCATTATAGAAGGTATGTATGATTAACCATTGCTCTAGGCCATGGTGCGGACAGGCTCTTAAAAGTTCTTTATATCTCTCCCAGGCATCAAAAAGTGATTCGCCTTGGTTTTGGGTGAAACAAGTGATCAGGTTCCTAAGAACAGCGGTCTTGCTTGGTGGAAAATACCTCGCAAGAAAAGCTCTCCTAAGGTCTTCCCAAGTTGTTATTGAGTTAGTTGGAAGGGCGTCTAACCAGTCGTGAGCTTTACCTCTAAGGGAAAAAGGAAATAGTCTTAATCGGATAGCTTCGGGCGTGGCTCCATTTGCCTTAAGGGTGTCAGCTAACTGGATAAATACCTTTAAATGTTGATTCGGGTTCTCGGTAGCGAGACCAGCGAATTGGTTTTGTTGTACTAATTGTAGTAACGAGGGCTTTAGTTCAAAGTTGTTGGTAGTTATAGCAGGGTTTACTATACTAGAACTAGGTTCCTCGTTAGATGGTTGGGCGAATTCCTTGAGCGGTCTTTGGTTACGATCTTCTGCCATAGCTCTTCTTATCTTGCGAATAAAAAGACGGGCACGAGCGTAACGTTCAGGTTCTACTAAAGGATCTATTAGGTTGCCGGTGCTACGATTTCTACGCATCTACCGGCTAGAATAGCCTTAGTCTAAACGGGATAACAATAGGGTACGAAATTTGACGAAGTTGGTCCCCGGCAACGGCGCCAAAAACTTGATGGGCTGTTTAATCTGTAACGTATAGCCTAAATGTAGTACTGCAAGTGTACAGCCTATCGAAGTAATATATAAGATTATCGAACCACAGAGACCAATTGTCAATCTATCAACTCTATTGCTAAGGTGCTTATCTAAGGCGAATAAGGATATTGATGTGAGTGCAGTGCACAAAGTAAATATGCGAGGGAAATAACAGTTTAAAAGACAGGTTGGAATGTAAATCATGTAATCAGATATTGGTCCGGTCATGCGTAGATGAACCTACTTATGGGGCAGTATTTTCTATTGATAGCAAAGAATCAGTTTAACGGGAACCTGTAGCTTTTGACTACTAAGAACCGAGTTTACTCTTTAAATTAAATTCCTTTATTGTCACATATAAAGGGTGCCTTCCGCGTTAAAGAGGTAAACCTATTTTTAAGAAATTGATAGTTTTGACTTAACAGAAAAGTGATCTTACTCGGAAAGATTAACTTAAAGAGACTTTTGGCTTTTGACCAAGAGTCAGATTTTAAACCTACAAACGCGTCCGAAAATAGTTTCAAAATCGTTTTCTAAAAAGGTCAATGATTCCTATTTAACCAATCAACGGCTGTCGCTCTTTTTGTTTGGTTAAATAATAATCAAGTCGTATCATTAGTTTGGACGGCTTTCGATCTTACCCAATAAACATTTAAACACAATTGACTTAAGTTAGAAGCAAAACATCCCCAGAGTATTTTCACTAGCATGATAATTGGAACACAACCACGATGACAATCATTACATCCTAACCTTTATAGTTTAGCCAGACATAATAAGTGCGAGTCTATAAAACGTGTAGACTATGGTAAGAGCATTTAAAGTCTATAAAACGTGTAGACTATGGTAAGAGCATTTAAAGTCTATAAAACGTGTAGACTATGGTAAGAGCATTTAAAGTCTATAAAACGTGTAGACTATGGTAAGAGCATTTAAAGTCTATAAAACGTGTAGACTATGATAAGAGCAATTAAATAAAGAAATGCAATAAATTAGAACCTTGCTCCGGTCGGAGACTTGAATCTGATACAAATCTACGGAAAAGTAAGGCCGGTATGATGAACTTCAACCAAAGTGCTCTAAGACTCGATTACAACTCAATCTACACCGCAATAACTCCCCGATGTGAAGAGATTATTACTTTACAGAAACTGATAGTATATGGCTTAAGATTGTACTAAGCTTGGATGAAACTAAAGAATGAGAATCGAAAGCTATTTATAGAGGAACTTTGAGGTGCGTAAGGACCAGCATGCCCCTTAACTTCTTTTGAGCGGAAGCCTTTTTGTGAAGGCCGCGGGCGCGGTGAGGGTGGCCGCGGGCGCGGCGCCTGGAACCGCCACATCATGGGAACGTGGCAGTTGATCTCTGGGTGAAAGTGGGCCACGTCATCGCGTTTCCTGTAGCCAGCGCGGTGCTGAACGCCATAAGTGCAAAATATCTTGAAAAACCCTAATTTCTTGGCGTTTTGGCTCGTTTCTTCACAGAAGGCTCTGAAATGACAAGAATCCTGAAAACAAAGGAAAAAGGAACATAATACGAGAAAATGACAATAAAAACTAAGGAAAACATGTGATATTTGAGTCAGAAACATAGTGCGATTTAGTGCGATCAACCCCCATCCCCGGATACTTTTTTTGTAATAACTTAGACTTTAAATTCCCGCAATTTATTGCTTTCAATATACTGTATAGTAATTAGGGTTTGTATGTGAAGATCTAAAACCAATCGCTAGATGACCTAATACAAGAATAAATGCATGAAAATCAATACACAATTCACACTTGCACCTCTAGGGTAACCTCGCTTGTTGCCTCGGAAAATGCAATCATGTCCCTCGAATATGAGACACTCTAGCAAATGCCCCTTCGATAAACAAAGATCGTAGTCCCTCGATGACCCTCGATGTTGCCTTCGATAAAATGATCTCGTCCCTTACAAAATTGCTAGAGCGTCTCAGAAGTTGCTTTCAATGATTGTATGCGATGACCCGCGCCTGTCCCGTTTAACATCCTAACACAAGGTTGTTCACCAAATACAATGGTGAAACAACATTGTTAAAAGGGTTAAAAACATGAGAAAGATCTTTGAGTAAAATAGGATAGACAACTCTTAGTTACTTGATCAAAAGCTTGCAAAACATCCTTGCCATTTTTAAACACACATCACAACATAATTTCAAAACAAACTTTCAAAACATTGAAATATCTTTTCAAAAAGACACACACCTTTGTATATATTCGAACAAGAATCATTACAAAGGTTGCCTAGACAAGGCCTCTTTTTCAAAGCATTTTCAAAACCACACACAAAGGTCTTTCCTGTGCTTTTTGACCTTTCCTTTGGATAAAATAAAAAGTCGGTGGCGACTCTTGCTAAACCGAACAAATGCGAACACAAACGCAAAACCTCAAGTCAGTTCTCCCACCGTATCACACTGACCCTTAGCCAAACTCATGAACAATTCTTGGAATTGTGCGTTTTGAGCTTGCAGAGCCTTGATTGCTTGTTCAGTTGATGGTTCAGAAGACATGATGCTGAAATAAACAGCAAAGAAGATGAGAAAACCTGTAAGGGTACCTTTTATGAGGTGCATGGGAATGAAATGCGCATGATATAATTTCAAAGACTTTAGGGATTCAAATTCGTAAACCAAAATGAAACACACTTTTATTAGATAAACTTTGAATTCAATTGTTCAACAATTGCCTTTAAGACGTTACAAGAAAGAAAACTGAAAAGTAAATCAAAACTAGAAATAATCAAAAAGACAACCAGTGCTCCCATGGTCGTTTCTTGTCGGTGCGGACATAGTCGTTGAGGATCCGCTCGTTCTCTAGATGCCTTGTCAACTTCTGAATCTTCTGCTCTTGCTCGTGATACTTTTCTCTGTAAGTATCCCGCTCTTCTCTTAGCTGCATCCATGATCTCTTTAATGCCCCAATGTCAGTAGGCATGTATGGATGGAGGATGGTAGGAGGAACCCCTTCTTCATCAGCAACCTCAACAATTATAGGCAAGACGACTTCGTACGACATTCCTAACTTTTGGGCACGGATTCAAACCCATCGGAGATATGGCTCCAACGGAAGAGAAGTCTTTGCACCTAGCTCGTGCGGATCAGACCTGTGAACTCTATCCCAAGATCTTATGAATCTGCGGCGTTGATCGTCACTATCCCCTTAGAAATCAAAGACAATACTTGGCATCAGTAACTAATGAGGTGCTTCCCTCCTAGCTCGCCCAAATTGGCGTAAGGCCAAACAAGGGTTATAGGTGATTCCTCCATTGGTTCCTATCAGTGGAACATTGGGTTACTTCCCACAGTGATCAATAATAGCCACATCTTCCATTCCCTTAATAGTCCAAATGATGTCCATGTGAGAAAGAGACATAATCCTATAGGCCCAACCCATGCCTTCCTTGTTCTTCAAAACTGATTTGGGAAGGTGAGAAATAAACCACCTCGCCAGCAATGGCGCACATCACATAAGGGTTCCCCGTTTCCGAGCAGTACGAGCATAAAGAGAGTGCAAAATGTCACCCAAGAGAGTGGGCACAGGATTACCGGACATAAAAATCTTCACTGCATTCACGTCGATGAAAGAATCTGAGTTAGGAAACAACACCAAAACATATATGAGAAGAGCCAGAATGTCTTCAAATGCCTGGAAGTCTAGACTGTCCCAGAACTGATTAGCCTTACCAACCAAGAATTTAGTCAAGAAGCCCTTTGTTCCACTACGAGTTTCCCAATTAGACATTACCTCAGCCTTTGTCAGATGGAGGGCTGAAGCAATCTCTTCCGGCCTAAGGATCTTCTCCCAACCTGTGAACGGGGTCTGCTCCAGAATAGAGATACCAAGTAGATCAGAGAACTCTTCCACGGTAGGGACCAACTGGTAGTCCGGAAAAGTAAAGCAGTGGTACAGTGGATCAAAGAACTGGACTAAGACACTCATCATCTGTTCGTCCAATTGGAAGTGACCAAACCCAGAAGGTGACCATGTCTTCTGATAAATGAGGAAGTATATGAAACCTTTGCAACCAATTCCTTAAGCTGAGTGGGGACCTGGACAAAGTTGATCCGAATAGTGTTTCTACGCATGGGTTCCATGACCTACAAAACAGAACAAAGACGAATTCCTCCTGTCTTTGAAATAAGTTAGTCCAATGCAAGATGCATACAATGTCATGATGTCATGATAGAAAACACACCACAAGTATCCACAAATAGCAAACATGGTAAGGGCACACAAGTCACACAGATAGCCCTTAGATTTCAGGCTGGCAAGGAGCTTAGGTACTACCCTCTTTCAGTTCAGTTGGTTCAAACCTGTCCTAAAAATAGTAACCGGGTTCTAGAGGATCTCAATATCACTGACCACCCTCGATCGGTCATAATTCAAGTTTAGCAACCTTTTCTTGCGGGCAGAATCATCGCGAGAGTTTGGTCTCAATGAGTGTAGCATACTGCTACTGTTCTATGGCCAAGTTGGTCAATTATAGGTTCTAAGGTCAGTTGGTGCTTAATGACCCCTTAGAAGACCCATATTCTCCTTGTTCCACCATAAAGGATATCGGTACAAAATAAAGTGCCACACCAATGTAGCTACTGCTTTAACCGTATCGGTCTATGCTGTACAGTTCCCTTACAGTCTATTGCTACTTACCTAAAAGGTATGCCCCAGATTCGGGTTAGGATCTATAGTAACTCCGATTCAAACCCACAAAGATAAAGCATACATATCAAACAATTGAAAACATTATGATGAACTAATCCTAAGGTACACCTCACTTATTAATTCCCCAACAGAGTCGCCAGTTCTGTGATACGGTGGGAAGAACTGACTGTTTTTTTGGAATGCTGGTTTGTGTTTTGCGTTTGTTTTCGCAAAATGTCGCGGTAAGCAAGAGTCGCCACCGACTTTTATTTTATCCAACAAGGAAAGGAAAAAAGCACATAAAGATTCCTTTTTCGAGATATTTCTCGGGTTCGGGGGGTAGATTATAGAAAGGGAAGGTGTTAGCACCCTTTCTATCCGTGATTATCCACGGGCTCTTAGGTACTTGCTCAATTGTTTTCAAAATTGCTTTCTTTGTGCTTGTGGGTTTGAAAAAGTTTTTGTTTTGAAACTTCGATTTAAATCTTGCTTCTGTCCTCAAGAGCGTATGAAGTGTTTTTGAAAACTTTGTTCGAAAAAGGAGTGTAAGTGTGAAAAAGATTTTGTTTTTTGAAAGAGCAAGTATCTAAGAACCATCTACCTACTCAAAAAAGGAATCGTTCTATGCTAATATCCTTTAGACAATGCTATCCCACTATGAATGAGTAGGTAGCCCCGTCGTTGGAGTTTAAGGGTCAATTCGAATTAGGGACTTACGGTCACCAAAGCAATGTTAGGACGCCTTAGCGGTAACCCTAATGTCTTAGATCATTTGTTTGAGGCAACAATATCCGAGGCAACCATTTCGAGGAGACTATGATCTTTTAGACAAGAGGGCGACCTCTAAAACAACCTATACTTAATGACCGTGTACAAAGGCAACCAAGTGGGGTGTATCCTAAGAGTGCGCATGTGCGAGTGTGTCGTTTTCAGTTTATTTTTATCTTTGTACATGTTAGGGGTGGTCTAAGTTGATTTTAAGATTAACATTCAGTCTTGTCATGCAAACCCTATTATCAAACATCTAACATTTATAATTTGCGGAAATAAAATGCGGAATTTAAATTTTAAGGCGTTGGGTATTTACATCACCAAAGACAAACCCTTTGAAAATAAATAAAGCGATAAAAATAAATAAAAGTCCTATTTAACTATTACAAGCCGGGAGCAAGTTCATTATTGGATAAAAATAAGTAACGCGTGTGGGAAATTAGATCGAGCGCGAGTTTAGGGTTTTGACCCTTTTGGTTAAAAAAGAGATCTTTTTGTTGTTTTTATTTTAAGAAAGAAATTAGACCTAAATTAATTACTAAATTAAATTAATAAATTAATTAAATGAAAAAATTAAATATGACTTTTTTTTTTTATTTTAAGAAAGAAAAATGAAATTAATTAAATTAATGGTTAGTACCTAATTAAATCTAATTAATTATTTATTCACAAAAGGAATTAAAGTTTTTCTAATTAAAACCTAATTAATTAATAAATTTATTAAGAAAAAATAAGGTTTAAAATTTGATTTGAAATAAAAATAAATATTTTTTGGTGATTTTATTTAATAAAAGAGGAATTTTGTGATTGGTTAGTAAATTAGATAAAAATAATAAAACAATTAAAATAAAATAAAATAAGTGAAAGAGAGAGTTTGGGCCTGAATTATGGGGGTGCTGGTAGCAATTTGAAGGCCCGTTAGTGGCTGGCCTTTTTTGACTTTTTGGATCTGGTATGCATGCGTGGACCAATGCCTATGGTGGACCTTCAGCTTGGACTCTCAGATTTGGCCTTTGACCATCTGGCAATTGGATGACTAATGGCGCATGATAGGTTGTAGATAGGCGTATGCACTGAATCACTTGAAGAATAAAAATATTGAGAAAGTGGGGGACTTGGGATTCGAACCCAGGTCCTGAAGGATAATTCTTTGCACGCTTGCCACTACACCACTCTGATTCAATTATTATTATAATGCAAACAAATAATATTATATAAAAATGAAATAATTGCCAGAAAAATAATAAAACGCGCGCTTGGTTTGAATGGCCCAATGATGGGGCGCCACGCATCATCTTCAACCTCATATCCGTGGCTAAAAATGCACAGACCTATACCAACGGACAGAAGTCCGTAGCTACAAAGTTGTTCATCTCAAAAATCCTTCCCAGGCCACAAAAATGAATTCCAAGGGCATGGTTGTGTTCGTCTCACCCTCCCAGTCACAACCATACCCTTCTTGGTGGTCAATTGTTCCTGAAATAAAAACGCCCAAAAACTCCAAGCAAAACCTAGCTATGGCGAATTGCAATACAGGCCATATAAATGAAATTAAATAATGCAAAAGGCTTGGAAATGTTCTGGTGATTACAAATATGCCATTAGTTGTCGTTATAGATGCAAGAATAGATCAAACCGAATTCAAGAACAGGGGTATGTTTCGTGACACTTACAGCGCGTTTGGACGTCTGAAAAAGCTTGCTTTGGATCCAGGTAGCTTGAGTGGATGCTCAGGAAGCGATTGAGACAAGTCTTGGCCTATGAAAATGCCTCTAACCTGGATTTTGACTTCTCACTTTTTTGTGAATTTTCCAACTTTTGTTCTGCCTCTCTCTGCACTTTCCAACCCTTATCTCGTATCCTTTAGCTTGCTTATGTATTGTGTAGTGTATTAGGGTAACAAATATGGACTAAATCTTCCCATATCAATGCATATGAATTTGATTTGATCTCCATTTTAAACCTTTCCAAATTTGATTTGATTCAATCTTTTTGCACATTATTTGCTTTGATACGAGTTCCATGGTGATGCTAGCTGTAAACAAAGCCTAAAACAATCAATAAATCAAGAGTTATTAATTATTTGGATTTTCTATGATTTTATTTGATTTAAAATGAATAAATTCAATAAAAAATCAAATTAAATAATAAAAATGAAATACGGGCTCATGGATGAAGCTAGGACACGTGGACAATGATGCAAACTCAAATCAAGTGGAAAAGAATGGGCCCATTTGACAAAATTTGAAGTTTTGAAGATAGTTGACTTTTGGAAATTTTGCAAAAATGTACAACTTCAACCATGCATAACTTCTTCAATTTTGAACTTTTAGAAGTGTTCTTAGACTTTTTAGAAATCTTGAGATGTCCTCTAACCAACCCTTTTGGTCTCATCTCATTTTGATATTCCATGCTCAAGTTATAAGCTTTGGAAAAAAAAGGTATTTTTGCTGACTTTCAAAAATGACCTATAATGTCCAAATTTATAACTTCTTGTGAGTGCATTTCTTGATCTTGGGGTATGAATATGGGATTGTAGGGAATTGCATCCTCTTAAAAATGAGCTTTGGATGGGTTATTTCTCATAAAGTATGAGAAAGTTATGCTTGGTCAAAGTTGAGTTGACTTTTCCTACAAAACCCTAATTTAGCAACGTTTGAGTCTTGATGAATTTTGAGCAATTCTTGATGAATCATGATCAACCCTTGATCAAATGATGAAATATCCTTCAAAATGAGAATGTTGACCAAAAATCTTGAAGTTTGACTGTTTGTAGGTCACAGTTGACTTTTGCCCTAACACAGTCGATTTTTGGACCCTTGAGCAATTGACTGAGCAAACTTCCTCTGCAAGGCTTGAAATTTGACATGGATGGTCTTGATAACATATTAGGACATTAGTGAGAATTTGAGGTCATTTGGATTCAAATATCTTGATGCAGCACAAAACCCTAAATTGGGGTAGACTGCCCTAGGAGATAGCTTGTCTGTCCAACTCTTGAGCAAACTTGAGCAACTTGGAGATTTTTCTTGCAATGTTATGAGGAATATGAGAGGGAAAATTTTGGGGTACAAATATTGGCTTCTTCCTCCTGTGCGCGTTTCAGAGCCAATCATGTTCTTGCTCATGCTTGCATGAAATTAAAAACTTACAACATGAAACTTATAGCATTTTTAAACACGATCCCAACCATATCCATTTTGTGACCTAACTCTCAAAGGACAGAGAGAATTTTAATGGCCCTAAATTCTGACCTATTTTTTTCAGTAACTTCAACATCCAAATTCTCCTAGCTCAGTTAATATAAATACAAACTATGCATATGTACAACTCAAGCAACTTAAGGACTACATTTTTTCTTCACAAACCTAAGCTTAAAGATGCCTAAATAGAGAGATAGAAACTTGACAAATACCTTGTTCAGTTGAGTTTGGATATGGCAATGTGGGCACTTTGAGTGAGGCCTGAAGTTCTTATGAGTTTGCTTGAAGTTCCCTCAAGCTTTCCCAATGCTCAGCTGGTCTTGTAGATGGCTATAACTCCTTGCACGAGTCAAGCTGTAAAGCTTCAAAATGAAAATGGTGAAGTGTGAAAATGAGCTCACAGTTGCAAGACAGGGGCCTGGATATCTTGGATGGGATGTATGTAATGTGTTTGAAATGGTTCAAGGCAAAACGCACGAGGCAAAATGGGAATGGCTTGAGATTTGCAGAAGATGCCCTGTTTTGGCAGAAAATGGTGTTTTTTATGTTTGAGTGTGTTTGAGAAGTTGTAAATTCGTGCTTGGCTTGCAACAAAGTTCTGAGGTTGTTTAAAATGATACAAAGACTTGGTTTTATCAGATACACCAGTTGTGTGGACTTTTGCAAGTTTCTTGTTTTTAAAGAAAAGTTGGGAAGTGACAATGCCAAAGCCTGTATAGGCTTGCTTGCTAGCTGCACATAGTTGGTACAAATTTCCTGATATTTATGGACTTTGTTTTTAGCAAGAGATTAGGTCCATGGCTCAAGATAAACAAAGTTGTAAAAAGCAAGCTTTATGGAAATGGTATTGTTACCTATATGCCATAAATGGATTAATTCATTGTGCAAAGCTCCATAGGTCAGAACAAAGCCAATATCCAATGTATTTGAATTTAATTTTAGAGTGTAGAAGGGATTAGGACCTATAAAACCAAGTACAAGCATGCTTAGGACAGATTTGCAACTTGCACCATTGTGAAAAATGCCTTGAACAAAAGTGATAAATTGCCATTTTCATTTCTTCGATTCTCCCTAACCATAAATGATCTTGGAGAGTTCTTGGACATTTTGGAAAGTTTGTAACATGATTTACAATCCATCTTTAAAATTCATTTTGAGATTCATCTTGGAACTAGGTGAAAAATTACCATGAAGTTAGGTCAAAATCCTGCCTAAATTAGGGCAAAATTTCACTAAGTTAAAAAGTTTATGGACCCTTATTAACAAAATCATAACTTGAGATCCAAACATCTTTTGGGAAAACTTTGTGAATCAAAGTTGTATATTTTGTTGAGCACTACAACGTTCATGTTGGAAGTTTTCTTTGAATCCAATTGAATCATGGTGAAAAAGTTGGGAAAAGTTGAGAAAAAATAAGAAATTTTCATAACTTAGAAAAATTCTAAGTTATGAAAAATTTCAAATTAAAACCCTAATTTTCAAAATTAGGTTTCTTGGTGAACAAGTTTCATGTTTTGACACATCTTGATGAAATATGACCCTTGGCACTTGATTTTGACCAAAAAGTCAAAGTTTGACTTTTCAGTGTACAATTGATTTTTGATCAGTTGACTGGAAAATTCATCTGTCAATCCAATGCACTTGAGATCTTTTGAACTTTGTGATTAGGTCAAGATGATTCCATTGAGTCCTTGAAACCATGCTTGAACCCAATTTGCCATTGGCTAGGTGAAAAATCAGAAATTGCCCTTTCTCAGTCAAAACCCTAAAAATGACCATTTTGCCCTTTTGAAGATCTGATCAAATTTCTTGAGGAGTTGTGGTCCAAACTTGATCAAATGGTTCATATGAGTCTATAATGTTGATGTGGATAAAAAATTATGAGGTTTGACTGTAAATTGGCCATGGTTGACTTTTTCCCCAATATAGTTGATTTTTAGGTCAACTGTCAATTGACTGGTCAAAAAAGTGATTCAAGGCTTGAAACTTGGTATGAGCAATCTTAGAGGTCCAAAATGAAGTATGAAAGTCACATGAGGCATTGGAAGTCCAAAAATCCTTGTGCCAATTCAAACCCTAATTTCAGGTTATCAGTGCAAGGAGAGGTCTTGAGCTGAGCAAACCTTAATCTGATCTTGAGTCCAAGAAGTCTTGTGAGGAGAATCTTGATAAAATGAGAGGGCAAAATTTGGGGTACAATAGCATACAAACTCCCCATTTGGAAAATTTTGGCTAAAACATTATTTGAGCACATTATTAGAACATTATCAGAGCAGCAACATAAGCATAAGCAAAGCAAAAACTCAGTTAGCAGTTAGATGTTAGCAAAGGAAGATGTCATAACATCTTATGAGACATGAGGCTCCCCCTCAAGTATTAGGCTCCCCTCAGTCAGTGGTTAGTCAGTCAGAGGTCATCCCGTTTCTCTCCCCCTTTAGTCTTAATATGCCAAATAGAAGGATGTATTCAAGAGTGTATCAGTAATATAGGTGCAGACCAATAGAATTCAAAAGTCAAACACATACAAGTGCCAAAAAGAAACAAAGGGGTCAAATAAATAAAAAATAAATAGACTAACTATCTTCATGACCGGTAGACTTGGCAGAGCCATAACTTCCTTCCTCACTAGAATCTCCTTCTTCAGAGCTCACTCTATCATCAAAGTTGTTGTCCTTGTGCAGCTCCTTAATCATATTTTCAAAAGTTAGCTTTCTTGTTGAGCTAACTCTGATCACATTATCTAATTCTTTGCAGACTTCCCTTAATTTAGTGATCACGTCATCCTTAGTGGAGGTCTTGTTTTCAGCAGATGCAAATGTCAAAACAATATCTGGGACATGTTTTCCTAAAAAAAGCTTAAAGTGAAGGGTCAAAGAAGACTCCCTCTTACATACTACATCATTACCACTTAGAATTCCAGAATGCTGATTAAGAATAATTCCGCAAATAAGGGAAGGAAAGGCAATAGGAATCTTAATGGCACGTGTTCCTGCATGCTTAATAGTCTAATAAAAAATGTAATAACCATAATCAAACAGTTTCTTGTTTCCAACAACATAAATAAACTTTCCCAAGCCAATAGTGATGGTTGAAGTATGATTAGTAGGAACCCAGTTAGCGGCTCCAATTATATGCAAGATAGCATATTTCACACTTAGCTTGCTAACAGGAAGTTTATTTTTCATGGGCCACTCACTCACTTGGTTAGAAGTGATGGCTTTGCATACTTGATTATCAGTTACTTCCAGTTTACAATAGTCATCTTCAGACCTATCCAGAAATTTATTTATGATAGCAGGGGGAAATTCTACACACCTACCTCTAACAAACATCTTTCTATACTCCTTACTTTTATGATCAGCACAGTCAATAGGAATATTAACAATAAATTCCTTAACAAGAGTCTCATAGCATCTGGAAAACCTAGTAACAATTTTCATCAATCCAGCAGAAGATATCATCTACATAAGATATCTACATAACTTCTTTGCACTCCAGTGCATTAGCTCCCAATTCTCTTTCAAGGGAAATTCTTCTTTGAAATACATACTTCCACTTTTCAGCATTTCCAACAAAATGGAAGGAAATGTTGTCAAGAGGGGAATCAGGTACCCTAATAGAAAGCTTCTTGCTTGCAGACTTTTTTATAGGAGAGATGTCCTGGACATCTTCCTCGACATCATAATTAGAGTCAGCTTCTTCAACTAATACAACTTTCCTTTTAGATCTCTTTACAACATCATCATAATCATCTTTGGAGCTATCAGGTCTATTTTTTCTTTTTCTAGAGGGGGGGGGGGACTACTTTACTTTCGGGCTTTGGGGGACCATGCATGGTTTTATTCTTGATTATATTGGCAGGGGGTGTGATATTCACATCCTTCACTTTCCTGGATTTGAGCCTTTTAGCAATTTCAGGTGAAATTATGGTATCAGATATGTGATGTCGAATGAGATGTCACAACATAAATATCTGAGGAACAAAGTAAAGTGCAACAATAATAAAAATAGTAAAAACACAAGGGATTGTTAACCTAGTTCAGTGTACAACAACACCTACTTTGGGGGCTGCCAACCCAGGGACAAGTCCACTAAATAGTGTCAATTCATAGACCCCCAGTAAACAACCAGTTTACAATCTAATCACTTAATCATTACCCGTGCTATACTTCTACCTAAGACTCACCTAGGTATGAGGCCCTCTTCAAATCCCTTCAATCACTTACAATGAAGAAACAACAGAAATAATAAGTTTAAAAGACTTCAATCATTCAATGTTTAAAAGCTTATGAATGATACACAATTAATAACCCATATAACAACACAAGTATTAAATCAATACTAGAGTGTTTGACAATTAAAATACTTAGACTTCTAAGACAGAAAGAAAGTATTCTTCTTCAAAAGTTGTAGTTTTGAATAAGCAAGCAGGTCCTTATATATGCGCAACAATGGACTTGAGCTGAAAAACAAATATTCAAATCTTTTGAATATTTCCATGAAAATAAGCCAAGATATAATCTATAAAGATAATTCCAATAGAAAAATATTCCTCCATATTTTTCACAGCCTATGAGTCACAAATCCTGAATTATGGAGCGTAGGAAATCAGGAAACAGAAAACATGAATTGATATTAGGCTGAGTTCAGTTCAGGAGGCAGATTTTAAGACATCTGCTTTGGCATCATTCAAAACGGTTTTGATTCAAATATTAAGAAATTTAGCAAAAAATTATCAAGTCATTGTTTTACCAAAATTGCTGCCAACAAACACTTACAAACTCCCCCTTTGACAAATTTTGGCTAAAACATTACCACAACACATTATCAGAGCATTATCAGAGCAGTAACATAAGAAAAACAAGCAAATCAAAAAACAACTCAGTTAGCAATTAGCTGTTAGCATAGGAAGATGTCAAAACATATTTTGTGACATGAGGCCCCCCCTTAAGTATTAATCTCCCCCATAATCAGTGGTCAGTCAGTCAGTTCCTCTCTCCCTTTTTAGTTATAATATGCCAAATAAAAGGATGTATTCAATAGTGTATCAGTAATTTAGGTACATACGATAGAAACCAAATGTCAAGCACATGCAAGTGCCAAAAAGAAACAAAGGGTTCAAATAAATAAACATCAAATAGTCTAACTGTCTTCTGGACCAGTAGACTTGGCTGAGCCAAAACTTCCTTCTTCACTAGAATCTCCTCCTTCTTAGCTCATTCTATCATCAAAGTTGTTGTCCTTTTGCAGCTCTTTGATCATCTTTTCAAAAGTTAAGCTTCGTTGTTGAACTAACTTTGATCACATCATCTAGTTCTTTGCATGATTCCCTTAATTCATTGATCATGTCATCCTTGGTGGAGGTCTTGTTTTCAGCAGGTGCAGATGTCAAAAAAATGTATGGGATATGTTTTCCTAAAAAAAACATAAAATGAAGTGTCAAAGCAAACTCCCTCTTGCACATTACATCAATACCACTTAGAATCCCAGGATGCTGATTAAGAATAATTCCATAGATGAGGGAAGGAAAAATAATTGGCATCTTAATGGCACAAGTTCCCGCATGCTTAATAGTCTGATCAAAGATGTAAGTACCATAATTAAATAGTTTCTTGTTTCCAACAACATAAATAAACTTTCCTAAGCCAATAGTGATGGTTGAAGTATGATTTGTAGGAACCCAATTTACAACTCGAATTCCATGCAAAATAGCATATTTCACACTTAGCTTGCTAACAGGAAGTTTGTTCTTCAAGGGCCACTCACTTACTTGATTGGCAGTGATGGCTCTGCACACTTGATTATCTGTTACTTCTAGCTCACAAAATTCATCTTCAGACCTATCCAAAAATATTTTTATGATAGCAGGGGAAAATTCTACACACCTACCCCTAACATACACCTTTCTATACTCCTTACTTTTATGATTAGCACAATCAACAGGAATATTAACAATGAATTCCTTAACAAGAGTTGCATAGAAATTGGCATACCTGGTAACTGTTTTCATTAATCCAGCATAAGATAGAAGCTCCATGATTTCTTTACATTCCAAAGCACCAGCTCCGATTTCTCTCTCCATGGAAATCCTTCTTTGATACACATGCTTCCACTTTTCAGCATTCCCAACAGAATGGAAGGAGATGTTTTCAAGTGGGGCATCAGAAACCCTAACAAACAATTTCATACTTGCAGACTTTTTGATAGGAGAGATGTCCTAGACATCTTGCTCGACATCATACTTAGAGTCAGTCTCTTCAACTAGAACAACTTTCTTCTTACTCTTGGATCTTTTTACAGCATCCTCCTCATCATCATCTGTGGAGCTAACATGTCTAGCTTTTCTTTTTCTAGAGGGAGGGACCATTTTACTTCCTGCTTTTGGGGGTCCATACATATTTTTATTCTTGATTGTATTGGCAGGGGGTGTGACACTTGCATCCTTCACTTTCCTGGATTTAATTCTTTTTGCAATACCATGCACAACATTAGTAATGGGGTCATTATTAGACAGCTCTTCTACATTGACTACATTCTCAACATTTTGACCTTATGCATCCTTGGAGGCAGTAGAATCTTGTTCAACATTTTCCTCAGCATCTTGTTCAACATTTTCTTCTTCCACTTCTTTTAGAGAAGAGGTAGCAAGCTTCTCAAGTTTGCTTTCAACAACATATTTCTTGAAGGTGGATGATCGAGCAATGGCACTTTTAGGATCACTTCTTTTGTCAGCATGAGGAGGCATACGAGCAAGAGGGGTAGAAATCCCAGGAACAACAAAGCCTTCATTTAACACTCTGTCTACTAGCCTTATAATGCTTCTATCAACATTAACAATTTCTTCTTCTATCCTATTGTCAGTAGCAGCATGAGAGTTACCTTTATCATTTTTAGATTACTTAGCAGGTGATGATCTAGGTTTCTTGACCTTCTTATCAAGAGGTGGGATAGTTTCTAGAGGAGTAACGCCAAGTACTCTGTCAAGTGAGAGATTCTCATTGGCTGATTTTGAGGAAGACGATGTATGATGTTGAGATATCTTTGAAGATTTTTGAGCAAAAGTATGAGGAATGACTAGGGTTCTTTTATTGTAGAGGAGAATGAAAAGTTTGTGAAAGTAGAAGGATGTTATTTCGTAGCGTGTGGGAAACACTTTGAGGCAGTCCTGTAATGATTTCTTTTGAAATTTTATTTGTTGGAAACACAAATAATATAATATTACTTTAATGATATTCCCACACGCCCTTAATTGATACAAACCCTCACATAGGCAAATCCCAAATTTTCCTCTTAAGTTCTCAAACTGATTAGCATCCAAAGCCTTAGTGAAAATGTCATCCAGTTGCAATTCAGTGGCTACATGTTCTAAGGCAACAATCTTTTCTTCAACAAGCTCTTTTATGAAGTGATGACGAATATCAATATGTTTAGTCCTGTTGTGTTGAATGGGATTCTTTGATATGTTTATGGCACTTAGATTGTCACAGAATAATGTCATGACATCTTGTTTGACATTATATTCTGTTAGCATTTGTTTTATCCAAACCAATTGAGAACAACTGCTCCCTGCAGCAATATACTCAGCCTCTACAGTGGATAGAGACACATAATTTTGCTTCTTACTGAACCAAGATATGAGATTATTTCCCAGAAAGAAGTATCCTCCTGATGTACTTTTTATATCATCAGCACTTCCTTCCTAATCAACATCGCAATAACCAATTAAGGCAGAACTAGATCCATGAGAGTATAGCATACCATAGTCACTTATCCCATTCACATATTTAAGAATTCTCTTCACATGGTTGGCATGGATAACTTTAGGATCAGCTTGATATCTAGCACACATCCCTACAACAAAGGCAATTCCAGGTCTGCTAGTTGTGAGATATAGAAGACTGCCTATCATACTTCTGTAAAGACTTTGATCCACACTTACTCCTTTTTCATCTTTAGACAACTTCAGATGTGTGGGAGCAGGAGTTCTTTTATGATTGGAATTTTACATCCCAAATTTCTTTACTATATTCTTGGTATACTTTCTCTGAGATAAAAATATGGAGTCTTCCATTTGTTTAACTTGCAGACAAAGAAAATAGGTTAATTCACTAACAAGGCTCATCTCAAATTCTAACTGCATTTGCTTGACAAAATGTTGAACCATCTAATTTGACATCCCACCAAACACAATATCATCAACATAAATCTATGAAATCATGATCTTCCATTCTTATTCCTTGATAAAAAGGGTTTTTGTCTATGCCACCTTTCATGTATCCATTCTCACCAAGAAATTCTGTCAATCTCTCATACCAAGCTCTTGGAGCCAGATTTAGTCCATACATAGCTTTCTTCAGTTTGTAAACATGTTTGGGAACACTTGGATCAACAAATACCTTAGGTTGTTCCACATAGACTTCTTCATTCAGATAGCCATTTAAGAATGCACTCTTTACATCCATTTGAAACAATTTAAATTTCAGTATGCATGCAACTCCCAAGAGAAGTCTGATTGATTCAAGTCTGGCCACATGAACAAAGGTTTCATCAAAGTCAACTCCTTCAATTTGAGTGTATCCTTGTGCAACTAACCATGCCTTATTTCTCATGACCACCCCTTTTTCATCAGATTTATTCTTGTATACCCATTTAGTGCCAATCACATTTGTCCCTTCAGGTATTGGAACTAGATCCCAAACTTCATTTCTACCAAATTGCTCTAGCTCTTCCTGCATAGCATTAATCCACAACTCATCAGTTGGGGCCTCTTTGACATTCTTAGGCTCGATTTTTGACACAAAGCAAGAGTTTGATATCCCATCTCTTGATGTGGTAGTAAATCCTTTATTTAAATCTCCAATGATGAGCTCCTTAGGATGATATCTCTGGGTTCTAATTGAAGGTCCTTTATTGAGATGACAAGGCTCGGGATCTTATTGAGGTGGATTAGAATCAATACTTCTATCATTTGATTCTGTTGGAATATCAGACAAAGATGTTCTAACATATTCTGAGACATCTTCTTCAGGATTCCATCCTCTATCATCAATAATAACAGTTATTGACTCCATCATAGCTTTGGTTCTGGAGGTAAAAACTATGTAAGCTCTGCTATTTGTAGAGTAACCCAAGAATATTACTTCATCACTCTTGGGATCCATCTTCCTTCTTTATTCATGATCAGCTAAGATGTAACATTTACTTCCAAAAACATGAAAGTATTTAACAGTTGGTTTTCTTCCCTTCCATATTGCATACAAGGTGGCTGAAGTGCCTTTTCTTAGAGTGGCTCTGTTATGGATATAACATGCAGTATTCATAGCTTCAGCCCAAAAATGGTAGGGTAACTTCTTAGCATGAATCATGGCTCTGGCAGATTCTTGGAGAGTTTTATTCTTGTGTTCCACAATCCCATTCTGTTGAGGAGTAATGGGAGAAGAGAATTCATGGTTGATTCCTTCAGAGGAGCAAAAATCAGCAAACTTATTGTTCTCAAATTCCTTTCCATGATCACTTCGGATTCTTATGACATGACTTTCCTTTTCCCTTTGAATTTTTTTACATAGATCTTTAAACACTTCAAAGGTTTCTGATTTTTCTCTAATAAAGCTTATCCATGTGTATCTAGAAAAATCATCTAGAACAACATATACATACTTCTTACCACCAAGACTTTCAACCTACATAGGTCCCATCAAGTCCATGTGAAGAAGTTCCAAAACTTTTGATGTAGTGAGATGTTAGATCTTCTGATGTGACATCTCAGTTTTCTTTCCCATCTAGCAGTCACTATATACTCATCCTTCTTCTATCTTGAGCTTAGGAATCCCTCTCACAGCTTCTTTAGATATAATTCTTTTCATTCCTTTCCGATGCAAGTGTCCTAATTTTTGATTCCATAGTTTAACTTCATTTTATTTGGCTAAAACACATGTTGAGGAGAAGTTTAACTCTTGGGGAACCCATAAATAACAGTTGTCTTTAGATCTGATTCCTTTCATAATAACTTCATTCTTTTCATTGTAGACAAGACATTCTTCCTTAGTGAAGTTAACTTTGAATCCTTGATCATACAATTGGCTTATACTTATCAGGTTAGCTGTTAACCCTTTAACATGTAACACATCATCAAGCTTAGGGACTCCTGAACAATCTAGCTTGTCAACTCCTTTGATTTCACCTTTGGCTCCATCACCAAAAGTCATATAACTGGTGGAATGAGATTTGATATCTATCAATAGATTCTCGACACCTTTCATGTGTCTATAATAACCACTGTCAAAGTACCAGTTGTCTTTGGTTGATACTTTGAGAGAGGTATGAGCTATGAAACTAGAAACATTTGACTTGGGAACCCACTGTTTCTTCTTTTTGCTATTTGGGAGAATCTGATCAGTTTTGGGAAGAGGATTAGTTTTAGGATACCCATACAACTTGAAACAGAAAGGCCTTATATGACCAAGCCTTCCACAGTGATGATATCTCTAGGGCTGGGAATTCTCTCTGGTGTGATTAAACTTTTTCTTGCCATGATGTCCTTTATTACCATGATGTTTAGACATTTGATTCGACATCCGTGGTTTAGAATTGGAATGAGTGAAATATAATGAAGGTTCTTCTGAATCTGGTTTCTTTTTCTCATTAAACCCTAGACCACTATTGTCTCTTGTCACTCTCCCCACTTGAATAATTTCATCTAATCTGTCAAATCCATTATTCAGCATCTTGAGAGATTTGACTACTCTATCAAGATTTGAATTCAGAGAAGTCACTTCACTTTCCAGATTAGAAATAGTTTTCAAATGTTCTTTCCTTTCTCCCTTCAGATGTGTTATAAGTACTTTCTGTTTCTCCCCTTCTAGGCACACTTCTTCACTTCTGAGACATAATTCTTTGTATGATGCAACTAACTCATCAAAGGTTAGTTCCCCATCACTAGACTCTTCATCAGATACATATTTGTCAGTCAATGCTTTAACATACTTGGCAGATTCTTCAAGATCACTCTCTGAGTCCTCTTCAGACCAAGTAACAAATAGATTCTTCTTTTGTTTCTTAAGATATGTAGGGCATTCAACTCTAATGTGACCAAAGCCTTCACATTCATGACACTGTATTCCCTTCTCTTGAGTGGATTTTCTTCAGCCCTTTTTCTTCCAAACTCATTTGACTTATGGATGTCATATGAGATGTTCTTGAAATTTGAACTTTGGTTCCTATCCATTATTTTTATCACCTTATTAAAATGTCTTCCAAGCATAGCTAAGGCACTTGATATTCCTCCATATGTATCCAGATCATAGTCCTCCTCTTCATCTTCAGTATTTGATACAAAGGCTATGCTTTTGTTCTTCTTTTCAAATCTTTCATTGATGCTTAATTCAAATGTCAGAAGGGATCCAACAAGTTCATCCACTTTCATTTTGTCAATGTCTTGAGCTTCTTCTATAGCAGTCAGTTTCATATCAAATCTCTTGGGAAGAGACTTGAGCATATTTCTCACCAATTTGTCTTCGGGTATTTTCTCTCCTAAAGCATTGGATGCATTAGCAATTTCAAGAATGTTCATATGGAAGTCATTAATACTTTCATCATCCTTCATTCTCAAATTCTCAAATTTTGTGGTGAGCAACTGAAGTCTTGACATCTTAACTTTGGATGTGCCTTCATGGGTAGATTGAATAATTCCCCATGCATCTTTAGCCACTTCACATGTGTTAACTAATCTGAAAATGTTCTTGTCAATTCCATTGAATATAGAATTCAAGGCTTTAGAATTTCCAAGAGCAATTTCATCTTCTTCTTAAGACTAATCTTCTTCTGGTTTTAACTCAGAAGTAGGTTCTGCATTTTCTCCCAATTTGACAGGGTGTTTCCATCCTTTCAAAATAGCTTTCTAAGTTCTGTTGTCCAGAGACTTTAAGAATGCCACCATACGTGGTTTCTAATAGTCATAATTACTTCCATCCAAAATGGGTGGTCTGTTCACAAATCCTCCTTGCTATGATACCAATTTAAATTCTGGTATCAGATATGAGATATCAAAGGAGATGTCACGACACAAATATATGAGAACAATTTAAAATGTAACAAAAGTAACAACAGTAAAAACACAAGGAATTGTTAACCCAGTTCAGTGTACAACAACACCTACTCTGGGGGCTACCAAGCCAGGGACAAGTTCACTAAATAATATCAATTCATAGACCCTCAGTAAACAACCAGTTTATGATCTAATCACTTAATCACTACCCATGCTATACTTCTACCTAAGACACACCTAGGTATAAGGCCCTCCTCAAATCCCTTCAATCACTTACAGTGAAGAACAACTGAAATAACAAGTTTTAAAGACTTCAATCATTCAATACTTAAAAGCTTATGAATGATCCACAATTAACAACTCAAGTATTAAATCAATACTAGAGTGTATGACAATGAAAATATTTAGACTTCTAAAACAGAAAGAAAGTATTCTTCTTCAAAAGTTGCAGTTGAATGAATAAGGAAGTAAGTCCTTATAAAGGCACAACAGTGGGCTTGGGCTGAAAAATAAATATTCCAATCTTTTAATATTTCCATGAAAATTGGCCAAGATATAATCCATAAGGATAATTCAAATAGAAAAATATTCCTCCATATTTTTCGCAAGCTATGAATCACAAATCCAGAATTATGGCGCGCATGAAAACAGGAAACAGAAAACTTAAATTGATATGAGTTGCATTCAGTTCAAGAGGCAAATGTCAAGACATCTGCTTTGAAATCATTCAAAACAGTTTTCTTCAAATGTCAAGACCTTTAGCAAAGCATTATCAAAGCATTGTTTTACCAAAATTGCTACCAACAAACACTTACACAAGAGCATTCCTTTCTTGTTTGTAAATCTATAGGAGCTTGTGTTCTGATCTCTAATAAAGGGTTTCTTATTGCTATTGTGTTCCTTGGAAGACAATCCAACCAGGTTTTGAGGAGAATATACAGAATGTTTAGACCAAGTGCCCAGAACATTTGTACTGACATCAGAAAGTCAGTGAGGCTCAAGAAAAAGTTGGAACTTTAAAGACCAATCATGTCAAAGCATTCAATAAAAAATTTGTATTGAATATTTATCTCATGATAAGTTGGCTATTTTATTCAAAGATTTATGCATCTAGATTAAAAAGGGTTGTCAACCATGAAGAAAATAAGAGGTGATTATTTCTTATCTTATGTCTTAAGAGAAGGAAGGTTTTTCTACCATATGTAACTTGTAGGGTGAGGTGACTCTATTAACCCTCAAACTTGATCTCATGATCAAGTATGTAAGGATAGTTCAAATCAGTTGGAGGAATTTCTTCAAGTGAGAAGATGATTGGAAGCTTAAAAGGAATAGGGTTTTCAAGCAATAACTAGCAAAGAGAAAACTCAAGTGACAAAAGGTTGTTTTCATCAAAAGGAAAGTTGAGTCAAGGATGTCAATCTTAATGTCTCAACATTGTGCTAGACATCAGAATACTCAAGCTAAAGGCATATACTTGCCCTGAAGATGTCTCTTATGCGAAAATTTTATCATAACAAGCTCTTTTGTTTTTCTTGGACTTCCTCAAAGGTCAAACTCAATTTTAGCTAACCAAATAGTGATTAAAACTCAGGGAAGGTGATAATTGCGTTATTTCTCGTACCTTTCTTAGAACTTCAAATAAGATGATTGGTATTTTGACACTGACTGCCCCAAACACTTATCTGTAGTAAAGGTGTTTCAGGTGATTTGTTTAGTCTCAATCTATCAACTGTTACTTTTGGTGATGATGCTAAAAAAGGATATTAAGGGAATTGGGTAACTGAAGAATACAAGATGGATTATCTAAGTTTTGGTAATGTTCTTCTTACTAAAGGACTGATGACTATTGTATTATACATAAATCAGTTGTGTGATCAAGGCATGAAGGTAAACTTCATCAAGGAAGAATATGTTGTCTCTAATGAGTTGTTTGAAGTTCTAATGAGGATTGAAAAATAGTTTCTATTTTTGGATTTTACAAGTATTTAATTTTTTATCCGTTTGCTTGATTTTCAAGGAAGATGAAGTTGAGATGTCACACCAGAAGGTGCAACATCACACAATTGCAAAAGCTCTATAACCTTTTCTATGGATCTGATTAGTCCAATGCAAGGTGAGTGTCCTAGTGGATATAAACACATACACACACACACACACGCACACACACACACACACACACACACACACACACACACACACACACACACACACACACACACACACACACACACACACACACACACACACACACACACACACACACACACACACACATATATATATATATATATATATATATATATATATATATATATATATATATATATATATATATATATATAGTTCTTTTTCTTTTGTGATCTATAGCAAAGAAAAATCTATTATCCGTGAAGTCTTTAAAGGTTCTTATCTACTCCTTGAAAGAGAATATGCTTATGAGTTATTCTTCTAGGAGAAGTAATTTTAGTGATGTTAACTTCAGAACCAAAATTCAATGATTTATTTATTGAGAAATGAATCAATGTTCAACTAGATGTTGAAACATCATCTCAACAGTTTGATACTCTAGAAAATGTGAAAGACACTAAAAGGCTAGCAGGCACTGAATAAGAAAATTCTCAAGAAAATGGAGTTCATTATTTGGAGTTTATCAGATTTTGTGATCATCAATAGTTTAAGAAATGAAATATCTAATGTTGATGAGTCTTGGAGGAAAAGTTATTGGCCAAGTCTAATTGAGATAGTATGAAAGGTGGATGTTTTTTATGAGAAACAATCTTGTCTCTTGGATCATAAATTATTTATTCCCAGTCTATCTTTAAGGATAGGTACATTGATGAAGGAAGATGTATTCTAAATTGGGTTAGTTACTAAAACAATACAATGTCAAACTGGAAGTTATAACATTGTAGTATGACAAGCTACTACAATCAAGGTACTCAAGGATTTTATTCTGCTTGCAGAACAAAGTCATTGGTTCAAGTTACCATTGTGTCAAGGGTCTTGCTACAGTAAAATATTGGCCTTCCTAAGATTGGTATATCTGAGAAGCTCTAGGAAGTATTTTCATCATAACTTGAGGTGCAAGTTACATTGAGAATATGAGGGGTAATTTTGGAATTATACTGTTGAAGAATTATAGTAGTAACTGTTTTCCAACTATATTCCTTTATCTTGTGATGTGTGCAATCTCAGGAGAAGCATTTTCAATGGCATAGATAATGTCATTTCAAATGTTGTAACGTTTTCAAGTAGTCAAAGCTTGAAAAGAGATAAAGTAGAACAAAAACACCTCTCTCTCTGTAATGGTGGGAGAACTAACTTTTTTGGTTTTATCGCAAATGTTGCGATTAGCAAGAGTCGCCACCGACTTTTCTTTTATCCAACAATTATGAAAGGTTAAAAGAACAGGAAAGAACTTTGATAGATTTTGAGTTCGGGGGGTAAGTTATGAAAAGGGAAGGTGTTATAACCCTTTTCATCCTTAGTTATCTATGGGTTCTTAATTGCTTAGCTCACTTTTAAAAGAATTGCTATGTGTGTGTGTGATTTATTTGAAAATATTTTGAAATGCGAATGTAAGACTAACTTTGTAATAATCCTTGTGTCGGTCCTCAAGAATGTATACAAAGTGTTTTTTGTTGAAAATATTTGTTTTGAAAGTGATGTGTAAAACTGTATTTGTTTGTGAAAAAGGTTGTGAGAAAGCATTCAAGAGTTCTTACACACTAATAAGAATTTCTTGTTATTTTCCTTCTCCTTTGGAAATAGTGTTATCCATACCATTAGCTGGTAGGTAATACTATCTATTGGATGTGAAGGGACATGTGTAGGGTCATCATATGGTCATAGAAGGAAACATGTAAAGATACTTTAGCAATTGTATCAAAAGGAGTGTCATCATTTTTCTCGTAGGGTCATCGAGGGACTATATCATTTTGTAGGCAACTCGAAGGGTCATTGAGGGATTATGATCTTTATTCAAAGGGACCATGATGATTTGATCGAGGGTCTTTTGCTAAAGTATCCCCACTTTTGAGGGACATGACCAAGTATTCGTAAGGCAACAAGAGAGATTACCCTAGAGGTGCAAGTGTGCAAATTGTATTAGTTTCAGTTATTTAATCTTGAATTAGGGTTTTCTAGATTTTCTTTTAGTCTTTCCATAAAAGCCATATTTTACTAGCAGTTAAATCTGTACAGAAAATAAAATTGCAGAATGTAAAGTTCCTACGCTATTACATGGCTTTGGGAGAGATACATAAGTAGAGAAATTTGCGGGAAAGTAAATCTACGCTATTACAACCTCGGAGCACATACATAATAGGAAAAATGCGAGAAAAGATGAATCTACGCTATTACATTGATAGTGTAAACCTATACACTTTGTCTAAGAAAATAAATGGCAAAAAGAAATAAGAAACACGTTAGAAAAATGTTTAAATGGCTAAAATTCTAAATTAATGTTTTAGGTAATTTTTTTTGTAGAAAATAAACTAAGTTAATAATTTCAATTAACCTAATTATCTAATTTATTTTACAAATTAAAAAAATACCTAAAATCTAATTAAATGAAAAAGGTTAATTAAGAAAAACCTAAAAGACTATTTTTTTAAATATTTTTTTATAGTTTTTCCGATTTAATTATTAATTAAAAGTTATTAAGAAAAAGAATTAATTGAAAATATTGAAAGAAGAAAAATAATGAAAGTAAAAGAAGTTAGAAAACAAGTAAAAAAGGAATGCAGGGGCCAGGGTTTGAACCCACTCCCTCCTGTCAGCAACCTTTCTCTTTACCAACTGAGCCACACTGATTGTGTTATTCAATCACAAATAAATCATTATATAATAAAAGTACATTAAAAATTTAATTTCAAATGAAAGTCAACCGTGGGGCCTTGTATCAAGTGTTAGCCAATATGAAATTCTCAAAATGCCACGCCATGGTCAACCTGATTCAAGAAAATTTGAGTGACGGAGAAGTGACCGAAACCCTAGTTCCGGTCATCTTATCCGATGAGCTCCAACATCAAATCTGAAAATCACGTAAAATCGAAACATAAGATGAACTTTATCCCCCTAATTTGACCCTCGCGAATCCAACGGTAGCACTGGTTTGACCTGAAAATGCCTGTAGAGTGAGTTTCGAAGAAAAAAGCATATCATGGTTTATTAATGGTGATTCATGATTCTAACGTTATAAACTCCATGTAATGACTTCAACCTGCTCTAAACACTCACATATGAAGATCCGGGTGGTTAGAAACAATCAACAACACATAGAATTAAAAATATGAATAATGGAAAAAATTGCAATCGGAGATGATGAACATGATTGTTTCAAGCATGGGAAACCATTGAAAATCACATGTACTTACCCTTAGATTCTTTAGGAACAATTTTCAATGGATCGCTCAAACTGAAATTGGTTGGATCTTTGGTTTTTACTTTTCCCTAATATTGAAAATTTTTGTGACTTTTGAGACTTCTTTGGAGGTATCATGCATGTCCTTGAATGGCTGAAGGTATTGTGTATTTATACGCCAAGCATTCAAGGTCAAGATCTCATGGAATTAAGGCTTTCCTGATTTGTTTCCATATTGTGTTTAAAATATTTCTAAAATTGAAGATTTGCCTTCCAAATATGCCATACACTATTTTCCTTAGTTGTCACAAGCTTTTTGGGCTTCAATTCTGATCCAAAACCAAAGCCATGTGCCTAAATCCATTTATCTCATATTTTATTTTATTTATTTTGAATTTCTTTGAATAAAAATCAAAATAACAAAATTATGATAATGTATTAATGTACTTAGAGGTCCCTTATTATGTCATGAACATGTTTAGACCTTAAAATATAGGTCCACTAGCTAAAAAATTCAAGATTGCACAAATGATGTTTCATGCATTTCTCCAAATTTTCTCAACTTGTACAACTCTTAACTCTCAATTTTCGTCATATGAAGATGATCTTGAACTTTTTGGAAACCTTAAGATGTCTCCTACAACTTTCATATTGGTCACTTTTTCATTCGAAGTCTTTAACTTGATGTAAATTGCTTTGACAAAAGATGTCTTTTTGTTGACTTTCAAAATGACATGTAAAGTTTTGGCTCATATATCTCAAATGAAGCATTTTTAGTCTTGAGCTTAGAGAGACAAAGTTGTAGAGAAATTAATTTCCTTCAAGATAGGATTTGGTTGAGGAATTTCTAATGAAGTATGTGAAAGTTGTGCTTGGTCAAAGTTCAGTTGACTTCTCCTTAAGAAAACCCTAATTTAGTAACTTTTGATTGATGAATCTTAAGTTTTCTTGATGAGTCATGATCAACTCTTGATCAAATGATGAATGTGACTTCAATATATTAATGTTGATAACAAATTTTGAAATTTGTCTGTCAATTGGTCAAAGTTAACTTTTTGTCCAATACAAACAATTTTCAATCATCTGGCTAATTGACTGAACAAACTTGTGATGCAAGGCTTGAAACTTGAAATGAGGGTACTTTGAGACATATGAGAACCCACGAAGTCCATTTGAGGCATTAGAAACTCAATTTCCTTTTAGAGAAGTGAAACCCTAGTTGTAGGTTAAGTGCTTAGGAAGAGAGTCCATCTAATCAATCTTTGATAAGTCTTGAGCAATTGAGACCTTCATGAGCATGAGAAGGTACCTTGAACCATTTTGTATTAAGAATGGGAGGGAAAATTTTGGGGTACAATAGATTCCCCTGTTCAATCTTCTTAAACCCGAAGAGTTAGATTGGCATGCAT
The DNA here is from genome assembly GCA_948472305.1 of Vicia faba. Classification (NCBI taxonomy): domain Eukaryota; kingdom Viridiplantae; phylum Streptophyta; class Magnoliopsida; order Fabales; family Fabaceae; genus Vicia; species Vicia faba. The sequence continues at coordinate 1,358,351,090 of OX451736.1, read as the reverse complement.
GCCTTTTATGATCTGAAGATGGAAGTGGATTGAATACTTATAGGTGCCCGAAAATTTGCACTTGCGGATGGACGAAGTAACACTGTTGGTTAATTGTACTGCTTGATCAGGCTTAAAGATGCCATTCAGAGAGGTGATAGAGTGTCGTCAGATATGGGCTTATAGATTCCATCCAAAGTAAATGTTGGTAGGAGTATCAGAATGAGTCTATGCCTGATTGTATCTGAAAAAGTATACTAGAATGAGTCTGTGTCTAACTTTACCCAAAGGAGTATCAGAATGAACCTTCGTCTGGTTTTATCTGACTGATGATTTTAAGAATGAATATATCCAATTTTATCTGAGGGAAATTCTTTTCAGAATTAATTCTAAAGGAAATGCTCGTCAAAATTAGTCTCAGAGGGAAAGGCTTTTCAGAATGAATCTCTGAAGGAAATGCTCGTCAGAATTAGTCTCTTAGGAAAATGCTTTTCAGAATAAATCTCTGAAGAAAATGCTCGTCATAATTAATCTCTGAGGGAAATGCTTTTCAGAATGAATCTCTGAAGTGTCATACCTCAAATTTGTCCTACCTGTTTTACTTTTGTCTGGCTTTGGCTTCACATTTCATCTATATCATCTTTACTAGTTCATTTGCATATCATGCATTTCATTGAATAAAAGACATCTGAGGTCCAAGAGTTCAGTGGTTGTGAAATATTAAAGTTTCACAATGTTTTCAGTAAACTAGGATTTTTGTTTCAAGGTCACATTGAGCTTTATCTCCTTCTACAGGCCATTTGCTTATCAAGAGGTTTAAGGGGTGAAACCAAGGAATTCTTCATATATGGATTAAAATTTTAGGAGTTTCTTGAGGGACTAAATTTTGAACTAAGATGGCATCTATCATTTTCAAAGTGGTTTGGAATTTGTCATGAAGATTCAAAATTGAAAGAGAAAGAAAACTTGGATTTGGATTGCAAATTGGAAATAATGGAAATTGGTATTTCATACAATGTCTTTGGTTCATAAATCACCAATTCCTTACATCACAAGTTACTATATGCAAGATTCAAGTCACTATTGATTATCTTGCAATTATTTTTGGGATTCATGCCATAACCATTTGAAACCATACAAAGGAATTTCTCATTACAAGCCCAAAGTTTGCACCAACCAGCCCCACAAAACAGGCCCAAATTTTGCACAAACTAGCCCCATAAAATTGTCCCAAACAATGCTGTCCATTCTGCTACAAAACCCAACCATGTTGTATATTATGCAACACAGCTTCATAAACCTGTATCACATTGTAAAACAAACAAAACAGTCTAAAAACCTACAAAGACAATCTGCTAAAACTGTCAAAGTTGCTGCCAACAAATGCCAAACATTACATAAAATAGAAGTCATCCAAATCTGTAATGAAAAAAATAGTGAAATAGCATGTCAAAATTGTTTAAAATCCCACCAACCTTTCCCCCCCAATTTCCACTTCTCAGCTGATATACAAACAATAGAATGGCCAGAAGAAAAAATAGAGGTGAAATATTTGAGAGAGAGAGGAGTTTTGTGAAAAGAGGGGAACAATAGCAAAAAGAGGAGAGTTTTTGTGTGAAAAAAAAGAGAGACAATAGCAATATTGAGGGAGAAAAAAACAGCATAGAAAAGAGAGAAGAAAAACACTGTAAAACTAGAAGAGAAAAACAGCAACAACCATGAAACTGTGTTGAACCATGAAACTGTTTTGAACCATAACACAATAACAACAAAAAATAGTAGCAACCCAAAGAGAAAGAAACAGAAAAATCCTTCAACCCCCTATACAACCTTGCAGCTCTCAATATAAAGCAAGGATTGTAGCAACTTCCTAGAGGTTCACTGAAGCCATTCTTATCATCACAGCCTCTTGAAAGGTGTTCAAACTCAAAATACAATTTCCAGTTTCAAGGCAAGTCTTCTTAACTTTGAGCTCTTCATTTCAAGCATCATTAGTTATTCATTTTGAAGATAAATGTAGATATTATACCCTTGAAGCTAACCACATGTTTGCTTTTCATTTTTATCAATTATATGTTGAGAATTGACTTTTACATGTAGCAGAACAGTGTTAGAAACAAAAAAACAACAGTATGAGTCGACACATGTCTCTATGAGTCGATGCATATCAGGCTTAAAATAGGTTTTGAGTCGACACGAATTGGGTATGTGTCGATACAAAATGGAAATGAGTCGACACAAACCCTTATGTGTTGACTCATACTGTGTTGTTTTTGAATTCCAAGGGCTAGAAAGGTGTATGAGTCGACACAAAACACGAATGTGTAGACACAAACAAGAAATGAGTCGACACATACCATTATGTATCGAATCATACTGAGCTGATTTTGATTTTTCTAGAAATAGGAAGTGGCATGTGTCGATGCATAAGGGTTATGTGTCAATACATAAAGTTTGTTTTTTTTCCTTGCTTTGTACACTATTTTCCTTTTTATATTTTTATTGCTATTCATTTATTCAATATGGTTGTAATAATTTAATTAGGCTTTTATTTCATCCTCATTCATAATCTTGTAACATCATCCCATATGATTGTTGTAGTACCCAAAAATTTTCCCTCTCACTTATCAAGAATTTTTCTCACAAGATCTCCTTGGGTTCAAGGCTGCACTAGGATTTGATCAGCTCAAGACACCTCCTTAGGAATTGATGACCAAAATTAGGGTTTGAGTTTGCACAAGGATTTTTGGATTATCAATGCTTCATATGACTTTCAAGGATCATTATGTACCCCCAAGATTACTCATGTCAAGTTTCAAGCTTTGGATCACACTTTTGATCAGTCAATTAAACAATTGACCTAAAAATCAATTGTATTGGGGAAAAAGTCATCCATAGCCAATTTACAGTCAAACTTCATAATTTTTTATCCAAATCAACATTTTAAACCCACATGTATCAATTGATAAAGTTTGGACCATAATTCCTCAAGAAATTTGATCAAATCTCCAGAAGGGCAAAATGGTCAAAATTAGGGTTTTGACTGGGAAAGGGCAATTTCTGATTTTTGACCTAGCAAATGGTTAATTTGTGTAAGGCATGACCTCAAGGGTTCAATTTCATCATTTTGATTTAATTACATGACTCAAAACATTGCTCAAGATCAATTGATTGATAGATGAATTTTCAGTCAACTGGTCAAAAGTCAACTGTATACTGAAAAGTCAAACTTTGACTTTTTGGTCAGATTCGAGTGCCAAAGATCATAATCCATAAAAACGTGTCAAAATATGAAACTTATTCATCAAGAAATCAAGATTTCATTTTGAAAAGTTAAAATTTCTAAACTTAGAAATTTTTCTAACACTTGAAAATTTCTTGTTTTTTCATAACTTTGAGCAATTTTTTCATTATGATGCAAGATGATTCTAAGGAAACTTCCAACATGAAATTTGTATATCTCGATTAAATCTACAACTTTTCTTCATACAACTTCTCCTAAAAGTTCTTGTATCTCAAGTTATAATTTTGTGAATACATGCTCATGAACTAAAAAAGACTTAGTGAAATTTTGCCCTAGTTAGGCAGATTTTTGACCTAACTTCATGACACTTTTTCATATAGTTCCAAGGGGAATATCCAAAAGAAATTCAAAGATGGGTTGTAGAGAATGATACAAGCTTTCTAAAATGTCCAAGAAATCATTAAGATCATTCTTGAGTAAGGAGAATCGAAGAGATGAAGTTAGGGTTCCATTCTTGTTTTTCAAGCCATTTTCATGATGAACATTGGATCCAATCTTCAAGCATGTTGTACACATCTCACTTTGCATGCTTCTAACTTGACTTTCACTCCATAATAAAGTGTTTTCACAGCTGTTGGAAGCTTTAATACAAGCATTCAATGCATTGTACAAATATAATTCCATTTTGGGAAGAAAGGCAACATTGCCATTTTAGAAAAGCAAGCTTTATGCAAAGTCAGCTTGCATTGAGCCTTGGATTTGTTTTTCTACACAAACACACTCTACACAATTAGAACAAGTGTGTTTAAAGGTTTCAGCCACCCTACAAGCCTTGTACCTTACATTGAAACCATGCTTGTCAACTTTGCTTCAAAAATAAGTAACCAAGCCATAACATGTGAGTTTCAAATTCTGAGTTGTTACAAGCCTCAAAACCTCTTGCTTATAAGTATATACACTATTTGCAAGTTGACACATGAATTCTAGTGCCCTGAAACTACCTCAAACACTCAAAAACCAAAAACCTGTTCAAGAACACCATTGATACACAGTTTTGAACTAAAACTCATGATCTCCATTCCCACTCGTGCGTTTTGAAAACAAACCACTTAAACACCTTCTATACATCATACCAAAGTAATCCAGACCCCTGTTTCAAGACTGTAACTCCTCCATCGCTATCCACCATTTTCAAATATCAAGCTTGCAGGTTGACTTGAGTAGAGAGATTCAGGGACTTTCAAGGCAAAGTAAGAGTTGGAATACACTCAAGGAGGTCCAGGCAAGCTAAACAGATCCTCGGGCCGTCTCAAAGGTTGCTCAAACTCCATTCACGACTCCAACTGCAAGAGGTAAAAAATCAAACTTCTATCTCTTCATACAAGCATCATTTGATCCTGATTTGTGAAGACAAAATATAGATATCTTTGCTCTAAAGCTGATCATGTTCATAGTTCCTATTTATATTGACTGTGTATAGAGAATTTTGGATTTGAAATTTTTGAGAAAGTTAGGTTTCAATTTAGGGCAAGCAAAATAACTTTTTATCTTTGACTTTTAGCTTACATAAGTTATATGGTTGGATTTGTGGGAAGAAACACCATAACTTTCATGTTTGAACTTTCCATTTTTGTGGAGAGATGAGAAAGATACAGGTGGCCCGGCTAGGCGCGAAGTTGAAGATGAAGTTGCCTTCAGAAAGCAGTTTCTAATATATATTTATGCTTTGATTATATGACCGGATGAAACAGCCACCTCAGTGGCAAGCGCGCGCGTATAAGTCATGTGTTACCTAAAGGGAGAGAGTTCGAACCAATGTGAACCCCCTTTTACATTTTTTTCATTTTTCTTATTTCCTAACACTTTTTTGCAGGCGCTGGGCCCTTTGGGGCTGACATTTTTTTTTGCTAGCATACTCCCCTGCTTACTTGTGACACCTCCTTGGCCCATTTCATTTTTATTTATTTATTTATTTCTTTTTCTTTTAAATATATTTTCTAAAATACCAAAAAAATCCTAAAAAATATAAAAGTGATGGATTTATGTTTTGACATAATTTAAATATTTTTCCACATAAAAAATTATTTTTATTCATTATACTTTATTTATCTTTTATTAATTTCCTTATAAATTAAATTAAAACTAGATTATTATTTATTTAAATATATTTATTTTAATATAAAAAAAGACCAAAAATATTTCATAACACCACATACTATTTTCAAGACAAAAATACAAAAATACTCTTTTTCTTTAAACTTATTTTCTTTTAATCAACTAAAATAGATTTAGGGTTTTATTCAAAAATCTTTTCTTAATTAAAACCTTTTCTTAATTAATTTATTTTCTTAATTAACTTAAGTTAATTTAATTTAATTACTTTTTTTCTCTAATTAGGTTTAGGTTAAAACCTCCTTCATTCAAAAATCTAAACACAAAAATCATTTCTTTCAATTTACATTTGTACTTTATATATTTCTTCAGTTATTTGTAAAATATTCAATTTGGTTGTAATAGATTAATTAGGTTTATATTATTGCAATCACCATTCATAAATTGTATACCCCCTCCCACAAGTGTTGTAATAGCGTAGTAACTTTAAATTTCGCAATTTATCGCTTTTACATAATATGCTAGTAATAAGGGTTTGTATGGAAAGAATAAAATCAGTCAAGTAGAAAACCCTAATTCAAGACAAAAACAAGCATGAAAACAACACACTTGCACACAAGCACCCCTAGGGTAAAATCCACTTGGTTTCCTTACAAAATGGTCATATTACGCATGTAAGGTATCTTAGCAAAAACAAACAAATACAAGATCATAGTCCCTCGATGACGCTATCTAAAGTTTCCTTACAAATGATCTTAGTACCTCAAAAAAAGAATGCTAAAATACCTTACAACATTGATAATCATGTCTATACGATGACCCACACCCGTCCCGTTTACATCCAAAGATAGGGTTGCTTACCAAATCAATGGTAAGACAACAATGTCAAAGGAAAAGGAAATGAACAAGAAAGACATTTGAGTAGGTAGATTGCTCCTAATTACTTGCTCCATTTCAAAACAAACATCCTTGATATTTTCAAAACAATCACATACACCTTCAAACATCTTACAAAAATTGAAAACATTTTCAAAAGATCAACATCTTTGTTTACATTCTTACGAACGAGAATCATTACAAAGTTTTCCTAAACAATGGCCTCTTTACAAAATACTTTCAAAAACCACACAAAGCACAATTTCAAACAAAAGAAAGTGATCTAGCAAGTAACTAAGAGCCCATGGAAAACCATGGATGAAAAGGGTGTTAATACCTTCCCTTTTCATAATCTACCACCTGAACTCAAGAAATAATCTCAAAGGTCTTTCCTGTGCTTTTTCACCTTTCCTTTTTGGATAAAAGAAAAGTCGGTGGCGAATCTTGATAACCGTAACATTTGCGATAAAGCACAAAACAACCAAGTCAGTTCTACCACCGTATCACAGAACTGGAGACTCTGCTGGGGACTATTCTAAAAGTGGGGTTACCTTAGGGATAGATCACATTTATTTGCTTACATTGTTTGACTTGTATGCTTTACATTATGGTTCTTTGTTTGAGTTTGAATCCTCTACCCGAATTTGGGATACATTATATGTAAGTAGCAATATGTTATAGAAATTATGCGGGGTATACTGGCATGGTCTAAGAAATAGCTATGTTAGTGCGACATATTTGTGGGTACCGGTAGCCTTTGAGTTAATCAAAGAGAATACGGGGCCACTGAGTGATGTCATGAAGCACTAATGAACTTTTAGAACCTTTACTTAACTAACTTGGCCTTTAGGATGTAGTGAGATGACCGGCTTTGGTGTAGTCCGAAGTTGGTAGATAATCGATACTACACTCATTGAGGTTTGGTTTCTTGAGATATTTCGGTCTCTATTAAAGAGGCTTGAGATGAAACAATGACCAAGGGAAACAATCCAGTGATATTGAGCTCCTTAAAACCTGATTACTATTACTAGGACAGGTTTAAGCCAACTAAACTTCAAGAGGGTACTTACCTATAAAACTCCATGCAAGCCTAAAAGTAAGGATTTGTTTTCTTTGTTTGCAAATGCATACTTGTACATAACATCATGAACATCATATACATCCACTAACCATTTTAAGGATTTTGGGATTCATCTTTGTTCTTGTTTTGTAGGATATGGATTCACTTCGCAGGAAAACTATTCAAGTCAACCTTGTAAGGATCCCTCCACAACTTAAGGAGCTAGCTTCAAGGATTCCTGAAAACTCTCCATTCACCGAGAGACATGGTCGCCTACTCAACTTGGTCACCTCCAATGCATATGAGGATATGATGAAGGTTTCAGTTCTTTGATCCTTTACACCATTGCTTCACATTTCCCGACTATCAACTTGTGCCTACTTTGGAAGAATTCTCCAAACTCTTGAGGATTCTCATTCTCAATCAACTACCTTTCAACGGTACGAAAAGAGACCCAAAGCCAGAAGAGATTTCTCAAGCTCTACACTTGCACTCATCTGATGTCATAACTCATTGGGAAACAAGGAGTGGTGTCAAAGGTTTCTTAGAAAAGTTCTTGTTTGAGAAAGCCCAAAATTGTTGGAATTCCTTGGACTTGCAAGCATTTGAGGAAATTGTGTCTCTCCTCATCTATGGTATGGTTTTGTTTCCAAATCCTGATCAACTCATAGATGTGAACACCGTCAAAATCTTCATATCACGCAACCCGGTGCCTACGTTGCTAGGAGACATCCTACACTCTTTTCACACTCGCACAATGAGGAAAAGAGGTGTTCTTATGTGTTGCACTCCTCTCTTGGCAAGATGGTTTATTTCACATCTTCCCCAATCTGTATTAAAAAATGAGCAAGGTTCAAGGTGGTCATAAAGTTTGATGACGCTCAAACATTCAGACATTCATTGGTGCTCCCGATCCAAAGAGAATGTTATCATTATCGCCCGTTGTGGAGAATTCCCTAATGTCCCTTTACTTGGAATTAGGGGAGGTATCACCTACAACCCATGTTTAGCCTTAAGACAGTTTGGTTACGCCCGAAGGGATGGCCCGCACGAGATTCTGATTCAAGGTTTGGTATTTTACTACGACAACGATGATCAAGGTCTTCGCCAGAAATTTATCCGAGCTTGGAGGATGTTAAACAAGGTGGATAACAAGAATTTGGGGAATAAAAATTCCATTCCTCTTTAGCCTTACCTAAAATGGGTACAAACTCGTGCTCGGAGTCTTATGATGCCTTATCCCTCCATTCTCCCGGTAATCATTGAGCCTGTCATGGAAGGAGATATTCCATACACTATCCTACATCCTGACATGCCCACATCACTTGAAGACTTAAAAAGGGATTGGATACAACTCAAGGGAGAGTGAGATACTTTCGAAGCCCAATTCTACGCAAGCGAGAAGAAGGTTTTGAAACTCACTAGGGTACTTCATGAGGAGCAAACTCTCAATGCCTACATTGCACCAAAGAGGATGCGTACTAATTTTCTATCTTAGTGTTTTTGTATTATTTTGCCCAAGGGGAATTGATGTACTCAAGCTTTAATTTATTAATATAACGTGTGTTTCCTTTTTGTCTAAAACAAATTTGAATCTTTGGAATCCTTGAAATCATTACATATGCATATACCATTCATCATAACATAAGCCGGTCTTTTGCAACAAGTCTCCTCATCTCTCTACTGTTTATTTCAGTAAGACGAATCTCGAACAAATAGTGAAAAGACCTCCAAGCTCAGAATACACAGTTTCAGCAGTTGCTCTTGACCCTAGCCAAGGGACAAGAAGAATTGAAGACTTTGTTGGATGAAGAGAGGAAAAAGAAAACAAAGAAGGTAATCGGAGTCCTAAACATAGGAAGAAGATTTCATGGGCAGACAAGAAGAACCTTAAACTTTGCAACAACATCCGGTGAAAAAGACAATCAGGAGGGGAAAGGCAAGGAAACAGTTTTCCCGTCAGAATCAGAAGAGGAAGAGGAAGAAGAAGACTACTCTGAAGAACAATACCCTCCAGCTGATGACAAGTATAGACATCTCGAAGAGCGATTGAGATCGATGGAAATCCAAAAGGTGCCTGGCTTGGAATTTGAGGAATTAGGTTTGGTGTCGGGGATTGTAATTCCTCCGAAATTCAAAGCACCTGCGTTCGCCAAATATGACGGAGTTTCATGCCCTAAAATTCATCTCCGGTCATATGTGAGGAAAATCCAACCCCATATCGCTGATAAAGCCTTATAGGTGCACTTCTTCCAAGACAGTCTGTCTGGAACTCAACTTGACTAGTTTTACATACTAGAAAGAGCCAACATCCATAATTGGGAAGATCTTGTCGCAGCTTTCTACAAGAAATACCAATACAATGCTGATCTAGCGCCTACCCGTACTCAACTCTATAGTATGGCCATGAGTTCCAATGAGGGTTTCAAGGACTATGCACAAAATAGGAGAGACTTGGCTGGAAGAGTTCAACCCCCTATCTTTGTGAGAGAGTTGGTAGACATGTTCTTGGGCACCTTTTCTGGTCCCTTCTTCAATCATTTAATCAGAAATTCACCTACAGGCTTTACTGAACTAATATTAACCGGAGAACGGGTAGAAGCCGGTATAAAAAGTGGAAAGATTCAGAAGATACATCTTCTTCTGTAGCTGTAAGGAAGCCTTTCATCGGAAAGAAAGAGGTGGTCGTTGTATATCTGCAAAGAAACCAAGATAGAGCCGAATGCCGACCAATGGTAGGGGATGTTATGATTCCTAATCCTGCATTTGATCAGCAAAGGAATAATCAACCAAGGATGGAAAGGCCAGTCAGGCAGTTCACCAGAATCAACATGACCCCGTCTCAAGTATTGCCGCATCTACTAAGATCCAATTTGGTGACCTTGAAAGAAGCTCCAAAAAACCCCAATACAACATATCCTCACTATCATCCCAATGCCCGTTGCGCATATCATTCTGAAAGTCCTGGTCACGATACTAATACTTGTTGGGCCCAAAAGAACAAAATGCAAGACCTCATTGAAGCAAAAGAAATTGAGTTCGATGCGCCCGAAAAGCCAAATGTCATTTATGCCCCTATGCCCAGACATGGCCATAATACCAATGCCATTGAAGAAGGATTGTTTGTTACTTCAATTGATGAACTCATGACCCCACTTCTGACTATTAAAATGAATTTGTTGAATGTCGGTGTGTTCTTGGGCTGTGATGAAGTTTTCCATCTCTATTTGTCCTTACCAACCGGCTGTCCTTTGTTAAAAGTAGGCATTCAGTGCCTAATAGATAATAAAGAAATTTTGTTTGAAAAGACTCCTGTTCCACCTATCCCTTTTGAAGATGTTTCTATCATTACCATTTTCTCCAATTCTTCCAGGGTCTCCACCAAAAGACCTGTTAGAATTACATCAATTCCGAAAGCAACTCCTTTAATAATCACAATGCCTGGACCAGTTCCATATGCGTCAGACAAAACCATACCATGGAATTATGGAGGGGATGTCTACTACCATGGTATCAAGCAAGACTGGCTAGCTACCGAAGATTTAAATTCTAAGAAAGTGGATTCTGACGTTAGTAATATTGCAGGGACTAGTAAGATTACCCGAAGCGGTATGATCTTCTCTCCAGAAATTGCTCCCCCAAAGGCCGTTTTTGGACCCATAATCATCCTTGTGGATGCTCCAAAAGTTACTCCCATACCCCTAATCATCTCTTCCAGTACTCCTATTGACGAAACTATTACAATTCCTACTGTCACTCCTGCTACCGAGTTAACCAAGACTCGAGGAAAAAATATTTTGATTGAGCCTGTCCGGACGGAGGCTCATTCATTGACTATCCCTGAGACCTCCAAGAAAGAAATGTAGGAAATCCTAAAAATCATGAAGAGAAGCGACTACGATGTAGTTGAACAACTGGGGAAAACTCCCTCTAAAATCTCCATGCTGGCATTACTACTATGTTCCGAGGCACATGCAAAAGCCTTGGTAAAGTTCTTAAAAACCGCCCATGTACCTCAAGAGACATCTGCCGATCAGTTTCAAGACTGCGTAGCCAGCCTAACTGCGGACAATGGTTTAGGTTTTTCAGATGCTAATCTGACGCCAAGGGGAAGGAAACATAATGAGGCATTGCATGTCTCAGTGGAATGTAGGGGCACAACTCTGGCTCATGTTTTGGTGGACACTGGCTCATCTCTGAATGTATTACCTAAAAAAGCTCTTGATAGACTTGACTGCGAGGGACTGACATTAAAGCCAAGCAACATAGTAGTAAGTGCTTTTGACGGCTCGAAAAGGATGGTGCACGGGGAAGTGGATATCCCCATAAAGGTCGAAACCCAAACTTTCAATTCAACTTTTTATGTAATGGACATCCGCCCTTCATACTCCTGCTTGCTAGGCCGACCATGGATCCACAATGATGGCGTTGTTACTTCTACGTTGCACCAAATGCTAAAGTATCTAGTTCAAGGGAAGATTATCACCGTTCATGGAGAGGAAGAATACATGATCAGCCATCTCAATTCCTTCAGATATGTGGAATTAGATGGTGAATTTATTGAAACTCCATTTCAACACTTTGAAGAGGTCCCCCAAGATGTGGCAGTGACCAAGGCTGTGTCTCAGGTTCCTAAGATTACAAGGTCTCCACTCCGGATGTCATCTCTGAAGGATGCCAAAGCAGTGGTAGAAGAAGGAGGGTGCACTATCTGGGGACAACTCCCAGATATCCCATATAAGTCTGACAAGTTTGGCCTAGGTTTCCCTTCAAGTGCTCAAAAAGTTGTACGTTGTGCTCGTGCTGGAGGACCACCCTTAAAGATTAGCAACCGTGAAGTCGACGCGGTAGAAGATGGTGAAGATGGTTCCAACCTGGAGGATTGGATCTTCCCAACTGTCAATGGAGGGCTCAGCAATTGGGAGGCTAGAAACTTTGTCCCGATCACCTTTATCCCACAGTAATTTGTCTTTACATTTTGTTGGATCTGTAATATTGAAACAATTCGCACTCTTAAAACCTTGTGTCTTACCCGAGGCACAATGGTCCATTTGTAAGGGTTATTATCTCATTTTCATATGACATCAATGAATCATAGACGTTTTCGCATACAAACTTTTGTGCTCATTGTTTTTCTTTTACACTTTTATTTTCTTTCAAAGATAGATATACCCTTACACACACCCACACTTACAATGTAGGTATACATCCATTCGGGATCCCATGGGTAACAATACTACTATGGCCTTTGGTAACTCTAAGAATCTAATCTACCAAGCCGAAGAAGAAGGTGAGGAAGATTGTGAATTACCAGGAGAACTTTCTAGACTGCTACAACAAGAAGAGAGAACCATTCAACCTCACGACGAACCCGTGGATACAATCAACCTAGGTACCAACGAGGACAAAAAGGAGGTCAAAGTGGGTGCCAATCTGGAACTTAAGGTCAAGGAGCGTCTGATTCAGTTGTTACACGATTATGTTGAAGTCTTTGCCTGGTCATATGAAGACATGTCGGGACTTGATGCCGACATTGTGGTACATCGTTTGCCTACAAGAGAAGATGGTCCACCAGTAAAGCAAAAGGTTCGCCGAATGAGGCCTGATATGTCAGAAAAGATTAAAGCAGAAGTCATGAAGCAGTTCAACACTGGATTCTTGGTTGTCACCTCTTACCCCAATGGGTTGCCAATATTGTTCCCGTACCCAAAAAAGACGGCAAAGTGTGAATGTGTGTGGACTACATAGATTTGAATAGGGCGAGCCCTAAAGATAATTTTCCACTCCCCCACATTGATATCCTAATTGACAATACAGCACAACATAAAGTGTTTTCCTTCATGGACGGATTCTTAGGTTACAACCAAATCAGAATGGCACCTGAGGACATGGAGAAAATAACATTTGTCACACAACGGGGCACATTCTTCTACAAGGTAATGCCATTCAGACTAAAGAATGATGGGCAACCTATCAGCGTGCCATGGTAGCTCTATTTCACAACATGATACATCATGAAATAGAGGTCTACATGGACGATATGATAGCCAGATCTCAAACAGAAGAAGAGCATCTTGATCACTTACAAAAACTGTTTGAGAGACTGAAGAAGTACAAGCTGAGGTTGAATCCAAACAAATGCACATTTGGGGTACAGTCTGGTAAACTCCTAGGCTTTGTCGTCAGCAAAAAAGGTATCGAGGTCGATCCTACCAAAGTTAAAGCAATACAAGAGATGCCTGCTCCTCGTACTGAGAAGGAAGTCAAAGGATTCTTAGGACGTTTGAACTATATTTCCAGATTCATTTCTCACCTGACAACTACTTATGAGCCAATCTTCAAACTATTGAAGAAAGATCAAGTAGTCAAATGGAACGATGAATTCCAAGTTGCTTTTGACAAAATCAAAGAATACCTGCAAGAGCCTCCTGTGTTGATACCACCAGTCGAGGGAAGACCATTAATCATGTATCTAACTGTTTTAGAAAATTCAATGGGGGTATGTATTGGGGCAGCATGACGAGTCTGGCCGAAAAGAGCACGCTATTTATTACCTGAGCAAAAAGTTTACCGACTGTGAAACAAGATATTCACTGCTCGAGAAAACTTGTTGCACTCTGGCATGGGCCGCTTTCCGGTTAAGACAGTATATGCTGACTCATACTACTTTGTTAATATCTAAAATGGATCTGATAAAATACATCTTCGAGAAGCCTGCCCTTTCTAGGAGAATAGCAAGGTGGTAGATGATTCTGACAGAATACGACATACAATATACTACGCAGAAAGCAATAAAGGGCAGTATATTAGCCTATCACCTTGCTCACCAAGCTGTAGAAGACTACCAGTCCATGAAATTCGAATTTCGGATGAAGACATTATGACATTAGACAACTGTGAAGAATTCAGGCCATATGACAGACCTGAACAAGGATCCCGATGGACCCTGTTCTTTGATGGAGCATCCAATGCACTTGGAAATGGTATCGGTGTTGTACTCATATCTCCGGAAGGATGTCATACTCCCTTTACCGCAAGACTCAACTTCAATTGTACAAACAACATGGCAGAATATGAAGCATGCATCTTTGGTCTCAGAGCTGCCATAGACTTGGGGATCAAATCCTTGGATGTATTCGGAGACTCAACTTTGGTCATCAGTCATATCAAAGTGGATTGGGACACCAAACACCCTAACTTTATCCCTTATAAGGAACATGTTTTGACATTGCTACCACATTTTGAGAAGATTACCTTCGAGCATTTCCCGTGAGAAGAAAATCAGCTAGCGGACGCACTAGCCACAACGTCATCTATGTTTAAACTTGATTGGGATAACGAGGCTCCCCAGATCACCATTGAACGAATGGATGAACTAGCACACTGTCACGAGATTAATACTGAAGAAGTAATGGCCCAACCTTGGTTTCACGAGGTCAAGAGGTATCGCGAGACTCAAGAATATCCAGAAGGAGCTTCAGTTAATGATAATAAGTTCTTAAGTAGATTCTCTACTAAGTTCTTCCTTAGTAACGACATCCTGTATAAACGCAATCATGACTCTGTGTTACTTCAGTGTGTAGATAAGGTTGAAGCTGAAAGGATCATGGCTGAATTGCATGAAAGCACTTTTGGCACCCACTCCAGTGGGCATACGATGGCAAAGAAAATCCTACGGGCAGGCTATTACTGGTCCACCATGGAAGCAGATTGCTATCAACACTCTCGAACCTGCCATAAATGCCAAATTTATACTGACAAGGTGCACGTACCTCCGGTTCCTCTGAATGTCTTGACGGCTCCTTAGCCCTTTGCTATGTGGGGAATTGATAAGATTGGGGAAATCAAGTCGACGGCCTCCAATGGACACCGCTTCATCTTAGTGGCCATTGATTACTTTACAAAGTGGGTGGAGGCAGCTTCCTTTGCTTCCGTTACTAAGAATGTTGTTGCCCGCTTCATCAAGCAAAATCTCATTTGTCGGTACGGTATCCCAGAGAGGATCATCACTGACAATGGTACAAATCTCAACAACACTATGATCACCGCCTTGTGCGGGCAATTCAAGATCCGGCATCACAATTCTTCCCCTTACCGGCCGAAGATGAATGGTGTTGTCAAAGCTGCAAATAAGAAAATTAAAAAGATCATACAGAAAATGACATTCACATACAAAGACTGGCATGAGATGTTACCATTCGCTCTCCACGGGTATCGTACCACAACTTGCACATCAACTGGGGAAACACCCTATTCTCTGGTTTATAGCATGGAGGCCCTCATGCCTATCGAGGTCCAGATCACCTCTCTAAGAATTATGAAGGATGCAGGGCTGAATAAAGAAGATTGGATCCAGACTCGACTTGATCAACTGAACTTGATTGATGAAAAGAGACTTACTGCTGTTTGGCATGGTCAAATGTATCAAAAACGGATGATCAAGGCTTTCAACAAGAAAGTCGTATGCCAAGTGTATCAAGTTGGGGATCTAGTGATCAAACACATCATATTGCCACAAGGTGATCCCAGGGGAAAATGGACTCCTATCTACGAAGGACCATTTGTAATCAAAAACATTTTCTCTGGTGGGGCAATGATCTTGACCACCATGGATGGTGACGACCTGCCGCATCCTGCGAACACGGACATAGTCAAAAGATACTACGCATAAGAGACCGGCTAGGTTGACATACCTAAGCAAAACAAGGGCATCCCGACGAACCAAAAGGTTCGGGCAAAAATTAGGGATAAAACAAAATAAATTTGTACACCCAGCAAGTTGAAAACCCGAAAGGGCGACTTGGGCAAAAAGGGTTTTCCCGGTGGACCGAAAACCTGAAAGGGCGGTCCAGGCAAAATTTAGGGAATTAAAGCGTATGACTATGTCCCGTTGGATCACTTTACGGACAACCTTTGGCTTCCACTAACAAACTCAGAGGTTCTGATCAATTCAATTATCTTTGGACAAGGCAACAAATAGACAAGATGCTCAGAGATACGAAGGCTATAGCAGAATGGAAACCCCATGGGATTATTACACATAGCTATCTTTTCTTTGTATCAAAATTTTCATTTTTTTACGACAACATTCTCTTACTAGAATGTTTGTCTCCTTGTACAAAAATACTTACTCAAAGTCAATACAAAGATATCTATTTGAAAGTGCAAAAACTATCTGTTTTTCTTTATGCTTGTATTTTGTTTACAAAAATGTCCAATGATTCATTGTTGAACATATGCATTTGAACATAATTACTATTTACAAATAAATAAAATGAAAAAAGGCAATTACTGATAGGTTGAAGGGATAGGGAAATACCCCTAGGCTATTCCATAAGAAATCCCCGTAGTACGTTGTTTAATCCCCAGCGGAACAAAGCTTCCAGTTAATAATCTCCGGTCAAAATCATCCAATTTCTCCAAACATTTTTAAGCAACACATGGCATTTCCCTTACAACAGAGTTTATTTCTCTAAACGGAAATTCATCAACACTTAGACTTCAAGACATGAAGACTTACATATCCTCAGCAGCAATAAGGGATTTATTTTCCCTAATCCAACATCAGTGTAGTAGATTAACCTCACATACGCATACATTGCATCCATATATCATCAACATTGATAAAACGAATGCATAATATCATGCATTTCATGCAACACGACTCTGCATTTTAGCTAACATTTTACCATTTTCAGGATAAGATTAACAGCTACCGTTAACAAATGTTCAGAGTTTTCAGATACAGTTCAGATACGCTCCAGACACGGATGCCATTCTAATGCTCATTCATTTCCTTCTCAGATACAGTTCAGATACGCTCCAGACATAGATGCCATTCTGATACTCATTCAGACTCAACTTTTAGATACAGTACAAATATGCTCCAGATGCGGACGCCATCCTGATACTCATTCAGATTCAACTTTCAGATATAGTTCAGAAACGCTCCAGACACGGATGCCATTATGATGCTCATTCAGATTCTTTCACAGATATAGTCCAGATATGCTCCAGACACGGACGCCATCCTGATACTCATTCAGATTCAACTTTCAGATACAGTACAGATACACTTCATATGCGGATGCCATTCTGATAATCATTCAGATCCAACTTTCAGATACAATTCAGATACGCTCCAGACACAGATGCCATTCTGATACTCATTCAGATACAACTTTCAGATATAGTTCAGATACGCTCCAGATATGGACGCCATTATGATACTCATTCAAATTCAACTTTCAGATACAATTCAGATATGCTCCAGGTACGGATGCCATTCTGATACTCATTCAAAAGCAGCCTTCAGATACAGTTCAGATACGCTCCAGACACGGACGCCATTCTGATACTCATTCTTTCTGCTTACATATTACAATTCAACAATCATTCTTGGATGGCATCTACAAGCCCATCTCCAACAAGTTTCTATCACCTCTCCAAATGGCATCTCTAAGCCCATTCCCTCAACCATCACATCATCGAGTGCAAATTTCTGGGCACTCTAGTGTCCAATCATCTTCCACCTTCGACTAACGAATGGAAAAACTCGCCAATCCAACTCTTCAGGTTTAAGAAGATTAAACAGGGGCAACTGTTGTACCCCAAAATTTTCCCTCTCACTTATCAAGAATTTTTCTCATAAGATCTCCTTGGGCTCAAGACTGCACTAGGGTTTGATCAGCTTAAGACGCCTCCTTAGGAACTGATGACCCAAATTAGGGTTTGAGTTTGCACAAGGATTTTTGGATTATCAATTATTCATATGACTTTCAAGGATCATTATGGACCCCCAAGATTACTCATGTCAAGTTTCAAGCTTTGGATCACACTTTTGATCATTCAATTGAACAGTTGACCTAAAAATCAGTTGTATTGGGGAAAAAGTCAACCATGGCCAATTTACAGTCAAACTTCATAATTTTGATCCACATCAACATTTTAAACCCATATGTATCAATTAATCAAGTTTGGACCATAATTCCTCAAGAAATTTTATCAAATCTCCAGAAGGGCAAAATGGTCAAAATTAGGGTTTTGACTGGGATAAGGCAATTTCTGATTTTTGACCTAGAAAATGGTCAATTGGTTTAAGGCATGACCTCAAGGGTTCAATTGCATCATTTTGACTTAATGACATGACTCAAAACATTGCTCAAGATCAATTGATTGACAGATGAATTTTCAGTCAACTTGTCAAAAGTCAATTGTATACTGAAAAGTCAAACTTTGACTTTTTGGTCAGATTCAAGTGCCAAAGATCATAATCCATCAAAACATGTAAAAATATGAAACTTATTCATCAAGAAATCAAGAAATCAAGATTTCATTTTGAAAAGTCAAAATTTCTAAACTTAGAAATTTTTCTAAGTGTTGAAAATTTCTTATTTTTTCATAACTTTGAGCAATTTTTTCATTATGATGCAAGATGATTCTAAGGAAACTTCCACATGAAAGTTGTAGATCTCCATGAAATCTACAACTTTTCTTCACACAACTTCTCCTAAAAGTTCTTGGATCTCAAGTTATAATTTTGTGAATACATGCTCATGAACTAAAAAAGACTTAGTGAAATTTTGCCCTAGTTAGGTAGATTTTTTACCTAACTTCATGACACTTTTTAATATAGTTCCAAGGGGAATATTCAAAAGAAATTCAAAGATGGGTTGTATAGAAGGCTACAAGATTTCTAAAAGGTCCAAGAACTCATTAAGATCATTCTTGAGTAGGGAGAACCGAAGAGATGAAGTTAGGGTACCATTCTTGTTTTTCAAGCCATTTTCATGATGAACATTGGATCCAATCTTCAAGCATGTTGTACACATCTCACTTTGCAGGCTTCTAACTTGACTTTAACTCCATAATTAAGTGTTTCACAGCAGTTGGAAGCTTTAATCCAAGCATTCAATGCATTGTACAAATATAATTCCATTTTGGGAAGAAAGGCAATACATTGCCATTTTAGAAAAGCAAGATTTATGCAAAGTCAGCTTGCATTGAGCCTTGCATTTGTTCTTTCTGCACAAACACACTCTACAGAATCAGAAAAAGTGCGTTTAAAGGTTTCAGCCACCCTACAAGCCTTGTACCTTACATTGAAACCATGCTTGTCAACTTTGCTTCAAAAACAAGTAACTAAGCCATAACATGTGAGTTTCAAATTCGGAGTTGTTACAAGCCTCAAAACCTCTTGCTTATAAGTATACACACTATTTTAAAGTTAACACACGAATGCTAGTGCCCTAAAACTACCTCAAACACTCAAAAACCAAAAACCTGTTCAAGAACACCATTGATACACAATTTTGAACCAAAACTCATGATCTTCATTTCCACTCGTGCGTTTTGAAAAATAACCACTTAAACACCTTCTATACATCATACCAAAGTAATCCTGGCCCCTGTTTCAAGACTGTAAATCCTCCATCACTATCCACCATTTTCAAATATCAAGCTTGCAGGTTGACTTGGGTAGAGAGATTCAGGGACTTTCAAGGCAAAGTAAGAGTTGGAATACACTCAAGGAGGTCCAGGCAAGCTAAACAGATCCTCAGGCCATCTCAAAAGTTGCTCAAACTCCATTCACGACTCCAGCTGCAAGAGGAAAAAGCTCAAACTTCTACCTCTTCATACAAGCATCATTTAATCCTGATTTGTGAAGACAAAATATAGATATCTTTGCTCTAAAGTTGACCATGTTCATAGTTCCCATTTATATTAACTGTGTATAGAGAATTTTGGATTTGAAATTTTTGAGAAAATTAGGTTTCAATTTAGGGCCAGCAAAATTAGTTTTTATCATTTACTTTTAGCTTACATAAGTTATATGGTTGGATTCGTGGGAAGAAACACCACAACTTTCATGTTTGAACTTTCCATTTTTGTGGAGAGATGAGGAAGATACAGGTGGTCCGGCTAGGCGCGAGGTTGAAGATGAAGTTGCCTTCAAAAAGTACTTTCTAATATATATTTATGCTTTGATTATATGACCGGATGAAACAACCACCCCAGTGGCAAGCGCGCGCGTACTAGGTCATGTGTTACCTAAAGCACGAGGATTCGAACCAATGTGAACCCCCCCCCCCCCCCCTTTTACATTTTTTTCATTTTTCTGATTTCCTAACACTTTTTTGCAGGCGCTGGGCCCTTTGGGCTTGGCATTTTTTTATTTTTGCTAGCATACTCCCCTGCTTACTTGTGGCACCTCCCTGGCCCATTTCATTTTTATTTATTTATTTATTTATTTTTATTTTAAATATATTTTCTAAAATACCAAAAAAATCCTAAAAAATATAAAAGTGATGGATTTATGTTTTGACATAATTTAGATATTTTTCCACATAAAAAATTATTTTTATTCATTATACTTTATTTATCTTTTACTAATTTCCTTGTAAATTAAATTAAAACTAGATTATTATTTATTTAAATATATTTATTTTAATATAAAAAAAGACCAAAAATATTTCATAACACCACATACTATTTTCAAGACAAAAATACAAAAATACTCTTTTTCTTTAAACTTATTTTCTTTTAATCAACTAAAATAGATTTAGGGTTTTATTCAAAAATATTTTCTTAATTAAAATCTTTTCTTAATTAATTTCTTTTCTTAATTAATTTAAGTTAATTTAATTTAATTACTTTTTTTCTCTAATTAGGTTTAGGTTAAAACCTCCTTCATACAAAAATCCAAACACAAAAATCATTTCTTTCAATTTACATTTGTACTTTATATATTTCTTCAATTATTTGTACAATATTCAATTTGGTTGTAATAGATTAATTAGGTTTATATTATTGCAATCCCCATTCATAAATTGTATACCCCCTCCCACAAGTGTTGTAATAGTGTAGTAACTTTAAATTTCGCAATTTATCGCTTTTACATAATATGCTAGTAATTAGGGTTTGTATGGAAAGAATAAAATCAGTCAAGTAGAAAACCCTAATTCAAGACAAAAACAAGCATGAAAACAACACACTTGCACACAAGCACCCCTAGGGTAAAATCTACTTGGTTGCCTTACAAAATGGCCATATTACGCATGTAAAGTATCTTAGCAAAAACAAACAAATACAAGATCATAGTCCCTCGATGACGCTATCTAAAGTTGCCTTACAAATGATCTTAGTCCCTCAAAAAAGAATGCTAAGATACCTTGCAACATTTCTAATCATGGCTATACGATGACCCACGCCTATCCCACTTACATCCAAAGATAGGGTTGCTTACCAAATCAATGGTAAGACAACAATGTCAAAGGAAAAGGAACTGAACAAGAAAGACATTTGAGTAGGTAGATTGCTCCTAATTACTTGCTCCATTTCAAAACAAACATCCTTTCTATTTTCAAAACAATCACATACACCTTCAAACATCTTACAAACATTGAAAACATTTTCAAAAGATCAACATCTTTGTATACATTCTTACGAACGAGAATCATTACAAAGTTTGCCTAAACAATGACCTCTTTACAAAATACTTTCAAAAACCACACAAAGCACATTTTCAAACAAAAGCAAGTGATCTAGCAAGTAACTAAGAGCCCATGGAAAACCATGGATGAAAAGGGTGCTAATACCTTCCCTTTTCATAATCTACCCGTCGAACTCAAGAAACAATCTTAAAGGTATTTCCTGTGCTTTTTCACCTTTCCTTTTTGGATAAAATAAAATTCGGCGGCGACTCTTGACAACTGCAACATTTGCGATAAAACGCAAAACAACCAAGTCAGTTCTCCCACCTTATCACAATTGTAATAGCTTAGGGTTTATTTTTTGTATGTTTTAATTGTTGCTTAATCATGCATATGTCATCCAATTATAACACATGGCCTCCTCTTGGTTTCATCATGAATGAGCAACTATCCACTTACCAATACACACTTGCACACATTTCATAGCTTGGTCCTGGGCTTTCCTACGGTGACAACTAGTCGATTTATTGTTCCAATTGGTTGTTTAGAATGCTAGTGCCATGCTAGTTCCACTTTCTAGGAACACGCATATAGCCACCTTGAATTGGATTTTGATTTTTATCTTATCCATTAAAGCAACTTCTCTCCCATTGGTTTACATACCAAGCATCTTCTTATAGGGTCTCATAGTTGAGTTTGGGCATGGCCATTCTCACGAGGTTAATCAAGTCTTGCCCTTGGTTAACCATAATCCGAATCAACCACTTTGGGTCAATATACCAAGTGTTTCCATGCACAAAAGGGTCTCATGGTTGAGGGTAGGAGCACCTACTCTCATGAGATTAATCAAGTGCACCCCTTGGTTAATCATAACCCGATTCAATTTCCATACACCAAGCGTTCCATTTACTTCTTTCACGATACTACTCATTGTGTCGTCACTTTCGCCATGATCACTCTTCACCTACACCTTCTCCTTTTACTTTATGTTTATAACATGCTCCCTTAGGATGATAGTTTCCTCTCCTCTAAGATGCGAACTAATTAGACCTTAGGTTGGAACCCATGCATGATAACATTAGGGTAGACTTTCCCATTTTACTTTTCTTTTGTAATTAAGATTAAAACTTATCATTCACAAAATCAAAAATAAAAAACATTTAATAATTATTCGAACTCATTAAAACTCGCAAAACACTCAATCAATCAAAACTTCCCCAAAGGGCATGTTACTCTGTTCTACCGCGATACAGGCCGTGCCTATTGCTAGAATGCATGCGTTAATGTCGCCCACTAAAAAACACCAACAAACCAACATTTTCTAGAGGAACTACAATGTTCTGATTCCTTCACTGGATACTAGGAAAAGGGTTGCGAGACCCTCACGAATGCACCAATAATAAAAAACCATTTTCTTTCCCTTAAGCAAGTACAGTCATAGATAAACACGCCCTTAGAAGCAAACGAACAAAATGGAACCCGTTGAGTACAATGGATGTGAGGGGCGCCAATACCTTCCCCTTGCATAACCGGCTCCCTTACCCTTTCTCTTGGTCGCAATACCATCTTATCCATCCTCTTGTGGTTTTCTCGATATTTCCCCTTCCTTCGGGATAAATAAAGTTCGGTGGCGGCTCTGTGTTTTCTGCCGGTAGCTTCATGAAGGAAATGGTTGTCAGAATTATCCTATAAGGGAAATGCTTTTCAGAATGAATCTTTGAAGGAAATCATCTGGTCATGTAGATAGTCGCTCCGTCCTATTTTGGGAATTGATCTGCAACCTGTCTATAAATCGCTGATAATACTCGTCAGTTTACGAACTTAACCTGAAAACAAAGTTAGCTTCATGCAATGTCATGATGCATGAAATGTGTTTGGTAGTGATGCTCTCAAAATAAATTAGATTAGTATGTGAGTTTCGTATGCATATGTTATGATATTTTGTAAATGATGTATGGATGCAATATGTCGTTGGAGCGTTCGGTAACTTCTTGTAACAACGTCTAACTGGGGAAAATAAATCCTTAACTGTTGGTAGGGATGAAGAAAGTAATTCTTCAATTTTCGTTTAGAACGACTTTATAGAGGATTCCCGCTTTCTGTTCGAGGACACTCTGTTGGGGATGTTCGACTTCTGCTTGGGGATAGGAGTATTCAAGGAGAGTCGGTCGTTCGTCATTCTTTTTATTGAAGGATTTGATTCTTATGTACCCTAACTGGGATAAAAAAGATGGATAATCCTCCGATACACTATCTGACCAGGTTTCAGATACGAATGTCAACTCTTCTGGAGAGGACAACATTGAATGTCATTTGGCTGGAGAAGAGAAATCGGTAGAGGAATTTATAGCATTGGAGAAATAAATTCCGTTGGGGAATTAAATCCTGTAGACCGCATTCAGGAAATAATCTCTGATGGGGATTGGAAATTCATAGGCTACGCTGAGGAAGTTTCCACTGTATACTAGGTAAATGGTCAAACTTCCTTATTTTCTAGTGGACCTATTGGGGAAGATGATCATGTCAAGCTATCCATTAGGGATATGGAGGTGAACTGATGGAAGATGCCCCAATTTCTGTCTGAGGGCATATTTAGACTTGCTGGGGAACATATATCTATTGGGGATGAGCTTGTGAAGATAGATCTATAGAGATAGTTCCATGGAGATTGCTCTGTGGGAATTTATGGACAACTTTTGAACATTACCCCAACTGCCAGGGTCTTTAGTAAATGTTAATCCTATTTTCATGCATATATTTTGTAAACAGTAATCATATTCAAATGTATATGTTCATTCAATGTAATCATTGGACGATTTTTTTGCAAATAAAACAAAGAAAGTAAAAACAATTTTTAATTTTGAAATATATTTAATTGAATTGACTCTGAAAGTTTGCTTACAAGAAAGCAATTTTATACCAGAAGACAGAAATCCTAGTAAGAGGAAATCGTCGTAAAAATTGAAAAAGGGGTACAAAGTGATAAACAAAAAAAATAACTATGTGGAAACGATCCCATTGAGTTTCAACTATGCTATTGCCCCTATTCCTTCAAGTATCTCATCACTTGCTGTCGGAAGAAGATGATTGAGTTGATCTGTACCGTTTGAACTTGACGCTAGTAATAAATCTGGCTGTAAGTAAATGGGTGATCCAGCGGGACATAGTCGTACGCTTTAATCTTTAACTTTTTCTTGGACCGCCCTTTTGGGTTTTCAGTCCATCGGGATATCCTTTTTTGCCCAAGCCTCCTTTTCAGGTTTTCGACTTGCCAGATGTACAATTATATATATATATATATATATATATATATATATATATATATATATATATATATATATATATATATATATATATATATATATATATATATATATATATATATATATATATCCCTAATTTTTTTCCCGAACCCTTTTGCTTTCCTGGGATGCCCTTATTTTTGCCTAGGCCTGTCAACCTAGAGAGTCTTTTTTATGTGTAGTATTTTTTGACTATATCCGCATTCACAGGATGCGGAAAATCTTCACCTTCCATGGTGATAAGTATCATAGCACCGCCATAAAATCCTTTTTGAACACAAATGGCCCTTTGTATGTGGGAGTCCATTTTCCCTTGGGATCACCTTGTTGTAGGATGATGCGCTTTATTACCAAATCATCAGCTTGGTACACCTGATGTCTGACTTTCTTGTTAAAAGCCTTGATCATACGTTTATGATATATCTGACCATGAAAAACAACCGCAAGCCTTTTTTCGTCAATCAAATTTATCTGGTCAAGTCGAGTCTGAATCCATTTGTCTTCATCTAAACCTGCGTCTTTCATAATCCTTAGGGAAGGAATCTGGACTTTAACATGTAAGATATCCTTCATACTGTAGACTAGAGAGAACGGGGTTACTCCAGTTTATGTATGTATTGAAGTGCAGTAACCATGAAGAGAAAATGGTAGCATCTCATTCCAATCTTTGTATGTCACCATCATCTTCTGCAAGATCTTCTTGATATACTTGTTAGTGGCTTCCATTGCGCCATTCATCTTTTGTCGGTACAGAGAAGAATTGTGATGCTTAATCTTGAACTGCGTGCAGAGTTCCGTGGTCATAGTATTGTTAAGATTGGTACCATTTTCTGTGATGATCCTTTCAAATATGCCATACCGGCATATAAGGTTATACTTAATGAACTGAGCCACAACATTCTTGGTAAAGGAAGCAAATGAGGCTACCTCTACCCACTTTTTAAAGTAATCAACAACGACAAGGATGAAACAATGCCCACTGGAAGCAGTAGGATTAATCTCTCCAATCATACCAATGCCCTATATTGCAAACGACCAAGGAGCAGTCAAGCCATTCAAAGGAACTAGAGACACACGTACTTTGCCAGCATAAATCTAGCATTTGTGGAAAGTTTTTGGAATGATGATGGAAATTGGTTTCCATGGTAACCAATAATAACCTTCTCTCAATCTTCTTAGCCATTGTACGTCCACTGGAGTGAGTACCAAAGACACCTTTGTGCATATCTTCCATAATTTTCTCAGCTTCCTTCTTGCCTACACAACGAAGAAAAGTGGAATCGTGACTGCGCTTGTACAAGATTTCGTTACTCAGAAAGAACTTGACAGACAACCTCCTTAGAAATTTCCAATCATTGATAGATGCCCCATCAAGCGTATTGGAAGCTCCATCAAAAACCATAGTCCATCGGGATCCCGGTTCAGGTCCTTCATATGGTCCAGGTTCTTCATAACCAATAACTAGCATGATATTCTCATCTGGGAACTCAAAATTCATACTCTGATAGTCATCTACTGCTTGATGAGCCAAATGATCTTCCAATACACTTCCTTTGATTTCCTTTAGAATAGTGTATTTAATGTCGTATTTTGTCAAGATCATTTTCCATTTTTCTATTCTTTCAGAGAGGTCGGGTTTCTCGAATATGTATTTTATTGGATCCATCTTAGAGATCAAAAAAGTAGTATGAGTCAACATATACTGTATTAGTCGGTGAGCAGCTCATGCCAAAGCGTAGCAAGTTTTCTCGAGCAGTGAGTATCTTATTTCACAGTCAGTAAACTTTTTGCTAAGGTAGTATATTGCATGCCCTTTTCGACCAGACTCGTCATGTTGCCTCAATACACACCCCATTGAGTTCTCTAATACTGTCAAGTACATGATCAGAGGTCTTCCTTCAACCAGTGGCATCACAATTGGAGGTTCCTGGAGGTACTCCTTGATTTTGTCAAAGGCTATGTGACAATCGTTGTTCCACTTCACTACTTTATCTTTCTTTAGTAACTTGAAGATTGGCTCACAAGTAGTGGTCAAATGGGAAATAAATCTGGCAATATAGTTCAATCATCCCAAGAAACCTCTGACTTCCTTCTCTGTACGAGGGGCTGGAATTTCTTGAATGGCTTTAACTTTGGCAGGATCAACTTCAATACCTTTACCACTAACGAAGAAACCTAGGAGTTTACCGGATCTTACCCCAAAGATGCACTTGTTTGGATTCAACCTCAACTTATACTTCTTCAATTTCTCAAATAGCTTATGCAGTTGGACGAGATGTTCTTCTTCAGTCTGAGACCTGTCTATCATGTCATCAATGTAAACCTATATCTCATGATGGATCATATCATGGAATAAAGCTACCATAGCACGCTGATATGTTGCACCAACGTTCTTCAAACCAAAAGGGATAACTTTGTAATAGAGAGTGCCCTATTATGTGACAAAAGTAGTCTTCCCAATGTCTTCATGTGCCATCTTGATTTGACTATAACCAGAAAAACCATCCATGAAGGAAAATACTTAGTGTTGAGCGGTGTTGTCAACCAGAACATCAATATGCGGAAGCAGAAAATCATCTTTGGGGCTTGCCATATTCAAATCCTTGTAGTCTATACACATATGCACCTTACCGTCCTTCTTAGGTACCGACACCACATTTTCAACCCACTAAAGATAGGACATAACAACTAAGAAACCTGCATTGAACTGCTCCATGACTCCAGCTTTGATCTTTTCAGACATCTCGGGATTCATATGATGGACCTTCTGCTTTATAGGAGGACAACCTTCCTTCATCGGTATACGGTTAACCACAATATCAGTATCAGGCCCAGGCATGTCTTCATAAGACCAAGCAAAGATCTCAACATAGTCACATAATATCTAGATTAATCTCTTTTTGACATTGTCTTCTAGGTTGGAACCTATCTTGATTTCTTTCTTGTCCTCTTCAGTATGCAAGTTCACAACCTCGACTGGATCTTCATGCGGTTGTATGGGTCTTTCTTCCTGTTCTAACAGTCTAGTAAGCTCTCCAGGTACTTCACAATCTTCCTCACCTTCATCCTCGGCTTGGTAGATCGGATTTTCAAAGTCATAGTTGGCAATAGCATAATTGTTATCAATGGGACCTAGGGTGGATGTGAATCTGCAATTTATTATGTGGGTGTGTGTAATAACACATTGCTATTTTGAAAGCAATAAAGTAAAAGAAAGACAAAGAGTGCAAAATTTGAATGCAGACATCCAATGATTTGTTAAATGAAAATATGTGGATGAAAAATGACTACCCTAACAAATGGACCATTGTGTCCCGGGTAAGGCACAAGGCTTAAAATTATTGTTCAAGTTACATAACCAAAAACTTGAAAGCAAGAAAATAGAAAATAGCATTTACTCCTGACTGAAGGAGATTGGTATAAAGTCTTCAGCCTTCCAATTGTTGAGCCCATTGTCGGTAGTAGGGAAAATCCAACTATTTATGTCACAGTCGTTATCAGCGTCTTCTATAGTGTTGACTTGATTTTTGTGAATTCCATTGTTGTTGATGCAAAATGGCGGACTCCCAGAATTAGCACGAGCACGACGAACAACCCTATGAGCCTCTGAGGTGAAACCCAAGCCAAATTTGTCGGACATGTATGGAATATCGGGAAGCTGACCCCAAATAGTGCCACCACCTTCTTCTACCTCAGCCTTTGCGTCTTTCAGAGAAGCCATTCTTGGTGGAATCCTGGTAACCTTAGGAATAGTAGGAGCAACTTTAGCAATAGGGGTTGTCTGAGGAATAACTTCAATGGTCTAGAAAAGAGTCTCGAGGAATTCACCATTCATCTTAACATACTTAAAGGAGTTCAAATAGCTCACCATGTATTCTTCTTCGCCACAAACTATAATGATTTATCCTTTCACGGGATACTTTAACTTTTGGTGTAAAGTAGAAGTAATAGCACATGCCCCATGAATCCAAGGGCGTCTAGGAAAACAGGAATAGGATGGACGAATGTCCATCACATATAAAGTAGAGCCGAAGACATGGGAACCCACTTTGATTAGAAGATCAACCTCTCCTTACACCATTCTCTTTAAACCATCAAAAGCTCTCACCACAACGTCACTGGGTTTTAGCACAACCCCTTCAAAGTCAAGTTTGTCTAAAACAACTTTTGGCAATACATTTAATGAGGAACCTGTGTCGACCAACACATGAGATAAGGTAGTGCCCCTACACTCAATAGAGACATGAAGGGCCTTATAATGGTTCCTTCCTGTGGGAGTTAAATCAGCGTCAGAAAAGCCTCGCCCATTGTCAGTTGTCAGGCTAGCAACACAATTTTTTGAACTGTTCAACAGAGATTTCATGCGGTACATGAGCAAATTTCACAAAATTTACCAAATCCTGAGCATGGGATTTAGAGCACCACAACATAGATAGAATATATATTTTGGAGGGGGTCTGCCCCAACTATTCAACAATCTTATAGTCACTCTTTCGAATAATTTTCAGTACCTCCTCCATCTGTGTCCTAGAGGTATCTTCAACAGTAACCTCTTTCGGTTCCTTAGTCTGGGCAGGCTCAATCATCTATTATTTGCCTCGATTATCAATACTTGATTCAGTAGTAGTGGTAAGAACTGGTGTAGTAACAACCTTTGGAGAGATCTCTGGAGAGAAAACTCTTCCACTTCTGGTAACCTTACTAGTCCCAATAATATTGCCAACATTGGGATCAATAACTTCAATATTTTCATTTTTAACAACCAACAGTTCTTTCTTGACACCATGGTAGTAGACATCAGCTCCAAAATTCCAAGGGATAGCCTTGTCAGAGGAATATGGAATTGACCCAGGTGCGATAATGATCAGAGGAGCAACCCTAGGATCGGTAGTAATCTTCACATGACCCTTAGAAATGATCCTTACAGGAGTACCTGAAATTGTAATCACAGACACGTCTTCAAGCTTCACGCCTTAGGACATACTTTTACATAAGCTCTCCACAGAAGAAGTCTTCTAAAAAAGAATTACACGGTCATCCATCAAACTCTGAATACCTTCTTTCAGCAGTACACAACCATTGGATTGGGACACACAGTAGTAGCATTTTTCAACGTAACCCGGAAATAAACTGGCTTACAAAAACTTCTTCTTAACAATCATCAGAGGAGTAGTCAAGTCACTCACACCAGAAACATAAAAACATCATCAATAACATTAATGCATCTGTCATGATTAGGCATAGGTGCAGTGACCACATTAGGAGTCTCAGGAGGATCAAATTCAATCTCCTTAGAGTTAATCATATCTTGAATCTTATTTTTCAGAGCCCAACAACCATTAGTGTCATGTTCGGGACTATTGGAATGATATGCACACCATGCATTGGGATTGTAACAAGGAGAGGAAGTATTGGGGTTCTGAGGAAGATCCTTCAATGTAATCAGCTCTGCCTTAAACATGTATTGCAATGTTTGAGACATCGACATGTTGATTTTGGTGAATTGTCTCCTGGGTGCATCCTGCCTATGTTGATTGCCTTGTTGTTGTTGCACTGGCACAAGATTAAAGATTAGAAATTCCACCACAGATTAGTTGCGGTTACTCTTATTACGACCCTTCTAGCCGTACACAACATTGAATTCTTTCTTACCATTGTATGACTTCTTAGCAGTATTTGAAGATGTAGCCACCTGAATTTTACCACTTCTGATTCCATTCTCAACATGTTCCCCTGTTAATATCAGTTCAGTGAAACCGGCTTAAGAACTTCCAAGTAGGTGATTATAGAAAGGACCTGTTAGTGTACTCATGAACATGTCAACTAATTCCCTATCATCCAAAGGAGGTTGAACTCTTCCTGTAAGATCTCTCAATTTCTGTGCGTACTCTTTAAAGCCTTCCTTAGAATCTATGGACATACTCTGTAGTTCCATGCGGGTTGGTGCCAAATCAGAATTATACTGTACTGTCTATAGAAAGCTGCAGCCAAATCTTCCATGGTATGGATATTGGTACCTTCGAGTTGATAATATCATTCCAATTGTGTTCGAGACAAACTATCTTGAAAGAAATGCAACCATAATTTCTTGTCAACAGTGTGTGGTTGAATTTTCCGAACATATGATCTCAAATGTAGCTTCGGGCAAGAAACACCATCATACTTTTGAAAGGTAGGAGTTTTTAACTTAGGAGAAATGAAGACTCCTGAGACTAAACCTAATTCTTCAAAGTTCAATCCAGGAACCTTCTGGATCTCCATAGCTTTCAGGCTCTCTTCTAACAGCTTATACTTCTCTCCAGCAGGGGGATATTGTTCATCCAAATAATCATCTTCCTCTTCATCAAAACATTTTTTAGAACCATGATTTCTTTTTTTAGTTTTAATAGTCTTACCATCTTCATCCCGTTCGTCATCTTCGTCCAATGGGAAATCAAGATCTTGAGCTCGCTTGAATGGACCTCTGAACTTTTTCCCCACGTTAAGGATGTTGATTGGTTTCTTTGTCTTCTTCTTCTTCTTCTTGTTGGTGATGATCTCCTTCAATTCTTCTTGCCCATTAGCTAATCTTAGGAACATATCTTGGAATTTAGCATTGTGAGCCTGGAGATCTTTGACTGTTTGTTTGAGAGTCATTTTTGCTGAAATAAATAACAAGATGATGAGAAACCTGTCATGGAAACCTGATATGCAATGATATGTATAGCATGTAGATGCATATGAAATGTTTTCAAGGACCTCATGGGGTTTAAATTTGTTAATCAAAAGGGAACAGAAACAAAGACTCTTATTAGTAAGTTTAAATTATAACTGCCTCTTAGGCTTACAATGAAAACAAAAAGGGTTACAAGGAAACGAATTATGAACTCCTAAGACCTAAGATTCAAGTCTCCCATGGACGCTTCCTCTTTATGTTGACACATGCATTAAGGTTCTGCTCTTCGTGAAGTCATTTTGTCAGCTCCAACACTTTCTTCTCACTAGCATAGAACTGAGTCTCAATGGTGTCCCTTTCTTCTTTCAACTGAATCCAAGACTTATGTAGCACTTCAAGATCAGTAGGCATATCTGGATGAAAAATGGTATGAGGAATATCTCCTTCAATAACAGGCTCCACAATTACTGGTAGGACAATAAGATATGGCATTATAAGATTTCGAGCACGAGATCACTCCCATCTGAAGTAGGGCTCCAAAGGGATGGAGTTTTTCTGTCCCAAAGTCTTTCTATCAATATTACTCACCATGCCCCAAGCACGTATAAACTTTTGACAGTAACCTTGAGGACCGTTCTTGTAATCGAATACAATACCCTGGATAAGCATATCATGAGGACTGTTTCTTCGAGCATAACCAAATTGACGTGGAGCTAGAGAAGGGTTGTAAGTAATACCTCCCCTTATTCCAAGGAATGGAACATTAGGGAATTCCCCACATCGGTCAATAATAGTAATGTCCTCCTGAGATTGGGAACACCAATAGATATCTGAATGAGAGAGTGACATCATCCTTCAAGACCACTTCAAACCTTGTTCATTCTTCATCACTGATCGAGGAAGGTGCAAAATAAACCACTTGGATAGTAAAGGTATGAAACACATGAGATTCCCTCGCTCTCTCATAGTACGAGTGTCAAGAGAGTGCAAAATATGTCTAAAAAAAGTAGGCGCAAGATTATGAGTAAGAAATATTTTGATGGAGTTCATATCTATGAGTTGGTCTGGATTAGGGATAGTACCAAACCATAGATCAACAGAACCAAGATCTCCTCAAAATCATGAAAACTCATAGCATCTTGAAACAACTGAACCTTCTCTATCAGAAATTTAGAAAGAAGACCTTTAACTCCACTTATTGTTTCCCAATTAGACACAATGTCTGACCGCTTTAGATGTAAGGCTGCTACAATAACATAAGATTTTGGAACTTTCTCTAAACCGGTGAAGGGTGTCTGATCAAGAATAGGTACTCCAAGTAACTTAGAAAACATCAATTGTGGGTACCAACTGATAATCTGGGAAGGTAAACAATGATGCTTAGGATCAAAGAACTGGAATAGAACACTCATCATGTCTTCTTCAAATCCTGAGGTAACCAAACTGAGTAGATAACCATTCCTCTTAGTGAATTGAGATTTTTCGGGAACCTTTGAGACTAACTTCTTAAGCTTGGAAGGTACCCTTACAAAGTTGATTCAGATAGTATTTTTGCGAGCGGAGGCCATAACCTGCAACAAGGAACTGTTGTACCCCAAATTTTGACCTAAGATACCATCTCCCATCTGCATCATTACATTGCAAGCGTTTTGATCTATTGATTTTTAAAAATTCATAACTTTTTTCAGGCCGAGAGCTGTTTATTTTTGAACGCTGAATTTATTAATCGATCAATGATCAAACAATGTTTATTAATTATTTATTATCTTAAATTTAAATAATTGGAATCTATTTTCGGTTATTATATAATTTAAAGATTTATGAATAATGAAATAAACATTTGGAAAGAGGTTTATTAATTGGTCAACAATGATTATTTAATTATTTATCCTTTCTAAGTTAAATAATTGAAATTCTATTTTTAATTATTATAATTTAGAGAATTATGAATAATGAATTAAATAATTGGAGTTATTAATTGATCAATGATGTTTATTTATTTGTTTATTATTCTGAATTTAAGTAATTGAAATTGATTTTTAATTATTATAATTTAAAGAATTATAAACGATAAATAAATAATTGGAAAGAAAAAGAATTAATTGGGAAATAATAGAATTTTATTCACTTTATTCTATTTATTACAATTGTTATTTAAATATTGTATTATTTACAAAATATTTATAATGACAATTACATAAAAGTTTAAAGTAAAATAAAAACTATTTTCTAATATTCTAAATCTTCATCTTCTATCCAATTGTTCATTTGATTTTTTTTTACCTGCAAAGAATTAAAGAAAAGAAGTCAGAAATAAACAATTAAAAGCAGAAAATTAATCTTAAGCGTTCATCATTAAAAGCGAACGGCTGAAATCAGTTTACCCTTTTTTGCAAATCACGGGATTTCTCCCGGTTCACAAAAAAGGGAGGAATTTTTATAAATGAATGCACAATTAAAAACATGCACAAATCATTTTCTTGTCAAAATAGCACATTTCAAAATCAATTGCACTTTTTCAAAAGCCCACTGCATATTTCAAATATGCATAAATTCAATTGTTTGAACAGCATACAAAAAAGCAACAGCATATGCAAGTATACAAGTATGCAAATCAAGATTCCTTTTTTTCAAAGCCACATGCAACGTAAACCTGCCATGCACTTAGGAAGAAGCCAAAATGCATAGGCTCCATACTGTACCATATGGTTGACAAAGAGAAGTGTGCAATATTAAATCAAAATATGCAAGCAAGGTATATTTTCCTTTTTTTCTCATCATCTTCCAGCCTGCTTTTTCAGAACCAAATAAAGTACACATCATTTTGATATCAAATGGTACTTAAGAGAGAGAAGAGAGAAAGAAGTATGGTTTTACAGATTTTGGTTTAGGCAGAAGTGGATACAAAACAAACTGCAGTAACACAGTCAGTAAAAGGAAAGAAGCATGAAATTAGATATCAAACAAAACTGCTGTAATAGTAATATGCAGAAGGCCAAGGATATAGTAAATAATTCAAAACCTGTGGCATAAAGGAGATGCCAAGAGAACTGTATAACACACACAAGAACCCCTTCAAGAGAAAAGAGAGTCAAACCTGCCTAAGCATTCAAAAACTCAAATATACTACAACATAAACCAGTAGAACCATTACCAATTTCCATCAACATAACCATTACCAAAAACCATAGCCTACTGCATAAACCAGTGGAACCAACATAAACCATAAAGAACCAACATGTCAAACCATCACCCCATGGCCTAAACCATTAACCTGCAAAAACAAGAACCTACTGTCAAACCATACCAAACCTGTACCATCCATAAAACCTGCTATTTCATATGTCCTGAACCAAACCTGCATATACCAGTTACAACCATTAACCTGCATAACCGTTACCTCAATCATCACAAAACCTATTCCATAACCTGTTAAACATGAACCTTGGCCTAAACCTATCAAACCCTTAACCATGGCCTACAACCATAATCCATTGTCCATCCAACCAAAGCAAAATCCAGGACAACACAAGCCTTAACCTCAAACCAATGTCAAAACAGTAACATGTCCAAATACGAAGACCTCAGGTACACCATCATTGGCCATTAAAGCATACAGTAGTAAAGGCAAGAAGAAAAGCATCTACTATCAAACCATTCCAACAATAGCACCCAAAGGTAACATAACTTTCAAGGCAACAGCAGAAGAAGGAAAAGAAATAATCCAGGCAAC
Source organism: Vicia faba (assembly GCA_948472305.1). Classification (NCBI taxonomy): domain Eukaryota; kingdom Viridiplantae; phylum Streptophyta; class Magnoliopsida; order Fabales; family Fabaceae; genus Vicia; species Vicia faba. The sequence goes on along the minus strand of OX451736.1, from coordinate 1,358,315,697 downwards.
AACCCAACATACAGTAGCAGAAAGAAGAAGAAGAAAAAGCATACATCAAGGCAACAAAGGAGATAAAGAGTACAGAGTACCAGGGTCTCCAAGCCCACAGCCTCGCTGCATTTTCTCCTCCGCCAACGAGCCTCCATAACTCCTTCCCTCCATCCTCCATAAAGGTAACCTTGTTTCTCTTCTTCCTTTTCAATATCTCGACAATAATCATGCAAGAACACGAAGTAAGAATCGAAAAAATGAAAAAATTATAACATGCAAACAATCATAAAAAACCTAATGCATTGAAAGAGCGAGAGTATCACCTTCACTGTATCGCTGAGCAACGCTAGGGGGGAGGAAGAAGCATTGGTGGCTCGGGCGAAGGCAGGTCGGAGGCGGCCATTGAAGAAGAAGGCGAGGATATAAAAGACGAAGAAGAACGCGAATGAAGAAGACGAGCAAAGTGAGCGCCGTTCTGTAAACCTAAGCAAGCGTTTAACCCTAATTCAATCAAAACATGTTTAACCTTGACACAAATTATGGAACATTTTGGACTTAACTGCCTAAGCCCAACGTACTGCTCATACACCCCCTTTCCTATCTTTTCGTTTTGGGCCCCTCAGACCCTTTGGCCCATATTTATTTGTTCATCTAATTTTTTTATACACCTTTTTTTTTCTATTTTATTCCTTTTGTTAGTTTTTAACTATTACTAATTTAGTTGGATTAATTAGTAGCTTAATCAATTAATAAATTTAATTAAAACATTTTAATCATTTTACCTTTTGTTTATTAAGTTTAATTTTAGGTTTATTTGGTAATTTTAAATATTCCCTTTTTTTAATTAGGTTTAAGTTAGTAACCTTTTAAGTATTCATTTAGTGTGATTATTTAATAATTCTTTAAAATAATGCCTCATATAGAACTCTAAAAAATATATTAAAAAAATAGAAACTTAAAACTTAAAAAATATTTTTGTTTTCCTTAATTAATTCTCATTATTTTTATCCATATTAAAAATGCGTAAAAAATGAAAACTATTAAAACATTTTCTTTTCATTAATATTAAACAAAAATCCAAAAATGCATATTTACACCATTTAGTCATTTATTTAACTGTTGTTATTTAATCATTATCCGCATAATTTTTTTGTTTAATTATTTCATATTTACTTGTTTATTCTGTTTACTTCTAAATCCAAGGGAAAAACGATTAAATTTGTCGACTTCATGTCCTCAAGTCTAATCGCGCGAACATTCGCATTTCATTAAAACTTAGGATAATTTTTCCTCAAATATCCGATCTTTTCAAAACTCATACCTTTTAAGCAAAAACTTCGACATTAGGTCGTCGTATCTTCAAAAACCCGTCCGCATCCCTTTTTCGGCCAAAACGATTCATTTTTTAATCAAACGAACAATTTACATAAACAGATATTTCAAAAGGTTCCTATAGAGTACTATAGATGCATTGGGTGCTAATACCTTCCCATTGTATAACCAACCCCTGAACCATAGATCTCTTTTCAAAAATGCCTTGTATTTTTATTACTTTTAAAAGTATTACTTTACATTGCATATTTAGGGTTTTATTTCGCTCTTTTCCCTTTTCCCTTGGAAATAATAAAGCGCGGTGGCAACTCTTGCTTTTGGTGAGACGAATTAATCAATAATTCGATCTCCGATTTACCCCGCTACATTTTTTATCGCTACAGAATTGGCGACTCTGTTGGGGAAAGATTGACCTCTTCCTGGTCCATCCCTAAGTGGGTTAAGCCTAATTTGTCTTATTTGTTTATTATTATTTGATTTGTTTGATTATGTGTTTAAATTGGGGTGTTTGGGTTTTTTTTTGCAAAGGACGAATCCTATACCCAGATTAAGTAACACTTAAGGAATAGGACGGGAGGTACAGTCATGTTAACTTTGAGGGAGTAATCCCGAAGAAGGAGGCATGAGATCCCCCACTCAATGGAAGGCCCTCTTGAACTTAATATTTGTTTACCGAGTAATCGAGAAGACATTATTATTTTCGACCTAGGAGCCCGAGAAGTTGAGGACCGTAGAACCCTAACCCATCTTGGCCTTTTTAGGTGTAGCGCGGAGACTATAACGGAGTAATTCGGAAGTAGTTGTTACGCGATGCTACGCTCGGACGAGTTTCTCTTGAGAATATTGCTAATTATTGAGTAATCAAGACGTTGGTAATATCCGAAGGAGGAATGTAGACTCTGGGAACTCTTAGAACCTTGTCTTACAGGTGATTGAACCATTAGTACATACCTTTGGGTGGGCTTTACCCTCGACTCCATGCTGAACGTTGAACCTTTGAACCCCATGTTTGTGAACTTGTGTGTGACTGTTGCATTATCATTCATTCATGCATTCATCAACATTTTTGTAAAAAAAACTTGTTTTTCAAGGAACTTCGGAATGATTTTTCCAGACATCTCAGGTTATTATGGAATTTGGAAGGAGAAATACTCGAAGCTTTAGTTTTAAGGAGCCCGAGATTGAAGAACTGAAGAATTTGATTCCGAAGATCGAGAACCCGACGGATTTTCAGAAGAAGTATGGGTCCATTATACCTCTCATGAAGTGCAAGATGAAGGAAGGCATTCTTAACACGCTGGTTCAATTCTACGATCCCTTGTACCGATGTTTCACCTTTCCGGATTACCAGTTGATGCCCACCTTAGAAGAGTATTCCTACATACTTGGTTTATCGATCACCGACCGTGTTCCTTTTTCTGGATTAGAAGAGGAGCCCAAATCTCACGAGATAGCGACCATCACCCACTTGAAGAAGTCAGAGATAGAGGAGAACATGACTACAAAAGGGGGAATCCGAGGCTTGTCTGTGCAGTTTTTGTTGAGGAAAGCTCGCCATTTCGCTGAGATAAAAGATACTATTGCCTTTGAAGACGTCTTTGCTTTACTCGCCTATGGTATATTCTTGTTCCCTAACGTTGATAAGTTTGTGGATATCAACGCCATCAGAATTTTCTTGATTGGAAATCCGGTCCCTACGCTGCTAGGAGATACCTACTACTCCATCCATCTTCGAAACTCTTATCAAGGAGGGATGATTATTTGTTGTGCACCGTTGCTGCATCAGTGGTATGTTTCGCATCTACATGGGTCTGATGTTTTCTGGGATCTCGAGAAGGAGCCGCGTTGGGCGCCAAAGATTATGGCTCTCACTCATTTCGACATTGATTGGTATAATCGAGTTTACTACGACGTGAAGATCATCGATAGCTGTGGTGCTTTTCCTAACGTGCCTCTTCTCGGTACGAGAGGTGGAATCAACTATAACCCTGTTCTCGTGCACTGTCAGTTCGGGTACCCGATGAGAGACAAGCCGAACAACATCCATGTGAGTGGTTTCTTTCTACAAGAAGGACAAGATCATCAGGCAGCTAAGAGGGAGATCGAAGGAGCTTGGCGCCACATCCACAGGAAAGGAAGAGATATGTTAGGACATAGAGGTGCCGTTTCTTTGGAGCCTTACCTACAGTGGGTCCGTGCTAGGGCTTGTGCTCTCAAGATGCCCTATAAACTTGAGAAACCTTTATTCCCTACCGTTGCATCATCATCTGTTGTTATCCCTATCGCGAATATAGGAGAATACCAAGGAAATCTGGCTAGGATAAAGTCCGAGAGGGATGCTTGGAAAGAGAAGTATAATATGTATGAATATGAGAATCGAGTCTTGACTCGACAACTAAAGGAAAAGGAGGAGTTGTTGTTTATTCAAGACGGCTGGTTCATTGATCACGATGAGAAACTTCGTCAAAAGGATGCTTTACTGAAGAAGTATGCTAGTGAGAGGAAGAGAAAGAAGGAAGGTTCGGTAAGCGTTGCTCTTGTTCCTAATCCGCAGAAGGAAATCATTAATCGACTGGTAGCTGAGAAGAAAGAGATGGAAGACTTTTATGAAGAGAAGATCAAGAAGCTCCGGTTACAGTTGGTGTTTGGTCCTTCATCTGATGATTCTGAGTGATCTTTAGCTTTTAGTTTTATTTTATTAATGTCATTTTGTAAAACTATGTAAAAGGACTTCATGTTCTGAAGTTGTAATTTACTGCTTTATTATGGACTTCATGTCCCAAAGTTGTAATTTATTGCCTTATTATGGACTTCATGTTCCAAAGTTGTAATTTATTGCTTTATTAAGGGCTTTAATGCTCCACAGTTGTAATTTATCGCTTTATTATGGATTTCATGTTTCGAAGTTGTAATTTACTGCTTTTATTATTGGGTTGTTATCCCAAAGTTGTAATTTATTGTTTTGTTATTCCAAGTTGTAAGTTGTAATTTACTGTTTTCAATTAATGGATTGAGTTTTCATTGTTCCAAATTCCTTTACCATTGATGTATGCAAAATTATCAAAGTTCCTTGGAAAACTATTAAAATGAATCATCATTTACATCACACCTCATGCATCATTCAACATTTCACTTCACATGTTTTCTAGAGTCTTATCCTTGTTCTTTTTCCACTCTAAAAGGTTGTCAAGCTGTCTCACCGATACGACACTCGAGCCAATCGTCAGAGGAAAATGGAAGATCTGGAACAGGAAAATCATGAGCTTCATGGGGAAGTTGCTACCCTTCGTATCGAGATGGAAAAGTTAACTGCGTTAGTGGAAAGTTTGGTGGCTGTTCAGAATCAGCCATTGACTACAGCTGCCGAGATTCAGACTTCAACTCCAGTGGTTTCCGAGATTGTCACCGTTCCTACCTCTGTGACTCAAATCAACTCTCCGCTTCAACATCAGATGCCGAAAGGTTTTCCGTGGGGGATGCCTTACAACTTTGTGCCAGAGGGGTATCATCCTGCCGTACAACCTTTGTTTCAACCTGCTTTGTCTCTCCCTCAGCCAGAGACAACTGCCATGCCGCCGGTAATTCCGTCTGTGACACCTTTTCCGCAACCGATTATGACAACTGTCGCTCCTGTGGTCCACTCCGTGCCATACTTGAATGAACCTACTTATCCTGCCGAGCCTGCTGAAAGTTTGGGTCTTTTTGATAGAATGGAAGAATTTCAAGATCAGTTCCAGGAAATGCAGAAGGAGCTTAGAGCATTAAAGGGGAAGGATTTGTTTGGGAAGAACACGCATGACCTTTGTTTAGTTCCGAATGTCAAGATTCTAGCAAAATTCAAAGTGCCAGACTTTGAAGATATAAGGGTGATTCGTGTCCTAGAAGTCATTTGACAATGTACGTGAGAAAGATGTCTACGTATTCCGATGATCATGACTTGTTGATTCATTATTTTCAGGATAGTTTGACGGGTGCTGCTCTAAAGTGGTATATGGGTTTAGACAGCATTCGAATCTGCAACTTCAACGATCTTAGCGAAGCTTTTGTCCACCAGTATAAGTACAACATTGACATGGCACCGGACAGGGATCAACTTCGGGCGATGTCGCAAAGAGACCGAGAATCTTTTAAGGAGTACGCCCAGAGGTGGTGTGAAATTTCTGCTCAAATCTATCCACCTCTTGAGGAGAAAGAGATGACTAAGATATTTTTGAAGACTTTAGGTTCCTTTTACTATGAAAGAATGATCGCCAGCGCACCCAGTGACTTCACCGAAATGGTAAGCATGGGCATGCGGTTAGAGGAAGGGATTCGTGAAGGGCGTTTGGTTAAAGAAGGAAGTCCGTCTAGCAGTACTAAGAAGTTTGGAAGTGTTTTCCCGAAAAGAAAAGAGCAGGATGTCAGCGCTTTGTTCCCAGGTAGACCAAGGAGAGGTTACTCTCACGTTGCGACAGTCACTCCGGCTGTCCGCCCAGCTTTGATGACCCCAGCTCATCAAACCCCACCAACTCAACAACGGCCATTTCAGCAGCAGCCTCGACAACAGGCTTATCCATTCAACAATCAGAACCGTTCGCCCAGAAAACCGCAGTTCGATGCCATTCCTATGACGTATACTGAATTGTTCCCTACTCTTATCAGAAAGAATCTCATCACGACAAAGCCTCCTCCTGTCGCACCGAACAGTACTTCTCCGTGGTACAAGGCAGATCAGTTTTGTGAATATCATCAAGGGTCGCCGGGGCACAACCTTGAGAATTGCTTTGCTCTGAAGGCGGACGTGCAGAGATTGATTAAGAATGGTATCTTGTCTTTCAAGGATGTTAATCCAAATGTTAGAGATAATCCTTTGCCTCGACATGGGGCAGCTTCAGTGAATATGGTGGAAGGTTGTCCGGGAAAGTTTCGAGTTTTTCAAGTTGAACATATAAGAGAATCGTTGATCAGGTTACATCAGAGTTTGAGAAGACTTGCCTTTGTTAGACATCAGCATGATTATGATGTTTGTGAGTTTTGTTCAAGAGAGGTTGATTGTCCTATTGTGAAGGAGGATATTCGGAAGTTGTTAGACCAGAGAGTTATCACTATTACGTATGATAGAGATCCAGAGGATGAAGTGAATGTTATCATACCACAATTCAATTTGCCTAAATCAGTAGAGATCGTTTACGACAGTCAGACTGCACCTGTTGATCCTTTGATTATTTACCCACCTGGCCCTGTGCCTTACAACTCAGACCAAGTTGTACTGTATAAGTATAATGCCACAATGATTGAGAATGGGGTAGAAGTCCCTATACCGACAAGACCGTCTTTTGTTAACATTGCTGATGTGAGTAGAGTTACGAGAAGTGGACGTGTCTTTGCAGCAGTACCTTTGAAGAGACCAGAAGTTCAAGTCAGGAGACCCATACCTGCAGAAATTCCAGTGAGAAATGTTGAACCAAGGGTTGAGATAGGCCGATTCAGTGAACCTATCCCTCGCCCTGAGGATGATGAGATTCTGAAGCTTATCAAGAGAAGTGAATACAAAATTGTGGACCAACTTTTGCAAACTCCTTCCAAGATTTCTTTGCTTGCTTTACTGAGAGATTCTGGTGCCCATAGAGAAGCTTTGATGAAGGTCTTGGACCAGGCGTTCGTGGATCATGATGTGACGGTTGACCAGTTTGATGGGATTGTGGGGAATATTACTTCGTGTAACAATCTTGGTTTCAGTGATGAAGAACTCCCGGAGGAGGGGAGAAACCATAATATGGCTTGGCATATCTCAGTAAGTTGCAGAAATGATACCTTATCAAGTGTGTTGGTGGATACAGGTTCGTCGTTGAATGTGATGCCCAAAACTACTTTATCTCGGCTCTCATATCCAGCTGCTCCTATGAGACCCAGTGGGGTAATTGTTAAAGCGTTTGATGGTTCTAGGAAGACAGTCATTGGTGAAGTGGATCTTCCTATAGTAATTGGTCCTCATACTTTTCAAATTACTTTCCAAGTGATGGATATCCGTGCTACCTACAGTTGCTTATTGGGTCGTCCCTGGATCCATGATGCGGGGGCAGTCACCTCCACGCTCCATCAGAGACTGAAGTTTGTGAGGCATGGGAAGCTAGTGATGATTGGGGGAGAGCAAGCCATGGTGGTAAGCCATTTATCATCCTTCTCTTTTATTGATGCTGATGAGGATGTGGGAACCCAGTTCCAAGGTCTTTCTGTTGCCAAGAATGCAGTGAAGAAGCAAGGGACATCCATTTCTTCTTTTGAGGATGCGCGAAGAGTCGTGGAAAGTGGTTCGGCCGAAGGATGGGGCCAGGTGTTGACTTTTCCCGAGAACAAATCTGGAGAAGGTCTTGGTTTTCGTCCAGTGTCTGCAAGAGTCAAGCAAGAAGTGGTTGTTCGCCCGATTCAAGAGGTTTTCCGAAGTGCAGGGTTTATACATCCTGAGGTGGATGCTATCGTAGAAGATGATTCCGAGGAAGATTTGCCCGATTTTGTGACGCCTGGATTGGCTTGCCAAAACTGGATAGCTGTTGATGTTCCTATTGTTATGCACATTTCCGAGTAATGTTTTGTTTTGTTTTTCTTTGAAAAATTCGCTCTGCCCAAGGCGAAAAGTATTTTGTGTCGGGCTATGAAAAATAGTTCCTTTTGCTATGCCCAAGGCAAAATAGAAATGTCTGGGCTCCTTATTTCAAGTATTTCCCTTTAATGAATAAAGATGTTATTTTGTCCACTACTGTTTTATTTTTCACATCTTTTTCTGGGAAATAGTAATGAAAATTAATTGGTAGCAATAGGAAATATAATAACTTTTTGTTTTATTTGCACAAATCGATTTCTAAAATAAAGCATAATCATATGTGCAGATTAATCCATGACTTAACCATCGAAAACAATGATCCTATGCCCTCTCCCAACTTTGAATTCCCTGTGTTCAGAGCCGAAGAAGAGGATGTTGAAGAGATCCCTGTTGAAATTTCCCATTTGCTTGAGCATGATGAGAAGGTCATTCAACCATTTGAAGAACCTGTAGAGTTGGTCAACTTGGGTGATGAAGAAGATATAAAGGAAGTTAAAGTCGGAGCATTGCTTATCCCGGAAGTTAAAGAGAAAATGTTGGAGCTTCTCAAAGAGTATGTTGATGTGTTTGCTTGGTCCTACCAAGATATGCCGGGTTTGTACAACGATATTGTGGAGCATCGTCTACCGTTGAGACCTGAATGTCCGCCGATCAATCAGAAGCTGAGAAGGACCTGATCCCGAATCGCATTGGGGTTTGATATTTGACGGAGCTGTGAATTCCTATGGAAATGGAATTGGGGAAATCATTGTCACTCCCCGAGGTACTCATATCCCGTTCACGGCGAGATTGAAGTTTGACTGCACGAACAACATGGCTGAATATGAGGCATGTATTATGGGTCTCGAAGAAGCGGTGGATCTAAGGATTAAGATTCTTGATATTTACGGAGATTCGGCATTGGTAATTAATCAAATCAAAGGAGAATGGGAGACTCGTCATCCTGGTTTGATCCCTTACAGAGACTATGCTAGAAGATTGTTGACTTTCTTCAACAAAGTGGAGTTACATCATATCCCTAGAGATGAGAACCAAATGGCTGATGCTTTAGCTACTTTGTCTTCAATGTTTCAAGTGAATGGTTGGAACGATGTGCCTACAATCAGAGTTATGCGCCTTGACAGACCAGCTCATGTGTTCTCAGTAGAAGAGGTCACCAACGACAAACCGTGGTTCTATGACATTAAACGTGTTCTTCAAACTCAAGAGTACCCGCCTGGGGCATCCAATAAAGATAGGAAGACGTTGAGAATATTAGCAAGCAGTTTCTTTCTCAACGAAGAAGTTTTATATAAGAGGAATTATGACATGGTCTTGCTCAGATGTGTAGACAGACGTGAAGCAGACATGCTGATGTAAGAAGTACATGAAGGGTCCTTTGGCAGTCATGCCAACGGACATGCAATGGCTAGAAAGATGTTAAGAGCCGGTTACTATTGGATGACAATGGAATCTGATTGCTGCAAGTATGTGAAGAAGTGTCATAAATGCCAGATTTATGCGGACAAGATGCATGTGCCACCGACTCTCCTCAATGTTATCTCTTCACCTTGGTCTTTCTCTATGTGGGGCATTGATATGATTGGAATGATTGAACCCAAAGCTTCAAATGGTCATCGTTTCATCTTGGTAGCGATCGATTATTTTACTAAGTGGGTGGAAGCAGCATCTTATGCTAATGTAACCAGACAGGTGATGGTCAGATTTATCAAGAATCAGATCATTTGTCGATACGGCATCCCGAGCAAGATTATCACTGATAATGGTTCGAATTTGAATAACAAGATGATGAGAGAGCTTTGTGAAGAGTTCAAGATCGAACATCATAATTCTTCTCCTTACAGATCGAAGATGAATGGGGCTGTTGAAGCTGCTAACAAGAATATCAAAAAGATTGTCCAGAAGATGGTAGTAACTTATAAAGATTGGCATGAAATGCTTCCGTTTGCTCTGCACGGGTACCGTACCTCAGTTTGAACTTCAACAGGTGCAACCCCATTTTCCTTAGTTTACGGTATGGAAGCTGTACTCCCCGTGGAGGTTGAGATTCCATCTCTAAGAGTGTTGATGGAAGCTAAACTTTCTGAGGCTGAATGGTGTCAAAGTAGATATGATCAGCTGAATTTAATTGAAGAGAAGAGATTGACAGCATTGTGTCACGGTCAATTGTATCAGCAGAGAATGAAGAAGGCTTTTGATAAGAAGGTTCGACCATGCGAGTTCAGGGAAGGTGACCTTGTGCTCAAGAAGATATTATCTTTCCAACCTGATTCTAGGGGCAAGTGGGCTCCGAATTATGAAGGACCGTATGTCGTTAAGAAAGTTTTCTCTGGAGGTGCCTTGATTCTCACCAATATGGATGGTGAAGAACTCCCGCGTCCCATGAACGCCGATGCAGTCAAGAAGTATTTCGCTTAGGCAAGCTTTTGGCCATCCCGGCGGTGGCATTTGAGCACATTTTGGAATTCGAAGTTGTTAGGGAGAATAGCGATCATTTTTTTTGTGTAACCTTTTTATTTCATGAACTATTTCCCAAACTTTTGTAAACCGTTGGAGTCGCATTGTTAGCGAACTACCATATTATTAATGAAATTTGAGCATTTACCTTTTGGGGGCAAAATTTTAATTTTTACGGAAATATTTGAAACAAAGTTATTTAAAGTATTCTTATTTTAAAAATGTGTCGTGAATAATGGAAGGAATATTAACAGTTGTTCCGAGGATGGTCAAGCCATGAAATGCGAAACAATACAGTAATTTATCCTTGCATGATGAACATGTTTTATTTCAATTCGTCATGAGGTGTTGGTTGTGTACACTCTTGGTCCTAGTGGTGCTGAGTTTGGTGACTCCCCAGTTGTTCCAGTTAAGTGTTGTTTTGGTTATCTTCATTTGGGAGATTTCGGAAGTGTGGTACGCTTTGTCTCTTGCCAGTGGTCTATTGGTATTAGAAGTTTGGATTTGACTACTTTTCTCCTCAGAAGACTTGAGCCTTGTGGCGTGTTACGCTCCGATGTTGCTTTGTGTTTCCAGTTCCAGTTATTTTCCGTCTTTTTCAAGATTGGCCGAGTATCTATCTTTTTGTGACATCTTATCGTCTTCAGGATATTCCTTCTGTTCATTTTGTCAGCATAACATTCATTTATTCATTCACACTTATATCATGCACGCATACTCACATTTGCCGTTGACTTTTGGGTTGTACTTTGTTTATTCAAATAACGTACATGTTTCTTTCCAAGTAGAAGGTTAGCTTAGGCAGAAAATGTGCTTCCTTTCTAAATTCGCCAACTGAGCTAATCCTCATGGATGATTTTTGATTTAGCTCACCTTGTCCATTTCTGGATAGGATGAATTCCCCAATCGAATTGCTTTCTCATTGGGTAGAGTCTTGTTTGAATGTTTTCTCTCTAGTTATTCCTGGATGAAGTTGTTGTCTCTTGCGTAGGCTATCTCATGATTTTTCCCAGTGAAATCGCGACCTAGACAGATGTTGCATTTATTTTGCACATTTATATGTGATCTCCTCGGGAATGGACTGATTCATGATTCTCTTTAATGAAGATTTTATTCTCTGCCAGTGTCATCGCAACTTCTTTCTGAGTTACTCTTCGGAAAACGACAAGCGGTAGCTCTTCACGAGCAACTTGTACGTATATTATCATCGTTGGAAAACGACAAGCGGCAGCTCTTCACGAGCAACTTGTGCGTTATTATTATTGGAAGACGACAAGCGGCAGCTCTTCATGAGCAACTTGTACGTTATAGACATCGTCAGAAAACGACAAGCGGCAGCTCTTCACGAGCAACTTGTGCGTTATTATTATTTTTGGAAAACGACAAGCGGCAGCTCTTCACGAGCAACTTGTACGCCATTTTATCTTGTGGAAAACGACAAGCGGCAGCTCTTCACGAGCAACTTGTGCATTATTATTTTTGGAAAACAGCAAGTGGCAGCCTCTTTATTTGAGCAGCTTGTATGTTATTGGTATTTTCTTTGGACGACCGCAAGTGGCAGCCTCTTTATTTGAGAAGCTTGTATGTTATTGGTATTTTCTTTAGACGACAGCAAGTGGAAGCCTCTTTACTTGAGCAGCTTGTACGTTATCGGTATTTTCTTTGGACGACAGCAAGTGGCCGCTTCTTTATTTGAGCGACTTGCGCATCTACAACCATGTTATCTCAGCATTAATGAGTATATCTCTGGAAATCTCGCAGAGAAGCTTGTCATGAATCATTACCTTCAGAAGTCGGTAATCCATCATCAGCAAGATTGATTGCTTCTCGTCTATCTTTGACTTCGAGTTGTGAACTCACTGTTTTGGGTAAATAATCTGTTTTATTGGCCTATGAAAGATGCCTTCTTCGCTAGGGTCAGAGGTCGTATTCCCTCAATTTTATTCGCCGTCAAGAGTCTGTCATTTGAGATCGATGGCTCATTTCCCCAGTAGTGTATAATCCACGTCTCTGTGTTTTGTTGGTGTTTGATTCCTCCAGCATTGTCTTGTTTCATACAATATCTTTCTCTGTGAATTCAATCACTGCATTCATATCAAACATGATGGCGGCATCTTAGGACAAAATTTGCGTATTATGTATTTAAGTACCTTCAATCTCGTCGAAACGAAGACTTTAATCTTCATATCTCTGGATAGAAGAAACTTAAATAGGGGCAGCTGTTGTACCCCAAATTTTGACCTAAGATACCATCTCCCATCTGCATCATTACATTGCAAGCGTTTTGATCTATTGATTTTTAAAAATTCATAACTTTTTCAGGCCGAGAGCTGTTTATTTTTGAACGCTGAATTTATTAATCGATCAATGATCAAACAATGTTTATTAATTATTTATTATCTTAAATTTAAATAATTGGAATCTATTTTCGGTTATTATATAATTTAAAGATTTATGAATAATGAAATAAACATTTGGAAAGAGGTTTATTAATTGGTCAACAATGATTATTTAATTATTTATCCTTTCTAAGTTAAATAATTGAAATTCTATTTTTAATTATTATAATTTAGAGAATTATGAATAATGAATTAAATAATTGGAGTTATTAATTGATCAATGATGTTTATTTATTTGTTTATTATTCTGAATTTAAGTAATTGAAATTGATTTTTAATTATTATAATTTAAAGAATTATAAACGATAAATAAATAATTGGAAAGAAAAAGAATTAATTGGGAAATAATAGAATTTTATTCACTTTATTCTATTTATTACAATTGTTATTTAAATATTGTATTATTTACAAAATATTTATAATGACAATTACATAAAAGTTTAAAGTAAAATAAAAACTATTTTCTAATATTCTAAATCTTCATCTTCTATCCAATTGCTCATTTGATTTTTTTTTACCTGCAAAGAATTAAAGAAAAGAAGTCAGAAATAAACAATTAAAAGCAGAAAATTAATCTTAAGCGTTCATCATTAAAAGCGAACGGCTGAAATCAGTTTACCCTTTTTTGCAAATCACGGGATTTCTCCCGGTTCACAAAAAAGGGAGGAATTTTTATAAATGAATGCACAATTAAAAACATGCACAAATCATTTTCTTGTCAAAATAGCACATTTCAAAATCAATTGCACTTTTTCAAAAGCCCACTGCATATTTCAAATATGCATAAATTCAATTGTTTGAACAACATACAAAAAAAGCAACAGCATATGCAAGTATACAAGTATGCAAATCAAGTTTCCTTTTTTTCAAAGCCACATGCAACGTAAACCTGCCATGCACTTAGGAAGAAGCCAAAATGCATAGGCTCCATACTGTACCATATGGTTGACAAAGAGAAGTGTGCAATATTAAATCAAAATATGCAAGCAAGGTATATTTTCCTTTTTTTCTCATCATCTTCCAGCCTGCTTTTTCAGAACCAAATAAAGTACACATCATTTTGATATCAAATGGTACTTAAGAGAGAGAAGAGAGAAAGAAGTATGGTTTTACAGGTTTTGGTTTAGGCAGAAGTGGATACAAAACAAACTGCAGTAACACAGTCAGTAAAAGGAAAGAAGCATGAAATTAGATATCAAACAAAACTGCTGTAACAGTAATATGCAGAAGGCCAAGGATATAGTAAATAATTCAAAACCTGTGGCATAAAGTATATGCCAAGAGAACTGTATAACACACACAAGAACCCCTTCAAGAGAAAAGAGAGTCAAACCTGCCTAAGCATTCAAAAACTCAAATATACTACAACATAAACCAGTAGAACCATTACCAATTTCCATCAACATAACCATTACCAAAAACCATAGCCTACTGCATAAACCAGTGGAACCAACATAAACCATAAAGAACCAACATGTCAAACCATCACCCCATGGCCTAAACCATTAACCTGCAAAAACAAGAACCTACTGTCAAACCATACCAAACATGTACCATCCATAAAACCTGCTATTTCATATGCCCTGAACCAAACCTGCATATACTAGTTACAACCATTAGCCTGCATAACCGTTACCTCAATCATCACAAAACCTATTCCATAACCTGTTAAACATGAACCTTGGCCTAAACCTATCAAACCCTTAACCATGGCCTACAACCATAATCCCTTGTCCATCCAACCAAAGCAAAACCCAGGACAACACAAGCCTTAACCTCAAACCAATGTCAAAAGAGTAACATGTCCAAATACGAAGACCTCAGGTACACCATCATTGGCCATTAAAGCATACAGTAGTAAAGGCAAGAAGAAAAGCATCTACTGTCAAACCATTCCAACAATAGCACCCAAAGGTAACATAACTTTCAAGGCAACAGCAGAAGAAGGAAAAGAAATAATCCAGGCAACAACCCAACATACAGTAGTAGAAAGAAGAAGAAGAAAAAGCATACATCAAGGCAACAAAGGAGATAAAGAGTACAGAGTACCAGGGTCTCCAAGCCCATAGCCTCGCTGCGTTTTCTCCTCCGCCAACGAGCCTCCATAACGCCTTCCCTCCATCCTCCATAAAGGTAACCTTGTTTCTCTTCTTCCTTTTCAATATCTTGACAATAATCATGCAAGAACACAAAGTCAGAATCGAAAAATGAAAAAATTATAACATGCAAACAATCATAAAAAACCTAATGCATTGAAAGAGCAAGAGTATCACCTTCACTGTATCGCTGAGCAGCGCTAGGGGGGAGGAAGAAGCATTGGTGGCTCGGGCGAAGGCAGGTCGGAGGCGGCCATTGAAGAAGAAGGCGAGGACATAAAAGACGAAGAAGAACGCGAATGAAGAAGATGAGCGAAGTGAGCGCCGTTCTGTAAACCTAAGCAAGCGTTTAACTCTAATTAAATCAAAACATGTTTAACCTTGACACAAATTATGGAACATTTTGGACTTAACTGCCTAAGCCCAACGTACTGCTCATACACCCTTTTTCCTATCTTTTCGTTTTGGGCCCCTCAGACCCTTTGGCCCATATTTGTTTGTTCATCTAATTTTTTTATACACCTTTTTTTTTTTCTATTTTATTCCTTTTGTTAGTTTTTAACTATTACTAATTTAGTTGGATTAATTAGTAGCTTAATCAATTAATAAATTTAATTAAAACATTTTAATCATTTTACCTTTTGTTTATTAAGTTTAATTTTAGGTTTATTTGGTAATTTTAAATATTCCCTTTTTTTAATTAGGTTTAAGTTAGTAACCTTTTAAGTATTCATTTAGTGTGATTATTTAATAATTCTTTAAAATAATGCCTCATATAGAACTCTAAAAAATATATAAAAAAAATAGAAACTTAAAACTTAAAAAATATTTTTGTTTTCCTTAATTAATTCTCATTATTTTTATCCATATTAAAAATGCGTAAAAAATGAAAACTATTAAAACATTTTCTTTTCATTAATATTAAACAAAAATCCAAAAATGCATATTTACACCATTTAGTCATTTATTTAACTGTTGTTATTTAATCATTATCCGCATAATTTTTCTGTTTAATTATTTCATATTTACTTGTTTATTCTGTTTACTTCTAAATCCAAGGGAAAAACGATTAAATTTGTCGACTTCATGTCCTCAAGTCTAATCGCGCGAACATTCGCATTTCATTAAAACTTAGGATAATTTTTCCTCAAATATCCGATCTTTTCAAAACTCATACCTTTTAAGCAAAAACTTCGACATTAGGTCGTCGTATCTTCAAAAACCCGTCCGTATCCCTTTTTCGGCCAAAACGATTCATTTTTTAATCAAACGAACAATTTACATAAACATATATTTCAAAAGGTTCCTATAGAGTACTATAGATGCATTGGATGTGTTGTACCCCAAAATTTGCCCTCCCATATTTCTCAAAATATTTCAAGAAAAATACACAAGTCCAACCCGGCGCATCATATTCAGGTGTTCTTTCGCCAAGGTATCTCTGATAACATATTCTCAAATTCAGGTTCGGCTCAAGAGTCAATTCTTTAAAGAAGGTATCCGAATGTGTGAGTTTTCTCGAAGAAATATGGTGAAAAAAGTGTGCTGAAAGTGCAGTTTTTACGCGCTAAAAAATTCATAACTTGAATATCGTGGCTCGTTTTAAACCCGTTCCGGTGGCCAAAATTCCGTCTTGACATTATCTACGTTTTCATCTCTCACGGCTGGAAGCCAATTTCGATCATAAGGTCTTCAAAAATGTGGATTTATCAAGTATTTTCATACAGAAAATTTGTGACAGAAGTTTATTTGCGTCATGTTCAGAAAATCATAACTTGGTCGATTTTCATCATATCGAGCTGGTTCTGGCGCCAAAATTTCACAAATTGAGTTGGCTACATTTTCACAGAAGGTATTGAGTTCAAATGGTATTCAAAAGGCCTTCGTTTTTTGCTCAGAATGCGTGACACGCTGAAAATCCTGAATGCTGAATATTATTTCATCTGGGCCGAAACTTTGAAAATTCATAACTCGGTCAATTTTTATCGGATTGGACTCATATTTTTACACAAGGTCACTGACTCATAGATCTACAACTTTGCTTCAAAAGTCGAGACCAAATTATGCACCGATCAATACCAGTTTTTTATTGAAGAACGTGTCAGAGTCGACACTGAAGCCCAAAATAAGTTTGTCTGAGCTGAAACTTCAAAAATTCATAACTAATTCACCATTTATCCGATTGAGTCGATTTTCGGACAGGAGTTAGTTCTCGATGTCGGCTACATTTTGTTTTCACATTTCAACTTCAAAAAATGCACTTAAGTCCCTGCGATTTAGCATGGAAAGTGACGAATTCAAGTGAATATTGGAGGCCCAATTGCACATTCAAAGCCCATTTGCTTTACCCTAATTTTCATTATATAATCACATTCTTTTCACACAAACCAGAGAGGAGGAAAATAGAGAAAAAAACCTTGCCACAACACTGTCAGAATATCAAACTCTTTCAAGAACCCTAAAACCTTGAAATCCTTATTACAAATCCCTCTCTCACTACAAACAAGCCATCTCAGTTACAAACCAACATCTCACTACTTCTTCAGTAAGGATAAGGCTGGCTTGATCTCCATGATCCTAATTTTCCAGTAAGGCATAAAAGCATTCAGGTCACTAATTTTCCAGTAAGGATTTAGCCAGGATCCCATGCAGGTTCATTAAGGAACGTTGAGGCCAAAAGCCAAATGGCCAAAAGCCAAAAGCCAAATGGCCAAAGTAGAAAAACTTATGCATGACATCAATACATGGCGAGACAGACATCCTAGAAGATTAAGGAACGTTGAGGCCAAAAGCCAAATGGCCAAAAGCCAAAAGCCAAATGGCCAAAGTAGAAAAACTTATGCATGACATCAATACATGGCGAGACAGACATCCTAGAAGATTAAGGAACGTTGAGGCCAAAACATAAATGGCCAAAAGCCAAAAGCCAAATGGCCAAAGTAGAACAACTTATGCATGATGAGGCCAGAACACAAATGGCCAACAGCCAGAACACAAATGGTCAAACCACTCCAATTCACCTCCAAAGATGGGCCAGAATTGCTGGACAACACCTCCTGTTTGGGGCAGAACCCCCCCTTGTATTATATTTCTTTCTCTTTTCTTTATTCTATTTTTCTTTATTATTTGTTTTAATTCAATTATTTCTTCAATAAAAATTAATTTCACATAAAACATAAAAAATCAGAAAAGGCAAAAATATAAATATATTTCATTTAAACTTTTTTTGTAAATAAATCTTGTTAATTAATTTAGTTCTTTAATTTTAGGATTAATTTTGGCATTTTTTTCATAAACTTAAAAATTATAGAGTTAGGATTTTAATCACTTTTTATCTTTTTCTTTTCTTTTACCATTATAATAATTAATTATTAATTACTTATTTTTTGTAAATAAAATTGTATTAATTAATTAGGTTAATTTTAGATTAAATTTTAATGCTTTTTCTTAATAAATTAAAAATAACTAGAACTAGGTTTTAAATTCCATAATCTTCTCATTGAAATTCCATAAATACAAAAAAAAAAAAACTAAAAATAATTTCTTTTTCCTTAATTGAATTAATTTGTAAATAATAATCATAATTTAATTAAAAAAGGGTCCAACGCCCTCGCTTGCAATTTTTCATTCTTTTCGCATTTTATTTTATTTCTTATAATATTTATGTACCTCTCCCGAAGCCGTGTAATATTTTTCTTTCGCACTTTACTTATTTACTTTCTGTCAAATCGGGTCCTGGAAATTTTGGCGATGTGGACCCGCGCCTTTGTAATAGTTTAGGAATTTTATCTTTCCGCACTTTTTTTTAACTGCTAATAAAATGCATGCAAGAATGAATGACAAAATAAAAACAAACGCATAGATCACTTTGACATGACAAGATAAATGCAAATGAACATGACACACAAATCACACACCACCCCTAGGGTACGCCTCACTGTTGCCTTGCCTCGAAAGGTGATCGTCGAGTAGAGGATGTCTTAGTAAGTCCTCATGATCCGGGAACCTGGCATGAGGGTAGCTTCTAAGGTGTCTTCCCATTGCTCTGGTGATCACCATGTCCCGAACCTCGAATTGACCCGAACACCTCCAACGGTGGTGCTACCTACCTCTCAATGGTGGGATGGCACTACTTTAAAGGACATCTACACAGACGAATTCCTTAGGGTAGGTAGACGACTCTAGATACTTGCTCTAAATTTCAAAACAAATAAAAAATACTTTTCACACCAACACATTTTCAAAAAGCTTTCGAAAGCAAATTTTTCAAACACTCTTGAGGACCGATACAAGAGTCGAACTGAAATTTTCAAAGAAACTTTTTAAAACCCACAGTTGAAAAGCAAACAAACCATTTTTGAAAACACAAGTGAGCAAGTATCTAAGAGCCCATGGATAACCATGGATAGAAATGGTGCTAACACCTTCTCTTTCTATAACCTACCTCCCGAACCGAGAGCAATCTCTATAAGGAATTTTTCTGTGCTTTTGTCCTTTCCATTTGGAGAAAATAAAAGACGGTGGCAACTCTTGCTTCCGCGACATTTCGCGAACCAGCGTTAAACAGTCAGTTCCAGATCCACCGATCACAGAACTGGCGACTCTGCTGGGGATACTTTATAAAGTGAGGTGTACCTTAGGGATAGTTCATAACTGTGTTTTCAATTGTATTGACTTGTCTGCTTTAAATTTGTGGGTTGCATGGGAGTTACATAGATCCTAACCTGGATCTGGGGATACCCTGTTTAGGTAGCATAAGCTGTGAGGGACCTGTCCGGCGTATACCGACATGGGTGAAGCAGTGGCTACGTTGGTGTGGCGCCTTGGTCTGTACCGATATCCCTCGTGTTGAAACGAGGAGAATATGGGTCTTCCAAGGAGTCATTAAGCACCAACAGACCTTAGAACCTTACATGACCCAACTTGGCCATTAGAACAGTAGCAGTATGCTACGCCCATTGAGGCTAAACTCTCGTGATGGTTCTGGCCGCAAGAAAAGATTGCGATGCTGGAGTTATGACCGATTGAGGGTAGTCAATGATATTGGGATCCTCTAAGAACCCGGTTACTTTTGATAGGACAGGTATGAACCAACAAACTGAAAGAGGGTAATACCTAGACCCCATGCTGGCCTAAACTCTAAGGGCTTCTCTTGTGTGACTTGTGTGCCTTCGTACTTGATTAATTGCATGCTTGTTATCTGACACATAAGCTATTTGCAGGTCTTGTTTATAGTCCTTAATTGGGACTCATAACATGGTTTACTAAGTTCCTTACAGGTTTTGGTTTGCAGTCCTTAATAGGGACTCATAACATAGTATACTAAGTTTCTTGCAGGTTTTGTTGTTTAGTCCTTAACTGGGACTCATGACAGGCTTTACTTGAGTTTCTTGCAGGTTTCTGTTTATAGTCCTTAATAAGGGCTCATAACAGGGTTTACTCACATTACCCCATGCATACCATAACATCATACCATTGCATACATCCTAACCCATTTCAAGGATCTCAAGGGCTTGTGATGCAGGTCATGGTGAATCAATTATCCCAGCAAGGGGCAAAGAGGATTTATTTTCCTCTAGACAGAGTTGTCAGGGGCTATGACCCACTTGATATGGTGAGCTCTGACTCTTGAAGAAGGTTCCCCTAACCAAGGTTGTTTGGAAACCAAAACCAGACATGATGACTAAAGTCAGGGGCCATGACCCACTGGATATGGTGAGCCTTTGACCCTTGAAGAAGGATTCTCAACAACATGAAGTTCCTTCACTCAAGCTACCAGATTCTAATTTTAACAAATTTTCTTATTTCTCCCGCGAGATCCTTGAAAACATTGCATATACATCATACATATCATTGCATTGCAGGTACCTTTATCGCAGGTCACTTACCCTTCCTGCTGTTTATTTCAGCCATGGCTTCCCAACAAGATAACCAGCACCTTCACACTCAAGAGACTCAGTTCAAAGAGATCTTCCTAAGCCTATCCAAGGGGCAGGAAGAGTTGAGGACACTCCTCATGGGGAATCTGATCAGAAAGAGTCCTGAAGAGGACAAGGACGAACAGCTGAAACGTCTACAAGCTGAGGTAGACACATTGAAAACCCAGATGCTAGGGCAAAAGGCACTCATTCAAGGTTTAGCTCAGGAGCAAGGAGAGCTGAGGGCCATGATCAGTCAGCTTCATCAAGACATGAAGCAACCAGCCCAAGTCAGGGACCCAGTCATTAATCAACTTCCAAGAAGTCAAAGGTTTGGGCCTCTCCAAGCCACTATTACGTCACAGGTCCAACAACGACCTCTCCCAGAACAACGGGCTGATCAGAGCAAACCAGACAAGCCTAAAAGGCAGTTCACCAAGATCAACATGTCGCTGGATCAAGCACTACAACAAATGTTGAAGGCATGGCTGATCACCTTAAGGGCTCCTCTCCGGAATCCAAACACTTCTGCTCCTAACTATCATCCCAACGATAGGTGCGCATACCATTCTGATAGCCCGGGGCATACTACGGACAACTGCTGGCCTCTCAAAAACAAGATTCAAGACATGATCGACGCTGGAGAGATTCAGTTTAAAGTACCCAAGACTCCCCATGTGATCACTGCTCCCTTGCCAAAACATGGCTAGGAGTGAGAAATTTTTGTTCATTCGAATGTTCAAGTTGCAATTCTCTTTTGTTCGAACATTTACTCATGTTAAACATTGTTATTTCATTAATGCATCGCATATGTCTGTTCTGAAACAATATATTCGTATTCACTAAATGCAAATTATTTTCATATTTTTTCTGATGATCAACTCTTGGTTAATAATGCTAAGCCTCTTGAGGGAGGATGACGAAAACGATACCACGATCTTTACAGTATGCTTTTGAACAGACCCCGCTGATGAGGCACAGGCATTGTTTCAATCCCTAAACACTGGAGTTATAAGGATGACAATCCCTCGTCAACCCCTCTGAGCCAAAGAAGTAGGAGTTTTTCTTTTCGAAATTTAAAACCCTTAATCATAACCTGGGGCAGGGTAGTCTCTCAGTTGATCCAAGTGCATAACGAATGGCACCAAAGAGGTCCTTATAAAACAAACAAAGAAAGTGATGGTTCCGAATAATCAATAAAGAAAGGCAGTCATTATCTCAAAAAATAAAGAACCCAATAAGTCAAATCCTATGAAGAAGACTTACGAAACTGGGGCATCCCGCTGACTGTAAATTCAAAAAATAAACAGTTCAGGCAAAAAATAGGGATAACAAAATCAAAAAGAAAGAGGTCTTATAAACCCTCAACAATAACAAAAAGGAATGACTGTCTATCCAACATAAACGTTCAGTATCCGACCATCACCAAAAAATCAGAGCAAAGACTCAAACAAGGTCTAACGCACGATCAACTGAGCTTAGGTTTGAAGAACATCACGAAGAGCGGGTGGGTACAAATAATTTGAGCCTTTATCCTTTGTTTCTTAAACCGTGAACCAGGCCACGTTATAACCCTTAAAAGTCCTAGCTGAAGCATGGGTTAGTTCGAAAGCATACTGTTACGAAAGGTATCCTGACTCCTTAAGGCCTACGATAAATACGGAGTTGACATCACGTTTTACAAACATTCACTTGTTTTATGAAAAAGAATGCATTTTCAAAATCTTCAAGACAGACATAAGCTTTGCATTTTTGATATAACATTGTTTGCATATGACTATTTGTTTGAACAGCATAGAAATTCGCACGACGAATGCCTAATGAACAAAAGCATTTCCAATCAAGGGGCATGATATGATCATGGTCTATAGCTTGGGGCAAATCTCCGCCTGAGTTACTTGGGGAATTCCAGCAACGAATCTGGCCTGATCAAACACCTTCTGGTGGCATGGCAAAACACTTCTAACAGGGGCAACTCCCTACATTCTGAAAGCACGGACATAGTCGAAAAAATACTACGCACGATCAAAGACCCGCTAGGTTGACACACCTAGGCAAAAATAAGGGCTTCCCGGCGAACCAAAAGGGTTCGGGCAAAATGAAGGGATGAAATGAAAAAATCTGTACACCCGGCAAGCCGAAAACCTGAAAAGGCGGCTTGGGCAAAAATGGGTATCCCGGTGGACTGAAAACCCGAAAGGGCGGTCCAGGAAAAAGTTAGGGATCAAAGCGTACGACTATGTCCTGTTATCTTGTCACCTACCTACCTGAAGAAGGTTTGACCCTCAACAATTATCAGTATCCCACAGGTGCCTCCCCCATAGGAACAGGGGCAATAATGGGTGGTCGAAGCAATCTGATTTTTCTGTCCTCCAAGGTATCAAGGTAGGTTCCGTTGAAGAACATAACCAATACAGTTCAATACTTCCCCAGTAGAGTCTAATCCAGTTTCCCCAGGAAAGTTGGAATCCATCTCCCCAAGCAATAAGCTTATCCCCAGT
Source organism: Vicia faba (assembly GCA_948472305.1). Classification (NCBI taxonomy): domain Eukaryota; kingdom Viridiplantae; phylum Streptophyta; class Magnoliopsida; order Fabales; family Fabaceae; genus Vicia; species Vicia faba. The sequence goes on along the minus strand of OX451736.1, from coordinate 1,358,292,432 downwards.
AGATTCTGGACGCTTCTCCCTCGAAGAGCACGAACGCGTCCTCCGGCTTTATTCTAAGAGTTATTTCCTTACCAGGATATAACTGGGTTATCCTCAGCCAACAGCCACGGAAAGGTCGTCGTCAACACAGTTCTTTCTTATCCCCAGCAAAGTCTATCAGCACTTCCAACACAACAAGGGTATCCCCAGCAAGTTATTACCAGCATTCAGCAAAGTATCTCTCTCCCCACAGAGTGTTGCTCCCCAGCAAGATCGTTAGAGTACTTCCTCCCCGCAGGGTAATCCATTCGCCAAGTTTATTCCCCAACGGAGTTATCTTCTCCTACCGGTATTCTTGCAGCTATCATCCCTAGCGGAGGCAAAAATCTATTCTTCAACATCAGCCCAGGAGTGACTTCCCGGCACCCGTCAAGGATTTACTTTCCTAGACGAAAACATACATTCCAAAACATCACATTCTCATACATTATAGCATGCATATACGCATCATATCTTAAATCTCATTTATGTGGAGAACATCATTGCTTGATCCATATCATGCATTGCATATGACTGACCTTTACCTTTCAGGAAAGATTCAGTTAAGTTCTCAAGCTACACTCCAAAGACCTTGTCTAGTTCAGTTAAATCGACTCCAAAGATTTTCCTGGTTATTATCCAGTCAAAGGCGTTCTCTGGTCTAGTTAAACCGACTCCTAAAGGTTTTTCTTTTGAAGACTCAGTTGAAGACTCCAAAGACCTTGTCTGATTCAGTTAAATCGACTCCAAAGATTTTCCTGGTTATTATCCAGTCAAAGGCGTTCTCTGGTCTAGTTAAACCGACTCCTAAAGGTTTTTCTTTTGAAGACTCAGTTGAAGACTCCAAAGACCTTGTCTGGTTCAGTTAAATCGACTCCAAAGATTTTCCTGGTTATTATCCAGTCAAAGGCGTTCTCTGGTCTAGTTAAACCGACTCCTAAAGGTTTTTCTTTTGAAGACTCAGTTGAAGACTCCAAAGACCTTGTCTGGTTCAGTTAAATCGACTCCAAAGATTTTCCTGGTTATTATCCAGTCAAAGGCGTTCTCTGGTCTAGTTAAACCGACTCCTAAAGGTTTTTCTTTTGAAGACTCAGTTGAAGACTCCAAAGACCTTGTCTGGTTCAGTTAAATCGACTCCAAAGATTTTCCTGGTTATTATCCAGTTAAAGGCGTTCTCTGGTCTAGTTAAACCGACTCCTAAAGGTTTTTCTTTTGAAGACTCAGTTGAAGACTCCAAAGACCTTGTCTGGTTCAGTTAAATCGACTCCAAAGATTTTCATGGTTATTATCCAGTCAAAGGCGTTCTCTGGTCTAGTTAAACCGACTCCTAAAGGTTTTTCTTTTGAAGACTCAGTTGAAGACTCCAAAGACCTTGTCTGGTTCAGTTAAATCGACTCCAAAGATTTTCCTGGTTATTATCCAGTCAAAGGCATTCTCTGGTCTAGTTAAACCGACTCCTAAAGGTTTTTCTTTTGAAGACTCAGTTGAAGACTCCAAAGACCTTGTCTGGTTCAGTTAAATCGACTCCCAAAGATTTTCCTGGTTAGTATCCAGTCAAAGGCGTTCTCTGGTCTAGTTAAACCGACTCCTAAAGGTTTTTCTTTTGAAGACTCAGTTGAAGACTCCAAAGACCTTGTCTGGTTCAGTTAAATCGACTCCAAAGATTTTCCTGGTTATTATCCAGTCAAAGGCGTTCTCTGGTCTAGTTAAACCGACTCCTAAAGGTTTTTCTTTTGAAGACTCAGTTGAAGACTCCAAAGACCTTGTCTGGTTCAGTTAAATCGACTCCCAAAGATTTTCCTGGTTAGTATCCAGTCAAAGGCGTTCTCTGGTCTAGTTAAACCGACTCCTAATGGTTTTTCTTTTGAAGACTCAGTTGAAGACTCCAAAGACCTTGTCTGGTTCAGTTAAATCGACTCCAAAGATTTTCCTGGTTATTATCCAGTCAAAGGCGTTCTCTGGTCTAGTTAAACCGACTCCTAAAGGTTTTTCTTTTGAAGACTCAGTTGAAGACTCCAAAGACCTTGTCTGGTTCAGTTAAATCGACTCCAAATATTTTCCTGGTTATTATCCAGTCAAAGGCGTTCTCTGGTCTAGTTAAACCGACTCCTAAAGGTTTTTCTTTTGAAGACTCAGTTGAAGACTCCAAAGACCTTGTCTGGTTCAGTCAGATCGACTCCAAAGATCTCCCTGTCTCTTATCCAGTTGAAGACATTCAAGACCTAGACTGGTTCAGTTAATCGACTCCAAAGATTTCTTATCCAGTCCAAGGCCTTCTCTAGTCCAGCTAAATCGACCCCAAACAGATTTTCCTGATAAAGACTTAGTAGAAGTTATCTATGGTTCTCTCCCCGATCCTGCGGAGGTGGTAATCCCAGATTTCGCTCAACGATTGCTGTTGAAGTCGAAGTTATCCAAGGTTCTCTCAATGTTTGCTGTTGAGGTGGTAATCTCCTATGGTTTTCTCCCTGATCCTGCGGAGGTGGTAATCCCAGATTTCGCTCAACGATTGCTGTTGAAGTTGAAGTTATCCAAGGTTCTCTCAATGTTTACTGCGGAGGTAGTAATCATCTCCGAATTCGCTCAGTGTTGCTGTTGAGGTTGAATTCATCCAAGGTTCTCTCACCGTTCCTGTTGAGGTAGTAACCATCCCTGGTTCATTCATCACCGTTTGAAGATCCAGATTCAGCTCCTGTAACCAGTCAGGACACATCTATACAAAGCATCTGAAGACCAGCTCCTGCAACATGTCAGGTACTCATTTTTCTTTTGCAGGTACGCAGGTTCTCGCTAAGGAATCTCTTATGCGATCAACATCCAGATGGCATCTATAAGCCCATCCACCATCCATCATCTCTTAGCATGGCATCTATAAGCCCATCCACCTATCCATCATCTCCAAATGGCATCTATAAGCCCATTCCCCACATCACACTGCTACTATGTGAGCGCAAATTTCTGGGCACTCTAGTGTTCAATCATCTTCCACCTTCGGATTACGAAAGGCACGTCAGCCAATCTGCATCCTCAGGTCTAAGAAGATTGAACAGGGGCAACTGTTGTACCCCAAAATTTTCCCTCCCATATTTCTCAAAATATTTCAAGAAAAATTCACAAGTCCAACCCGGCACATCATATTCAGGTGTTCTTTCGCCAAGGTATCTCTGATAACATATTCTCAAATTCAGGTTCGGCTCAAGAGTCAATTCTTTAAAGAAGGTATCCGAATGTGTGAGTTTTCTCGAAGAAATATGGTGAAAAAAGTGTGCTGAAAGTGCAGTTTTTACGCGCTAAAAAATTCATAACTTGAAGATCGTGGCTCGTTTTGAACCCGTTCCGGTGGCCAAAATTACGTCTTGACATTATCTACGTTTTCATCTCTCACGGCTGGAAGCCAATTTCGATCATAAGGTCTTCAAAAATGTGGATTTATCAAGTATTTTCATACAGAAAATTTGTGACAGAAGTTTATTTGCGTCATGTTCAGAAAATCATAACTTGGTCGATTTTCATCGTATCGAGCTGGTTCTGGCGCCAAAATTTCACAAATTGAGTTGGCTACATTTTCACAGAAGGTATTGAGTTCAAACGGTATTCAAAAGGCCTCCGTTTTTTACTCAGAGTGCGTGACACGCTGAAAATCCTGAATGCTGAATATTATTTCATCTGGGCCGAAACTTTGAAAATTCATAACTCGGTCAATTTTTATCGGATTGGACTCATATTTTTACACAAGGTCACTGACTCATAGATCTACAACTTTTCTTCAAAAGTCGAGACCAAATTATGCACCGATCAATACCAGTTTTTTATTGAAGAACGTGTCAGAGTCGACACTGAAGCCCAAAATAAGTTTGTTTGAGCTGAAACTTCAAAAATTCATAACTAATTCACCGTTTATCTGATTGAGTCGATTTTCGGACAGGAGTTAGTTCTCGACGTCGGCTACATTTTGTTTCCACATTTCAACTTCAAAAAATGCACTTAAGTCCCTGCGATTTAGCCTGGAAAGTGACGAATTCAAGTGAATATTGGAGGCCCAATTGCACATTCAAAGCCCATTTGCTTTACCCTAATTTTTATTATATAATCACATTCTTTTCACACAAACCAGAGAGGAGGAAAAGAGAGAAAAAAACCTTGCCACAACACTGTCAGAATATAAAACTCTTTCAAGAACCCTAAAACCTTGAAATCCTTATTACAAATCCCTCTCTCACTACAAACAAGCCATCTCAGTTACAAACCAACATCTCACTACTTCTTCAGTAAGGATAAGGCTGGCTTGATCTCCATGATCCTAATTTTCCAGTAAGGCATAAAAGCATTCAGGTCACTAATTTTCCAGTAAGGATTTAGCCAGGATCCCATGCAGGTTCATTAAGGAATGTTGAGGCCAAAAGCCAAATGGCCAAAAGCCAAATGGCCAAAGTAGAAAAACTTATGCATGACATCAATACATGGCAGACAGACATCCTAAAAGATTAAGGAACGTTGAGGCCAAAACACAAATGGCCAAAAGCCAAAAGCCAAATGGCTAAAGTAGAACAACTTATGCATGATGAGGCCAGAACACAAATGGCCAACAGCCAGAACACAAATGGTCAAACCACTCCAATTCACCTCCAAAGATGGGCCAGAATTGCTGGACAACACCTCCTGTTTGGGGCAGAACCCCCCCTTGTATTGTATTTCTTTCTCTTTTCTTTATTCTATTTTTCTTTATTATTTGTTTTAATTCAATTATTTCTTCAATAAAAATTAATTTCACATAAAACATAAAAAATCAGAAAAGGCAAAAATATAAATATATTTCATTTAAACTTTTTTTGTAAATAAATCTTGTTAATTAATTTAGTTCTTTAATTTTAGGATTAATTTTGGCATTTTTTTCATAAACTTAAAAATTATAGAGTTAGGATTTTAATCACTTTTTATCTTTTTCTTTTCTTTTACCATTATAATAATTAATTATTAATTACTTATTTTTTGTAAATAAAATTGTATTAATTAATTAGGTTAATTTTAGATTAAATTTTAATGCTTTTTCTTAATAAATTAAAAATAACTAGAACTAGGTTTTAAATTCCATAATCTTCTCATTGAAATTCCATAAATACAAAAAAAAAACTAAAAATAATTTCTTTTTCCTTAATTGAATTAATTTGTAAATAATAATCATAATTTAATTAAAAAAGGGTCCAACGCCCTCGCTTGCAATTTTTCATTCTTTTCGCATTTTATTTTATTTCTTATAATATTTATGTACCTCTCCCGAAGCCGTGTAATATTTATCTTTCGCACTTTACTTATTTACTTTCTGTTAAATCGGGTCCTGGAAATTTTGGCGATGTGGACCCGCGCCTTTGTAATAGTTTAGGAATTTTATCTTTCCGCACTTTTTTTAACTGCTAATAAAATGCATGCAAGAATGAATGACAAAATAAAAACAAACGCATAGATCACTTTGACATGACAAGATAAATGCAAATGAACATGACACACAAATCACACACCACCCCTAGGGTACGCCTCACTGTTGCCTTGCCTCGAAAGGTGATCGTCGAGTAGAGGATGTCTTAGTAAGTCCTCATGATCCGGGAACCTGGCATGAGGGTAGCTTCTAAGGTGTCTTCCCATTGCTCTGGTGATCACCATGTCCCGAACCTCGAATTGACCCGAACACCTCCAACGGTGGTGCTACCTACCTCTCAATGGTGGGATGGCACTACTTTAAAGGACATCTACACAGACGAATTCCTTAGGGTAAGTAGACGACTCTAGATACTTGCTCTAAATTTCAAAACAAGTAAAAAATACTTTTCACACCAACACATTTTCAAAAAGCTTTCGAAAGAAAATTTTTCAAACACTCTTGAGGACCGATACAAGAGTCGAACTGAAATTTTCAAAGAAACTTTTTAAAACCCACAGTTGAAAAGCAAACAAACCATTTTTGAAAACACAAGTGAGCAAGTATCTAAGAGCCCATGGATAACCATGGATAGAAAGGGTGCTAACACCTTCCCTTTCTATAACCTACCTCCCGAACCGAGAGCAATCTCTATAAGGAATTTTTCTGTGCTTTTGTCCTTTCCATTTGGAGAAAATAAAAGATGGTGGCGACTCTTGCTTCTGCGACATTTCGCGAACCAGCGTTAAACAGTCAGTTCCAGATCCACCGATCACAGGGTGCTAATACCTTCCCATTGTATAACCAACCCCCGAACCATAGATCTCTTTTCAAAAACGCCTTGTATTTTTATTACTTTTAAAAGTATTACTTTACATTGCATATTTAGGGTTTTATTTCGCTCTTTTCCCTTTTCCCTTGGAAATAATAAAGCGCGGTGGCGACTCTTGCTTTTAGTGAGACGAATTAATCAATAATTCGATCTCCGATTTACCCCGCTACATTTTTTATCGCTACAGGAACAAAGATAAATCCCTAGGTCCTTGAAATGGTTATTGAAAATTTTATGTTATGATGATATGATGTTATGATGTTATGTTCATCTTAAATAAGTAGAAAACACAAACAAGTCATACAAGAGCCTTAGGTTTAAAGGCTTGCATGAAGTCCATAGGTAAATACCCTTCCCCCCTGAAGTTAAGTTGGATCAACCTGTCTTAAAATAGTACCCAGGTTCTAAGAATCTCATATCACAGATCTTTCTCGAAGACTTTATTTTAGCACGACAAATGACTTGCCACCAAAACATCCCGAAAGTTGAATCTCAATGAGCGTAACCTCGAGTATCAACCAACTTCAGACTGCACCAAAGCCGACTATCTCACTACTTTTTAATGGCCAAGATGGGTCAATTAAGGTTCTAAAAGTAAGTTAGTGTTAACGACACCACACAGAAGCCTAATGTTATCCTCGGCTGACTCAAGGGACATCATTACAAACTAAAGTGTCACACTAAATGTAGCTATCATGTTAACCATGTCGGTATACACTGTACAATCTTTATGATCTATTGCTACTTACCTAAGGAATTACTAGATCCAGGTGTAGGATCTTTCACACAAGCAATAATACTCAAGCATGAATCCTTAAATTAAATCAGACAAAGCATACAATGAAAGTAAGTAAAGTGATCTAACTCTTAAGGTAACCCCTCTTTTAGATTTCTCCCCAACAGATTCTCCAGTTCGGTAATAAGGTGGGAGAACTTACTTTTTTGGTTTTATCACAAATGTTGCGGTTAACAAGAGTCGCCATTGACTTTTCTTTTATCCAACAATTAGGAAAGGTGAAAAGAACAGAAAACACCTTTGATAAATTTTGAGTTCGGGGGGTGAGTTATGAAAAGAAAAGGTGTTAGCACCCTTTTCATCCGTAGTTATCTACGAGCTCGTAATTTCTTAACTCACCTTTAAAAAACATGCTTTGTGTGGGTGATTTGTTAGAAAATATTTTGAAATGCCAATGTAAGGTTAACTTCGTAATAATCCTTGTGTCGGTTCTTAAGAACGTATACAAAGTGTATTTTTTTGAAAATATTTATTTTGAAAGTGATGTGTAAAAATGTATTTATTTGTGAAAAAGGCTATGAGCAAGCATTCAAGAGTTCTTACCCACTAATAAGTCTTTCTTGTTATTATCCTTCTCCTTTGGAGATATTATTATCCATACCACTAGTTGGTAGGTAATCCTATCTATTAGATATGAAAGGATAGGTGTAGGGTCATCATATGGTCATAGAAGGTAACATGTAAGGATACTTTAGCAATTGTATCAAACGGACTATCATCCTTTTACTCGTAGGGTCATCGAGGAACTAAATTATTTTGTAGTAAACTCGAAGGACCATTGAGGGATTATGATCTTTATTCGAAGGGACCATGATAATTTGATCGAGAGTCTTTTGCTAAAGTACCCTCGCTTTCGAGGGACATGACCAAGTATTCGTAAGGCAACGAGAGAGATTACCCTAGAGGTGCAAGTGCCCAAAGTGTATTAGTTTCATTTATTTAGTCTTGAATTAGGGTTTTCTAGATTTGCTTTTAGCCTTTCCATACAAACCCTATTTTACTAGCAGTTAAATATGTACAGAAAATTAAACTACATAATGTAAAGTTCCTACGCTATTACATGGCTTTGGGAGAGATACATAAGTATAGAAATTTCAGGAAAGTAAATCTACGTTATTACATCCTCAGAGCAAATACATAATATTAAAAATGCGAGAAAAGATAAATCTACGCTATTACATTGATAGTGCGATCCTATACACTTTGTCTAAGAAAATAAATGGAAAAAAGAAATAAGAAAAACATTAGAAAAATGTTTAAATGCCTAAAATTCTAAATTAATGTTTTTGGTTTTTTTTTTGTAGAAAATAAATTAAGTTAATAATTTCAATTAACCTAATTATCTAATTTATTTTACAAATAAAAAAAGGACCTAAAATCTAATTAAGTGAAAAAGGTTAATTAAGAAAAACCTAAAAGACTATATTTTTGATTTTTTTATGGTTTTCCTGATTTAATTATTAATTAAAAGTTATTAAGAAAAAGAATTAATTGAAAATATTGAAAAAAGAAAAATAATGAAAGTAAAGGAAGTTAGAAAACAAGTAAAAAAGGAACGCAGGCACCAGTGTTTGAACCCACGCCCTCTTGTTACCAACCTTTCTCCTTACCAACTGAGCCACACTGGTTTTGTGTTATTAAATCACAAATAAATCATTATATAATAAAATGTGTTACAAATTTAATTTCAAACGCAAGTCAACTATGGGGCCCTGTATCAAGTGTTAGCCAATCAGAACTTCTCAAAATGCCATGCCATGGTCAACCTGATTCAAAAAACATTGACTAACGGAGAAGTGATCGGAACCCTAGCTCCGTTCATCTTCTCCAATAAGCTCCAACGTCAAACCTGAAAATCACATAAAATCGAAACACAAGATGAACCCTATTCCCTTAATTTGACCCTTGTGAATCCAATGGTAGCATTGGTTTGACCTGAAAATTCCTGTAGAGTGAGTTTCGAAGAAAAAAACATATCACAGTTTATCAATGGTGATTCATGATTCTAAAGATATAAACTCCATGTAATGACAATAACCTTCTCTAAACATTCACATATGAAGATCCAGGTGGTTAGAAACAATCAACAACGCATAGAATTAAAAATATGATTAATGGAAAAAATTACAATCGAAGATGATAAACATGATCATTTCAAGCATGGGAAATCATTGAAAATCACCAGTGCTTACCCTTAGATGTTTCAGGAACGATTTGCAATGGATGGATCAGACTAAAAGTGGCTGGATCTTTGGTTTTTACTTTTCCCTAATATTGAAAAATTTCGTGACTTTTGAGACTTGTTTGGAGGCAGCATGCGTGTCCTTGAATGGCTAAAGGTATTATATATTTATAGGCCAAGCATTCTAGGTCAAGATCTCATGAAGTTAAGGCTTGCATGATTTGTTTTCATATTGTGTTTAAAATCTTTCCAAAATTGAAGATTTGCCTTCCAAATATTCCATACACGGTTTTCCTTAGTTGTCACAAGCTTTTTGGGCTTCAATTCTGATCCAAAACCAAAGCCATGCGCCTAAATCCATTTATCTCATATTTTATTTAATTTATTTTGAATTTCTTTGAATAAAAATTAAAATAAATTTTAAAAAATTATGATAATGTATTAATGGACTTAGAGGTCCCTTATTATGTCATGAACATGTTTAGACCTTAAAATATATGTCCACTAGCTTAAAAATTCAAGATTACACAAATTAAGTTTCATGCATTTCTCCAAATTTGCTCAACTTGTACAAATCATAACTCTCTCAAATTTTGTCATATGAAGATGATCTTGGACATTTTCGAAACCTCAAGATGTCTCCTACAACTTTCATGTTGGTCATTTTTTCATTTGAAGTCTTTAACTTGATGTAAATTTCTTTGACAAAAGATGTATTTTTGTTGCGTTTCAAAATGACTTGTAAGGTTTTGGCTCATATCTCTCAAATGAAGAATTTTTGGTCTTGAGCTTAGAGAGATAAAGTTGTACATAAATGAATTTCCTTTAAGATACGATTTGGTTGAGGAATTTCTGATGAAGTATGTGAAAGTTGTGCTTAGTCAAAGTTTAGTTGACTTCTCCTTAAGAAAACCCTAATTTAGTAACTTTTGATTGATGAATATTGAGTTTTCTTGATGAGTCATGATCAACCCTTAATCAAATGATGAATCTGACTTCAAGATCTTGTTGTTGACAAAAAATCTTGAAATTTGACTATCAATTGGTCAAAGTTGACTTTTTGTCCAATACAATCGAATTTCAATCATCTGGCTAATTGACTGAGCAAACTTGTGATGCATGGCTTGAAACTTGACATGGGGGTACTTTGAGACACATGAGAACCCATGAAGTCCATTTGAGGAATTAGAAACTCAATTTCCTTTGAGATAAGCAAAACCCTAGTTGTATGTTAATTGCTTAGGAGGAGAGTCCGTCTGATCAATCTTTGTTAAGTCTTGAGCAATTGAGACCTTCATGAGCATGAGGAGGTACCTTGAACCATTTTGTCTTAATAATGTGAGGGAATTTTTTTGGGTACAACACTCTGCTTTGGTGAGTGATGTACAATTATTAAGGATGATTTTATCTTCTTCCAAAAACGCTTTCATTGGATGGTTTGTCGTTACAAGCAAGGTTTCATTACAAACAAGGTAAATCTCCTTGTATTTAAATACCTTACTATATCACCATCCTCACAAGATGTGTTTCAACATGAGGAAATCTTCCAAAAAGGCTGATACAAAGAAGATCCAGTTGTTGGAAACCAAGAAGGACATGAATTTTGGTTCAAAGAAGGTTGAGCCTAATATTGTAACAAATGTTGGAACATATATTGGAGCATCCAGGATAGGGAAAACATCTATAAACAAGATGAAGCCCCTCAAGAAAAGCCATGTGCAAAAACATGATTCAGATTCATATGCTGATGAAGATTGGGTCAATTTCATAGACTCAGAAGGAAGAATTGGATTGTTGTTGTCTGCTATCTCTTATTATAAAAATAAAAAAAGGAAAAAAAATAAAAACAAAAAAACGAGTCTTATATTTGAGTCTGTTTGTTTGTTTCTAGTTGAGTCTTCTGTTTTTATGTGTTTTATTCCATTTTCCTCTATTTTCTTAGTTTTTGTCTCTTTGGATGAGTCTTAGTTTTTGTCTCTTTGGGTGAGTCTTAGTTTTTGTCTCTTTGCGTGAATTTGTTTTTTTTTCTTCGGTTGAGTCATTCTTGTTCAGTTTGTTTTGCATTAGTTTGTTTTGTGTCTTCTTTTCACTATGTTTTTGGTAATTTTTGGCTAAAAAGGGGGAGAAAGGTGTTAGTGAGTCTAGTTTAATGTTGTTGCTTGTTGTATGCAACATCTTAGGGGAGTTTTCTTGTATGTCTTGTGTTTCTTCTGTTTCTCCTTCTGCTACTACTATTAACGTGGTTGTGTGCAGGATGTCTTATCAGATGTTCTAACACCCCATTTATTGCGTCTTATGGCTGAGTTTATGGGAGTCTATGATTATAGTATTCTAAGTGTGTTTCTTCTGCTACATGTTCTTCTAATGTCTGGAACTCCGATAGTTCAAGGTTGAGTTCTAGTTAATTTTCTCGTGCTTCGGGAAAAGTTTCTTCTTCCTCTGGAAAAAGTTTCTTCTTCCCCTAGTGATTTGGATTTTCCTCTTGATGGGGAGAATTGGTTCTCTATGACAAGAATTGGTTCCTTGTGATAGGGGGAGTATTCTTGGATAGATCTGAAACAACAACTTATCTTTGATACATGTTATCTCTATTACAGTTTTTGTTTGTACAAAGTTTACATGTTTACACGTAGCTTGTGTTTTATTAATGTGGTTTCATTCCTCTCTCCAGTTTAACCGTGCTAAGGTTGTTTAGGAAAAATTTTCCAAAAGGGGAGATTGTTAGATCCATGGTTTTAGGATTGAAAACAAGTTTGCTAAAACATGGTTCATGACAAATATTGAGCAAGATGTCATAACATCTTGATCAAATTGATACAACAGACTGTGAAGGTTGCATTGAAGATAAATGTTTTGACAGATGTTGTGACATGCTGAACCAGAACATCAGTATAAGCTATTTTAAATATTCACAAATTTGGTTTGATTTTATGATATCTCTTTTGGATATATCTCAATTATTTGTGTAGGCCAAGAAGATTTAATCTGGAACAAGTGAATCAAATCTCCAACAACATTAAAGTTTCTAAAATAGGATGTTCAAACAATTTAGAAAACTTGAAGATTTGTTCCAAGATTTAAGGAAATTTTTCTGCATAATTGGTGCAGCCCTCAGCTTGTGGATCAAGAAATATTTGGATGAATATTTCGAAGCCCATGGACTACTCAAGTGTATTTAAATAGAAACCTAGACCTAATGTAATTTAACTTTCACAATTTTAAAATTAGGGGAAGTCTAAAGTCTTAGGTTTTAAGAGTCTCTTGTGTTTTTGTAAGTCATCCACGTATCTTTTGATATAGTGTGGTAGGTTGTTTGTTACTTGACTATTTGTCAATGTGATCGGTGGATCTGGAACTGACTGTTTAACGCTGGTTCGCGAAATGTCGCGGTAAGCAAGAGTCGCCACCGTCTTTTATTTTCTCCAAATGGAAAGGACAAAAGCACAGAAAAATTCCTTAAAGAGATTGCTCTCGGTTCGGGAGGTAGGTTATAGAAAGGGAAGGTGTTAGCACCCTTTCTATCCATGGTTATCCATGGGCTCTTAGATACTTGCTCAATGTGTTTTCAAAAATGGTTTGTTTGCTTTTCAATGTGGGTTTAAAAAGTTTCTTTGAAAAATTTCAGTTCGACTCGTACGTCAGAGTGTTTGAAAAATTTGCTTTTGAAAGCTTTTGAAAAGTGTTGGTGTGAAAAGATTTCAGTTTGTTTTGAAGAGAGCAAGTATCCTTGAGAACCTACCTACCCTAAGGAATTCGTCTGTGTACATGTCCTTTAAGATAGTGCCAGCCCACCATTGAGAGGTAGGTAGCACCACCGTTGGAGGTGTTCGGGTCAATTCGAGTTTGTAGGGACATGGTGATCACCAGAGCAATGGGAAGACACCTTAGAAGCTACCCTCATGCCAGGTTCCCGGATCATGAGGACTTACTAAGACATCCTCTACTCGACGATCACCTTTCGAAAGGCAACAGTGAGGCGTACCCTAGGGGTGGTGTGTGCGATTCGTGTGTCGTTTTCATTTGATATTTTTCTTGTCATGTTCATTGTGATCTACGCTTGATTTTAATTATGTCCATTCATTCTTGCATGCTTTGTTTAACAGTTTATATTTGCAGGGAAAACAAATTCTAAAGCTATTACAAATGGCGCGGGTCCACATCGCCAAAATTAAACCAGACCCGATTTGACGGAAAATAAATAAAGCAAATTAAAAGTGCGAAAAATTTAAGTTACATGGCTTCGGGGCAGATACATAATTATTTAAGCAAAATAAAATAAATACGCAAATTAAATAAATTACGAACGAGGGCGTTGGACCCTTTTGCAAAATTTTAAATTAATAAAGAATCAAAATTAAATGTTTTTGGTATTTTATGTTTTTTAGGATTTAATAGAAAAAAGAATTAAAATAAAAATGTCAAACCCTAATTCTAATTATTTTTAGTTATTAAGAAAATATTGAATTTTTGACCTAATTTAAACCTAAATTATTTATGTACAATTTAATTAAAAAATAAATAAATAATATTATTAGAAAAAAAAGAAAAAAATTAAAGGAATAAAATTTATTAAACCTAAGTCTATATTTTTTTATATTTTTATTGTGAAAAGAAATAAAATTAAACCTAATTTAAATTAATTAATTTGCATACAATTATTTATAAGAAAATATGAAAATCAATATTATTTATTATATTCTGTCTTTTTTGAGTTTTTTATGTGTTTTGTATTTTGAAAAAAAATAATTAATTAAATAAACAGTAATTAAAATAAAAATTAGAGTTAAAACAAGAATAAGGAGAAAAAAGAAAAAATTATGAAAGCAAACCAGGGGGGGTGGAAGTCCCAATATGGAGGTTTTGATGGTGAAATCCTGGCCCAATAAGACATGGGTCCATTGACTTTTTGCGTAGCGTGTGGCCAAGTTGACCAGCGTTTACCATATGCATTGAATCTGAACCCTTTGATTGATCTCCCAGGACGCGTGGCTGGCTTGATGATGATGGAATATGGTGCGTCTGCAGCCTTGAAGCATAGGTGAACATGAATTGGAAAATAACATGGAAAATATCAAGACCTGGGACTCGAACCCAGGTCACTAGCATTGCTAACCACTTCCTGCGCCACTGAACCACTTCAACTTCTTTTAATATATAATAGCTATTAATCAATATAAAAGAAAATTGGTTAGTTATCTGAAAAAACGCGCGTAATTTTAAAAGACCCAACCAATGCTTGCCAACACATCATCTTCCTCGCCCAGTTTTGTTTTTCCTGAAACATGAATGTTATAAGCAACGGTTTTTTAGCGCTTTCTTAGACCGGCTTCAAGAAAATAGCGACTAGCGCTATGGTATCCATAAATTGGGCGCGATAGGTGATTCCTGTTCGTCCAGATACACTGATGCTAATGGTCATGGCCTTGAGTCCTAATTTTACTTGGTTTGGGAAACCCCAATTTTCAAACGCTGTAAACCCTAAAAAGCAGTTATGGCATAATCGCGTATGGCTTGCAAAAATTCAATCAAACACAATGGTTAGTTTCAGAAGCTCAAAACAAACATGATTCCATGAATAGAATGTTGTAAAAATGCTTAAAAGATGATATACGATTATGAGTTTTTTACTGTACAGTTTGAGTTTGTTTTACCAATTCTTGAGGTTTGAGTTGATAGTAGGGATTGGAATACGTTCAGGGGTTGCCAAGGAAGCTAATAGGATCAGAATGGAGGCTTGAATCGACCTCTAGAGTGCTTTTCAGTTTTGAGCTTTTAGAGACTTTTTCCAAGTTTTGTCAATGGTTTCCTGTGCAGCTTAGGGTCCTCTAGCATTAGGTTTATGTTCCTGGTTATGTAGTGAATGAATTAGGTTAAAAAGATTGATCAAAATCCATTGCTTTTATTGTTTTCAATATTTGATTTCTTAAGAATCCTTTTCATATCTTTTCACATGGTTTTTGTATCAATTAGGTTTCAATCAAGCCAAATCTTTCCATAATTGGCTAAGCACGAAATATCAAGTCTAAAACATGTATAAAAAGATTCATTTGGTTCATTTAGATATTTTCCATATATTTAATTGATTTAATTGAATTAATATGAATAAAAATTCAAATAAATAAATAAAAAATGAGAAAATACTTCCCTTTGGGCCAAGTTGTCGTGCACATGCTTGGAATGATGAATCTTGGAAGAAAAATGGGCCCATTAGCAAATTTAGGTCATTTGAACCATTGTTGACTTTTCAAAATATCCAAAAATTTCCCAACTTCCACAAGGCATAACTTGCTCAATTTTTAAGCTTTTCACATGTACTTGGACATTTTGGAAAGGTATTTGAGTCCTTTAACCAATGCCTTTGGTCCCATGCCATTTTGATTTACCAATCTCAAGTTATGGCCTTTGACTTAAAGTCCCTTTTTGTTGACTTTTGAAAATGACCTATAATGTTGAAATTGATAACTTTTTGTGAGAGCATTTCTTGGACTTGAAGTATGAAGATGAGTTGTAGGAAATGTCTTTCTCTTCAAAATGAGATTTGGATGGGATTTTTCTGATAATCCATGTGAAAGTTATGCTCTGGTCAATTTCAGTTGACTTTTTCAGCTGTCCAAATATAGTAACTTTTGCATCTTTGATGATTTCTGAGCCAAATTTTGAGAATCATGATCAAGCATTGATCAAATGATGTTTGTGGCTTCAAAATGATATGTTGACCAAAAATTTGAACTTTTGACTGCCAAATGACCATTTTGCCCCTACAGTTGACTGTAGTGCAATTTAGGGTTTTGACTGTGCAACTTTGAGCTGAATGCCTTGAAACTTGATATGAGGATTCTTGACCATCTTTGTAGGCATGTGAGACTTGATTGGGTCCTTGAAAACTTTATTTTCCTGATCAGAACACAAACCCTAGTTTTGACTGTATAGGAGACAGTTGCACTGCACAACCCTTGGGGAATTTGTGACTTGGCTTGGCAATTTCTTGGAGAACATGGGAGGGCAAATTTTGGGGTGCAACAGTTGCCCCTGTTCAATCTTCTTAGACCTGAGGATGCAGATTGGCTGGCGTGCCTTTCGTAATCCGAGGGTAGAAGATGATTGGACACTAGAGTGCCCAGAAATTTGCGCTCACATGGTAGCAGTGATGGGGGAATGGGCTTATAGATGCCATTTGAAGATTGCTGGATAGGATGATGGGCTTATAGATGCCATCGGGATGTTGATCGCGTAGGAGATTCCTTAGCGAGAACCTGTATACCTGCAAAACAGAAAATGAGTACCTGACACGTTGCAGGAGCTGATTTTAGATGCTTGGCATAGATATGTCCTGACTGGTTACATGAGCTGAGTCTGGAGCTTCAAACGCTGATGAATGAACCAGAGATGGTTACTACCTTAGCGTGAATGGTAAGAGAACCTTGTGTGACTTTAACTTCAACAACGCTCGTTGAGAAAAATCTTGGCGGGAATTACCATCTTTGCAGTATCGGGAAGAGAGCCATAAGCAATTATAATCTGAAAGGGAATCACCTCACTCGCCGTCGGAGAGGGGAATCATAGGAAAAGGAATTGTCACCTCACACACCGTCGGAGAGGGAACCATAAGAGACTATCACCTCACACTCATCGTTGGAGAGGGAAACATCTGAAAAAGGAATTACCACCTCACGCACTTGCCGGAGAGGGGACCATAAGAGACTATCACCTCACACTCATCGTCGGAGAGGGAAACATCTGGAGAAGGAATTACCACCTCACGCACTTGTCGGAGAGGGGACCATAGGAGACTATCACCTCACACTCATCGTCGGAGAGGGGAACATCTGAAAAAGGGATTACTACCTCACACACCGTCGGAGAGGGAACCATAGGAATAACTTCTACTGAGTCTTTATCAGAAAAATCTGTTGGGAGTTGATTTAGCTGGACTAGAGAAGGCCTTGAAATATCTTCAACTGGAATAAGTGTCAGAACGTTGCCATATCTGGTTTACATCTGGACTATATCTGGAAGGAGATCTGGAAGCAGTATCAGAACGTCACCATATCTGGGTCATATCTGAAACTATATCTAGAAGGAAATCTGGAAGCAGTATCAGAACGTCACCATCTCTGGGTCATATCCGAAACTATATCTAGAAGGAAATCTGGAAGCAGCATCAGAACGTCACCATATCTGGATCATATCTGAAACTATATCTAGAAGGAAATCTGGAAGCAGCATCAGAACGTCACCATATCTGGATCATATCTGAAACTATATCTAGAAGGAAATCTGGAAGCAGCATCAGAACGTCACCATATCTGGATCATATCTGAAACTATATCTAGAAGGAAATCTGGAAGCAGCATCAGAACGTCACCATATCTGGATCATATCTGAAACTATATCTAGAAGGAAATCTGGAAGCAGCATCAGAACGTCACCATATCTGGATCATATCTGAAACTATATCTAGAAGGAAATCTGGAAGCAGCATCAGAACGTCACCATATCTGGATCATATCTGAAACTATATCTAGAAGGAAATCTGGAAGCAGCATCAGAACGTCACCATATCTGGATCATATCTGAAACTATATCTAGAAGGAAATCTGGAAGCAGCATCAGAACGTCACCATATCTGGATCATATCTGAAACTATATCGAGAAGGAAGTCTGGAAGCAGTATCAGAACGTCACCATCTCTGGGTCATATCCGAAACTATATCTAGAAGGAAATCTGGAAGCAGCATCAGAACGTCACCATATCTGGATCATATCTGAAACTATATCTAGAAGGAAATCTGGAAGCAGCATCAGAACGTCACCATATCTGGATCATATCTGAAACTATATCTAGAAGGAAATCTGGAAGCAGCATCAGAACGTCACCATATCTGGATCATATCTGAAACTATATCTAGAAGGAAATCTGGAAGCAGCATCAGAACGTCACCATATCTGGATCATATCTGAAACTATATCGAGAAGGAAGTCTGGAAGCAGCATCAGAACGTCACCATCTCTGGATCATATCTGAAACTATATCTAGAAGGATGTCTGGAAGCAGTATCAGAACGGCACCATATCTGGTTTACATCTGAAACTATATCTAGAAAGAATTGCGATAGTGGATAGTAATCATTTTTGTATTGATCTTTTTTCTGAAAAGGCAAAACATAATTGTATGCAAAATCATGATGCATGAACTGTATGTCTTCAAAATTAATGAGATTCGTGTAGTATGATGCATATGCATGCTATAATGTATGAAGATGTGATGTTTATGAATATATGCTTGTCTTAGGAAAATAAATCCTTGACGGGTGCCGGGAGGTCACTCCTGGGCTGATGTCGAAGAATAGCTTTTGCTTCCGCTGGGGATGATAGTTGCAAGTATACCGGTAGGAGAAGATAACTCCGTTGGGGAATAAACTTGGCAAATGACGGATTCTGCGGGGAGCAAAGATACTCTAGTGACCATGCTGGGAAGCAATACTCTGTGGGGGAGAGATATGCTTTGCTGAATATTGATAGTAGTTTGCTGGGGATAGGAAGACTTTGTCGACGACGATCTTTCCGTGGCTTTTGGCTGAGGATAACCCAGTTATATCCTGTTACGGAAATAACTCTTTAAATAAAGCCGGACGACGCGTTCATGCTCTGCGAGGGATACGCTTCCAGAATTTACTGGGGATAAGCTTATCGTTTGGGGATATGGATTCCAATTTTCTTGGGGAAACTGGGTTGGACTCTCCTGGGGAGGCTTTGAACTGTAGAACCTACCCTGATACCTTGGAGGATAGAACAATCAGATTGCTTAGACCACCCTTTATTGCCCCTGTTTCCATGGGGGAGGCACTTGTGGGGTGCTGATAGTTGTTGATGGACAAACCTTCTTCTGGTAGACAGATGGCAGGACATAGTCGTACGCTTTAATCCCTAACTTTTGCCTGGACCGCCCTTTCGGGTTTTCAGTCCACCGGGATACCCATTTTTGCCCAAGCCGCCTTTTCAGGTTTTCGACTTGCCGGGTGTACATATTTTCATTTCATCCCTCATTTTGCCCGAGCCCTTTTGGTTCGCCGGGAAGCCCTTATTTTGCCTAGGTGTGTCAACCTAGCGGGTCTTTGATTTTGCGTAGTATTTTCCGACTATGTCCACGCTCTTAGAATGCAGGTAGGTACCCCTGGCTGCTTGTGTTGCCATATTACCAGAAGATGTCTGATCGTGCAAGATTCGTTGCTGGAGTGCCCCAAGTGGCTCAGGCGGAGGTTTGCCCCAGGCTATTTTTGCCTTTGAGAGATTCTCCGAATCTTGACTTAACTGCCCCAGAGGGTAGACCATGATCATGCCGTGCCCCTGGATTGGAGATACTCTTGTTCATTAGACTTTCGTCGTGCAAATTTCTATGTTGTTCAAACAAAAAGTCATATGCAGACAAAATTATGTTAAAAATGCAAAGCCTATGTCTGTCTTGAAGATTTTGAAAATGCATTCTTTTTTCATAAAACAGGTGATTGTTTGTAAAACGTGATGTCAACTCCGTATTTTACCGTAGGCCTTCAGGAGTCAGGATACCTTTCGTGACAGTATGCTTTCGAGCTAACCCATGCTTCGGCTAGGACTTTTGAGGGTTATAACGTGGCCTGGTTCACGGTTTAAGAAACAAAGGATAAAGGCTCAAATTATTTGTACCCACCCGCTCTTCGTGATGTTCTCCAAACCTAAACTCAGTTGATCATACGTTAGACCTTGTTTGAGTCTTTGCTTTGATACTCCAATAATGGTTCAGATGTTGATGATTTCTTTGAATAGGCAGTCATTTTTGCTTTGGTTGAGGGTTTGTGAGACCTCTTTTCTTGATTTTTTGTTATCCCTTTCTTTTTTGCCTGAACTGTTTCCTTTTTGGAATTACAGTCAGCGGGATGCCCCAGTTTGGTAAGTCTCCTTCATGGGTTTTGACTTAATGGGCTTTTCATTTATGATTTTGTTTTTTTTTTTTTTTTTTTGATAACAACTACCTGTCTTTATGATTGTTCTGAACCATCACTGTTTTTTTCTTAAGGATCTCTTTGGTGCCATTCGTTATGCACTTGGATCAACTGAGAAGACTACCCTGCCCCAGGTTATGATTAAGGGTTTCAATTTTCGAAAATAAAACTCCTACTTCTTTGGCTCAGAGGGGTTGACGAGGGATTATCATCCTTATAACTCCAGTGTTTAGGGATTGAAACAATGCCTGTACCTCATCAGCGGGGTCTGTTCAAAAGCATACTGTAGATTATGGTATCGTTTTCGTCATCCTCCCTCAAGAGGCTCGGAATTATTAACCGAGAGTTGACATCAGGAAAAATATGAAAAGAGTATAATAGAAATAATTGTATTAATTCCCAAAACAGACATATGCGATGCATTGATAGAATAAAAGAGTTTGCTATGACATTAATTGTTTGTATAAGCAAAGAAAAATACAACTCAAAAATTCACATAAACAACAGTCTTCAATGATTGGGCAACGGAGCAGTGATTATGTTCGGAGTCTCTGGCACTTCAAACTGAATCTCTCCGGCGTCAATCATATCTTGGATCTTGTTCTTGAGAGGCCAGCAGTTGTCTGTAGTATGCCCCGGGCTATCTGAATGATATGCGCACCTATCGTTGGGATGATAGTTGGGAGCAGAAGTGTTCGGATTCCGAAGAGGAGCCCTTAAGGTGATCAGTCCTGCTTTCAACATTTGTTGCAGTGCTTGATCCAACGACATGTTGAGTTTGGTGTACTGCCGTTTCTCCTTTCGCTGCTGCCCCTGTCCTTGTTGAGCAGGTCCGGGATTGGAGATCTGGATTGCCCCTACCTCATGACGGCTCTTTTTACCGTGCACAGCATTGGATTCTTTCTTTCCCGGATGAGGCTTTTTATCAGAAGGTGCAGCCTCTTGAATTTTCCCAGATCGGATGCCAGCTTCTATTTGCTCTCCAGTCAAGATAAGATCTGTGAATCCAGCAGACGAATTCCCAATTAGGTGGTTGTAGAACGGACCAGCCAGGGTCCCCAAGAACATATCGACAAGTTCCCGATCAGTCAGAGGTGGTTGTACCCTTCCAGCAAGATCCCTCCATTTCTGCGCATATTCTTTAAAACCTTCACTTGATCCTAACGACATACCCTGGAGTTGGGTACGCGTAGGAGCAAGGTCGGCATTATATTGATACTGCTTGTAGAAAGCAGTAGCCAACTCCTCCCAGTTACGAACCTTGGTCCCATCTAGCTGATAGAACCATTCGAGATGAGTCCCTGAAAGACTCTCCTGGAAGAAGTGGATCCACAAATTCTTGTCCACCGTATATGGTTGAATTTTCCGAACATAGGACCTTAGATGCAGCTTGGGACAAGACGCCCCGTCATACTTAGAGAAGGATGGTACTTTGAATTTCCGAGGAATAATCACACCAGTTGACAAACCCAGATCTCCAAAATCCAGCCCAGGTACCTGTTGAATCTCCATAGCGTTCAGCCTATCCTCCAACTGTTTGTACTTATCCTCAGCCGGAGGGTACTGTTCGTCGTCGAAATCTGTTTCATTGTCAGAGACCACTGGGCTGGGAATCCTTTCCCCCTGATGACTACCCTCCCTCACAGATGGAGTTGTCCTCTCAGTTTCAATCTGCGGTGCATTCCCAGATCTGCGTCTAGGGCTGAACAAAACAGTCCTCTTCTTTTTCTTGTCCTTCTTCAAGAGCAGAGCCTTCAGATCTTGTTGCCCCTGGGTCAAGTTCATGATCAACCCTTGGAACTGGGCGTTCTGAGCCTGGAGGGCCTTGATGGACTGTTCAGCTGATGATTCAGGATTCATGATGATCGGCTGAAATAAATAGCGAAGAAGGGTAAGCAACCTGTCAAAGGGACACCTGCAATGCAATGAGATGTATGACATGCATGCAATGATTTCAAGGACCTCGCAGGGTAAACAGAGAAACTTGTTAGAGTTGGAAACTGGCAACTTGATTGAAGGAACTTCCTGTTGTAGAGAGTCTTTCTTCCAAGGGTCAAAGGCTCACCATATCCAGTGGGTCATAGCCCCTGACAACCCTGGCTAGAGGAAAATAAATCCTCTTTGCCCCTTGCTGGGTAATTGGTTTATCATGACCTGCATCACAAGCCCTTGAGATCCTTGAAATGGGTTAGGATGTATGCAATGGTATGATGTCATGATGCATGGGGTAATGTGAGTAACCCTGTTATGAGTCCCACTTAAGGACTATAAACAACCCTGCAAGAAATTTAGTACCCTGTTATGAGTCCCAATTAAGGACTATAAACAACCCTGCAAGAAATTTAGTACCCTGTTATGAGTCCCAATTAAGGACTATAAACAACCCTGCGAGAAATTTAGTACCCTGTTATGAGTCCCAATTAAGGACTATAAACAAGACCTGCAAGAAACAAGTGTCAGGTAACAAGCACGCAGATAGTCGAGTACGAAGGCACACAAGTCACACAAAAGAGCCCTTAGGGTTCAGGCCAGCATGAGGTCTAGGTATTACCCTCTTGAAGTTGGTGGGTTCAACCTGTCCTAATCAAAGTAACCGGGTTCTAAGGTTCCCAATATCACGGGATTGCTTTCATTGTTCATCGTTTCGATTTAGCCACTGAACTGGCGACCGAAATATTCCAGGAAAGCAACCCTCAATTGAGTGTAGTATCGAGTATCAACCAACCTCGGACTGCACCAAAGTCAGTTATCTCACTACCCTAAAGAGGCCAAGATAGTTCAATTAAGGTTCCTAAGGTCTGTTGATGCTTCATGACACCACGCGGAGGCCCCGTACTCTCCTTGACTGAACTCAAGGGTTACCGGTACACACCAAAGTGCCACATCAACGTAGCAGACTGTTTCAACCATGTCGGTATACCCCGCACAGTTCCCTCACAGCCTTGTTGCTACTTTCTAAGAAGGTATCCCTAGATCCGGGTTAGGATCTATAGAACTCCCAAGACAGTCCCACAATTTAAAGCAAGCAAAGAAGACAATTGAAAACATAGTCATGAGCTAGCCCTAAGGTACACCCCACTTAAGTTTATTCCCCAGCAGAGTCGCCAGTTCTGTGATCGGTGGATCTGGAACTGACTGTTTAACGCTGGTTCGCGAAATGTCGCGGTAAGCAAGAGTCGCCACCGTCTTTTATTTTCTCCAAATGGAAAGGACAAAAGCACAGAAAAATTCCTTAAAGAGATTGCTCTCGGTTCGGGAGGTAGGTTATAGAAAGGGAAGGTGTTAGCACCCTTTCTATCCATGGTTATCCATGGGCTCTTAGATACTTGCTCAATGTGTTTTCAAAAATGGTTTGTTTGCTTTTCAATGTGGGTTTAAAAAGTTTCTTTGAAAAATTTCAGTTTGACTCGTACGTCAGAGTGTTTGAAAAATTTGCTTTTGAAAGCTTTTGAAAAGTGTTGGTGTGAAAAGATTTCAGTTTGTTTTGAAGAGAGCAAGTATCCTTGAGAACCTACCTACCCTAAGGAATTCGTCTGTGTACATGTCCTTTAGGATAGTGCCAGCCCACCATTGAGAGGTAGGTAGCACCACCGTTGGAGGTGTTCGGGTCAATTCGAGTTTGTAGGGACATGGTGATCACCAGAGCAATGGGAAGACACCTTAGAAGCTACCCTCATGCCAGGTTCCCGGATCATGAGGACTTACTAAGACATCCTCTACTCGACGATCACCTTTCGAAAGGCAACAGTGAGGCGTACCCTAGGGGTGGTGTGTGCGATTCGTGTGTCGTTTTCATTTGATATTTGTCTTGTCATGTTCATTGTGATCTACGCTTGATTTTAATTATGTCCATTCATTCTTGCATGCTTTGTTTAACAGTTTATATTTGCAGGGAAAACAAATTCTAAAGCTATTACAAATGGCGCGGGTCCACATCGCCAAAATTAAACCGGACCCGATTTGACGGAAAATAAATAAAGCAAATTAAAAGTGCGAAAAATTTAAGTTACATGGCTTCGGGGCAGATACATAATTATTTAAGCGAAATAAAATAAATACGCAAATTAAATAAATTACGAACGAGGGCGTTGGACCCTTTTGCAAAATTTTAAATTAATAAAGAATCAAAATTAAATGTTTTTGGTATTTTATGTTTTTTAGGATTTAATAGAAAAAAGAATTAAAATAAAAATGTCAAACCCTAATTCTAATTATTTTTAGTTATTAAGAAAATATTGAATTTTTGACCTAATTTAAACCTAAATTATTTATGTACAATTTAATTAAAAAATAAATAAATAATATTATTAGAAAAAAAAGAAAAAAATTAAAGGAATAAAATTTATTAAACCTAAGTCTATATTTTTTTATATTTTTATTGTGAAAAGAAATAAAATTAAACCTAATTTAAATTAATTAATTTGCATACAATTATTTATAAGAAAATATGAAAATCAATATTATTTATTATATTCTGTCTTTTTTGAGTTTTTTATGTGTTTTGTATTTTGAAAAAAAATAATTAATTAAATAAACAGTAATTAAAATAAAAATTAGAGTTAAAACAAGAATAAGGAGAAAAAAGAAAAAATTATGAAAGCAAACCAGGGGGGTGGAAGTCCCAATATGGAGGTTTTGATGGTGAAATCCTGGCCCAATAAGACATGGGTCCATTGACTTTTTGCGTAGCGTGTGGCCAAGTTGACCAGCGTTTACCATATGCATTGAATCTGAACCCTTTGATTGATCTCCCAGGACGCGTGGCTGGCTTGATGATGATGGAATATGGTGCGTCTGCAGCCTTGAAGCATAGGTGAACATGAATTGGAAAATAACATGGAAAATATCAAGACCTGGGACTCGAACCCAGGTCACTAGCATTGCTAACCACTTCCTGCGCCACTGAACCACTTCAACTTCTTTTAATATATAATAGCTATTAATCAATATAAAAGAAAATTGGTTAGTTATCTGAAAAAACGCGCGTAATTTTAAAAGACCCAACCAATGCTTGCCAACACATCATCTTCCTCGCCCAGTTTTGTTTTTCCTGAAACATGAATGTTATAAGCAACGGTTTTTTAGCGCTTTCTTAGACCGGCTTCAAGAAAATAGCGACTAGCGCTATGGTATCCATAAATTGGGCGCGATAGGTGATTCCTGTTCGTCCAGATACACTGATGCTAATGGTCATGGCCTTGAGTCCTAATTTTACTTGGTTTGGGAAACCCCAATTTTCAAACGCTGTAAACCCTAAAAAGCAGTTATGGCATAATCGCGTATGGCTTGCAAAAATTCAATCAAACACAATGGTTAGTTTCAGAAGCTCAAAACAAACATGATTCCATGAATAGAATGTTGTAAAAATGCTTAAAAGATGATATACGATTATGAGTTTTTTACTGTACAGTTTGAGTTTGTTTTACCAATTCTTGAGGTTTGAGTTGATAGTAGGGATTGGAATACGTTCAGGGGTTGCCAAGGAAGCTAATAGGATCAGAATGGAGGCTTGAATCGACCTCTAGAGTGCTTTTCAGTTTTGAGCTTTTAGAGACTTTTTCCAAGTTTTGTCAATGGTTTCCTGTGCAGCTTAGGGTCCTCTAGCATTAGGTTTATGTTCCTGGTTATGTAGTGAATGAATTAGGTTAAAAAGATTGATCAAAATCCATTGCTTTTATTGTTTTCAATATTTGATTTCTTAAGAATCCTTTTCATATCTTTTCACATGGTTTTTGTATCAATTAGGTTTCAATCAAGCCAAATCTTTCCATAATTGGCTAAGCACGAAATATCAAGTCTAAAACATGTATAAAAAGATTCATTTGGTTCATTTAGATATTTTCCATATATTTAATTGATTTAATTGAATTAATATGAATAAAAATTCAAATAAATAAATAAAAAATGAGAAAATACTTCCCTTTGGGCCAAGTGGTCGTGCACATGCTTGGAATGATGAATCTTGGAAGAAAAATGGGCCCATTAGCAAATTTAGGTCATTTGAACCATTGTTGACTTTTCAAAATATCCAAAAATTTCCCAACTTCCACAAGGAATAACTTGCTCAATTTTTAAGCTTTTCACATGTTCTTGGACATTTTGGAAAGGTCTTTGAGTCCTTTAACCAATGCATTTGGTCCCATGCCATTTTGATTTACCAATCTCAAGTTATGGCCTTTGACTTAAAGTCCCTTTTTGTTGACTTTTGAAAATGACCTATAATGTTGAAATTGATAACTTTTTGTGAGAGCATTTCTTGGACTTGAAGTATGAAGATGAGTTGTAGGAAATGTCTTTCTCTTCAAAATGAGCTTTGGATGGGATTTTTCTGATAATCCATGTGAAAGTTATGCTCTGGTCAATTTCAGTTGACTTTTTCAGCTGTCCAAATATAGTAACTTTTGCATCTTTGATGATTTCTGAGCCAAATTTTGAGAATCATGATCAAGCATTGATCAAATGATGTTTGTGGCTTCAAAATGATATGTTGACCAAAAATTTGAACTTTTGACTGCCAAATGACCATTTTGCCCCTACAGTTGACTGTAGTGCAATTTAGGGTTTTGACTGTGCAACTTTGAGCTGAATGCCTTGAAACTTGATATGAGGATTCTTGACCATCTTTGTAGGCATGTGAGACTTGATTGGGTCCTTGAAAACTTTATTTTCCTGATCAGAACACAAACCCTAGTTTTGACTGTATAGGAGACAGTTGCACTGCACAACCCTTGGGGAATTTGTGACTTGGCTTGGCAATTTCTTGGAGAACATGGGAGGGCAAATTTTGGGGTGCAACAGTCAAGTTATTGTTCTTAGTTGAAGATTCTAAGTAAAACTAAGTATTGTTCTCACTCATGAGCTTTTAAGAAAAGAGTTGAGTATTTTTGTATTGGTTGTGTAATCTTCTGGTTTTTATTCTAGTCATAAGCTATGTGGCTGTATTTTATCACTGAGGTGATTGGTAGGAAGTGAGAGGGGGATCTCATATCTAGATGGTGATTTCTAGGTAGAAGTTGAACAAGGTAGTGATTAGGCGAGAAGTTATAAACTAAGTTTATTTAGGCTTTGAACTAGTACTATCATAATGAATTTCCTTCCTGGCATGGTAGCCCCTAGGCTAGGTGACGTTGCACCGAACTGGGTTAACAATCAATTGTGTTATTTATCATTCTGTAATTTATTCTACTACATATTTTACAATTTAATGTTATTGTTCTATATCAAAAATAAATGTCGTAACATTTGTCTTGACATTGTGTTCTGATATTGAGTCATTAGTATTAACATGTGTTGTAAGTACTTGAATTTCAACAATGTCCAATAGGATGTTATGACATTGTAATATGGTAAGTTGATTTCAGTTTGTGTATTCAAGGATGTAAACTTGCATAACAGGACAAAGCTCGTTAACACTGATCATATTTTTTCCAAGGGTCTTCGTACAAGCAATAGTGTTTCTCCTAATATTGAGATTTCTTAGAATCTACTTATGCAAATCATTGAGAATTTGAGGGATGTTTTTTGGAATCTGTACTGCTGAAGTAGTATAACAATTTCAAACTAGCAGGTTTGCAATCAATATTCTCTTCTATTCATTTAAGTGGTGCATGCAAATTAAAGATAAACATTTTCCAATGTCAACCAAATATGATTGTCTCTGGTCAAAGGAATTGTCAGTTCAGATGTGTGAAAAATTCCCAACAGTCAAAGCTTGTGAAGTGAGGAAGAAGAACAAGAGAATGTCTCTCTCCTATGGTGAATGGTGCATTATTAATAAGGATAATTACACTTCCTTCTAATATCTATCATTGAATGGTCTATTGATACAATCAAGGTATCATTACAAACAAGGTAACTCTCATTTTAATTAATACCTTACTAGTTGCCCCTCCTCTCAAATTGCGTTTCAACATGAGCTAGTCTTCCATAAAGACTGATGTTGAAAATGTTTGTGTGCTAGAAGCCAAAAAGGATAATAGTAATGATCTAAAGAAGGTTGTATCTAAGGTGGAAATATTTGTTGGATCATATACCGGGGCATTGGTGACAGGAAAAAAGTATGTGACAAAGATGGAGTCTCTCAAGAAAATTCATGTTCAATTACATGATTCTGACTCAGAAACTGATGAAGATTGGGTTGCTTATGTTGACTTAGTGGCTTTTTTGAATAACTGGTCTTAAATTTCCTTGTTTTGTTCCTTATTAGTTGGGTCTGTAATAATTCCATAACAATGTTTTTTTCCCTTGCTATTTATGTTTCCATCAAGTTTTTGTTTTCATCTGTCTGTTTTCAGTACTAGTGTGTGTTTCCATTTCTGTTTATTGCTTATGTGCAATATAATTGTTTTTAAATTTACACTATTTTTATAAATTTTTGGATCAAAATGAGGAGTAAAGTGTTAGTGTTTTAGTTGTCTGGTGTGTTGATAGAACTATACTACTGCTAAGGGAAAAGTAGTATTTTTCGGTTGCTTGTTGTATGCAACTATTTATGGGGAGCATGATTATCTATCATTCTTGTTTGTGCTTCTTCTGCTGATGTTATTGCTATTGTATTTGTGTGTAGGATGTCATACCAGATGTTCTAACATCATGCCTATTGTATTTTTTGGAGAAGCTTAGTTACTCTTTTCGTACCCCAAATTTGCCCTACCTTTTACTTTTGTCTGGCTTAGACTTTGCATCCCATTTGCATCATTTTCACTAAGTCGTTTGCATATCATGCATATTAGGGAATCATGAACTTTGGTTTAAATCATTAGGGTTATGCCATCCTTATGTTTAATTTTGGTTTGAAGTTTCTTCATCAGGTTAAGGGCAGTTTCATTTGGTTCTTAAGCAGTGGATTGTGGAATGAAGTTCCGAGGTATCATGGGTTTCCTTCTTTGTCAAGTCACAGGGATATTCTTCAAAGTCCTGGATTAGGGTTTCGATTATCTTTAACACTTCGAGATCTTTCTTCATCAATGTGCATCATCATATTCGAGCCTGTTAAATAATTCAAATTTATGGTCAAGGGTTTGTGACTAATATTGCACGTATTTGAGCCATGGAAGAAGAGATGATGTTGCAAACTTGTATGATAATCAAGGCATGTTTTTGTTGTTAATTCAATTACAAGTCACTTCTAGTTTGGACATCAAAGTTAAGGTTCTCATTGAGAGTGCAAGTTTGATTTGGACATGATATGAAGATTAAGGTTGGAAGACAAGGCATATGGTTTACTTGAAATACAAGTTACAAAAATCATCAGTGATTTCTTGAAGTTCACATCACAAAAGCAAGATGTATCATTCAAACCATTCAAGTTGGAAATGTCAAATTTCAACCAAGATTCAAGAGTTGTCTAATTTCCATACAACTAGTTCATCATTCATGAGTTAAAAGAAATATCATTCAAGTTTCCTATTCATTACATTTTTTTGGGCAATTTACAAAGTGGGTTACAAGTTGGAATACAAGCTACAAATATTTTGTTTACAAAGAAAATATTGGTTCTTCAAGTTTCTTTTCTTCATCTTCAAGCAACTCGTCCTCACTCCTTGCCATGACTTTTTCTTCATCTTTCAACCTTACTTTTGCCATCCAATCCTCATGCTCATGAAACAAGAATGAGGGACAGAGTTAGAAAACATCAATGTTTGAATGAAATTCCAAACAAGATCAAATGGTTAAGAGAGAATTTTCATTTCATCATTAGGGTTCGTGTTTGGAATCAGAAATTTAAGGGGTGTTTCAATCATGTGTTAAGCCTAAATTCAAATCCTCATAAAAATAAAAATTACATTGTCTTAATCATGGGCCATGTCCCAATTGCAAAACACAAAGTCTGAGCTTTGGTTCACAAAAGGAAAGGAAATTCAAAACAACTTCACTGTAAAAACAAAGTCAATAAGAAATACTGCGAACAATTTATTTTACAGAAAAACCTGCACATAAGCAGCCCAAAACAGGCAAACAAAAATAGCAAACAATAGTTGTAATCAAAAGCAAACAGCAACTGAAATCCAACAGCAAAACAACAAATAGAATATCCAAAATAGTAGCAAAATAGCAAGCAGCTACAAGAGAAACAGGAAAATAAAAAGCCCAAAATAGCAAATGAAATCAAATAGGAAAACAAGCAAACAACAGCAGCATAACTACCCTCAACACAACAACCACCAAGTAGCAAAACTAGTAAAGACAGCAGCAAAACTAGTAAAAATAGCAGCAATTCATAAAAACAACAAGCTAGAAAATAACGAAATCCCTAATGTATCGTCATTTTCCTAAAGTACAAACCCTTCAAAAAATTGAGAAAAGCAGAATAGCTCTGTATCACAGACAGAAGAAGAGGAAAAGATTAAGATTAGAAGGGCATCACCTAAGAAAAACCAGCAGACTAGCTGATGTACTGTCCAGCCCTGCCAAGTCTACACCAAGTAGCCTTGATGTCATCCCTATTCAGTTTCCACAAGCCTCCAAAAAAACTTGTGACATTACATAAAGGCTAACCAAACATGACCTGCATCCTAAAGCATAAAGTCAACATACCATAATTGTTTAAACTT
Organism: Vicia faba; assembly: GCA_948472305.1. NCBI lineage: Eukaryota > Viridiplantae > Streptophyta > Magnoliopsida > Fabales > Fabaceae > Vicia > Vicia faba. The sequence goes on along the minus strand of OX451736.1, from coordinate 1,358,261,659 downwards.
CACCAAATTTCCCTCCAATTTCCACCCATATCTCACTATAAAAAATCAATGTTTCATTGACCAAAAGGGGGGCTAAAAAAACACACTGCAAATATACAACATTAAGACCGAATAACCCTTCTCATTTGAATAACCTTCATACACAACCTTCATATGCAAAAGGGCAGAAAACTTCAAACCACAATTTTGATCACCTTCAAAATCACCCTCCCAAAATAAACCTTGCTAACAGCCTTCAAGCCCACTGTAAATCCAAACCATAAAAATTCTACACCACAACCATTTCCAAGCCGTAACAACTCTCAAGGCCATACTTAACTGGCAATCAAAACTCCATCACTCTACCTACAAGCTATCCAGACTGGCAGCAATATCCTTTCGCATCAAAACACACACGTCCATAGACATAAATTTAGAAAGCATAATAATATAGAAAAGAATAGAAACAAATTCACGCAGAGACGGAAGAATTGGATTTCATTATACTCACCTCTTTCGAAGCTCCATCGGAGAGGCTCTGATAAGTAAGTTTTACTTTCTCCTCTTATTATTCTGCGTATATTTTTTTCTTGTTACTGCATAACTCATAATTGCATATTCATTTAAATCTTACTCGTTTCTCTCAAAAATGTACTTCTTCCTCCGATAACTTACAAGCGGAACGACTTCTTCTCTGACGAACTTCATTGATTCGCCCTTGTCAACAGCATCATCGCTCTATCTTGCTTTTCACCATGTTCATTGAGCTTCATTTTCTTCTCTCATTGACTATGTTTGCTTACAAGGACGTAGCTCATATCTGATCTATGTTCCAACTTGATTCCGTCTTTGCTTCAGATACATTGTGATTTCGTTTCAGTCGTCACTTTCACCGCGCCTCTGTTCGTCTTCAATCTCTCTCTATCTCATCTTCTCATTCGTTATTCTAAGCTCTGATTCTTCATCTCGTATCTCCATTAGGATTTGAAGCTCTTGTTCTTCATATCGCATCGAACTCATGCATTCATCCTCTCATCTCAAGTGAACAACAACGCACTTCAAAAGCTAGGGGAAAAGGTCGAAGAAACTTACCGACCACTTTTTCAAGGTGATGAAGATGATAAGAAATCCAAGGAAAACTCTCAGTTGTGTTGTTGAAGGTGCAGATTGTGATGCAGTGGCAGAATGAAGCAGAAAGTATGGTTATGTTGATGAAAGAGATTGAAGATTAAATGATATTATTGATGCGATTGTTGTGATGTGAAGTAGACTGAAGATGAAAGCAGTAGCAAAGAAGGTTGAAACAAAGTGGAATAGAGAATTGAGAGAGCCTAACATGGAAATAGAAAGAGTGCATCACAGTTGGTTGTCCTTAGTTCTATGGTTTAGTTTTGTCACATATTTCGTTTTGGGCCTTAAAAAACCCATCTAGCCCGATTCTCATACAGTGCCAGCCAAATTCATTTTACTCCCACGAACCTCTTTATTTCTGTTTTGAGTGCAGCAAGATGAACATCAAATGGTCGGGCCTCAGCGCCTAGGCCCATTACCCCAAACCACGGGCCCAACAAGTATTTAATTCCTCTCACCCCCTTGTCTTCTATTTACATATGTTATTTAGTCTTATTAAGTTTCTTAGATTTTTAATTTAGATTGTAAGATTCAATTAATAATAACATAGGTTTTCTTAATAATTTCTTTTAATTAGTTTAGTTTCAATTTTAGAATTAGGACTTCATTTCCTTTTTAACTTCTTTTTTTATATAAAAAAATATATCAAAAAATAGTAGATTAATATTTTACTTCCTTTTGATTTAATTTTCTTAACTTAATAAAAATCACAAAAATATTAGAATAGTTTAGAATTAGGTTTTAATATTTATTTTCACAAAAAAGTCATAAAAATATTATACTACTATTTTCTTTTGTTTAACTTGATAAAAAACCTTTAAAACATTTAGAATTTAAGTTTCTTTATTTGCTCGTTCAAACATTGATACCATACTCCCTTAGGTAGCTCCATGAGGCGATTAAATCCCGTTTTGATCGCTTTATGTCGAGGTAGACTTTTAGTTCAGCCATGTACATGACATCATTAGGGTAGACTTCCCCTTTTACTTTTATTTTGTAATTAAAATTAAAACATTCCATTCACAGATCCAAAAAGAAAATATTTAATCATTATTCGAATTCATTTAAAACTCGCAAAACACCCAACCAATCAAAACTCCCCAAAGGGGCATGTTATCTCTGTTCTACCGCGATACAGGCCATGCCTATTGCTAGAATATGTGTGTTAACATCGCCCACTAAAAAAAAACACCAACAAACCAACATTTTCTAGAAGAACTATGGTGTTCTGATTCCTTCACTGGATACGTAGACAAAGGGTGGCGAGACCCTCACGAACGCACTAATAAAAAACCATTTTTCCCCTTAAGCAAGTATAGTTATAGATAAACACACCCTTAGAAGCAGACAAACAAAATGGATCTCGTTGAGTACAACAGATGTGAGGGGTGCTAACACCTTACCCTCACACAATCGACTTCCTTACCCTTTCTCTTTGTTGCAAGACCATCTTATCCATCCTCTTGTGGTTTTCTCGATATTTCCCCTTCCTTCGAGATAAATAAAGTTCGACGGCGGCTCTGTGTTTTTCACCGGTAGCTTCAGCTGGCGACTCTGCTGGAGAATTATTTTGCGAGTCTCTCCTAGTTTTTTTATTTGTATCTTTATGTGTTTATTTATTTTCTTTATTTTGCTTTACTATTTTATTTCTTTATTGATTTATTGTATACTTTTGTATATATTATTGTTGCTACTAATATATTTTGGATATGATGTGATGTTGGGTTGGGTGAGTACATTTGATAAGTCCTATACCCGGACTTGGGTTACACCTAGGATTAGGACGGGCAGTATAGTCATGCTAACTTTGAGGGAGTAATCCCGAAGAAGGAGGTATGAAATCCCCCACTCAGTGGAGGTCCCCTTGATTATGGCATTATTCACCGAGTAGTCAAGAAGATAATATTGCTTTCAACCTGGAAACCAGAGAAACTGAGAGTTGTAGAATCATCAACCCATGTTGGCCTTTTTAGGTGTAGTGCGAAGACTATAATGGAGTAATCCGGAAATAGTTGTCATAAGATGTTGCCCTCGGACAAGTTTTTCCTACGAATATTACTGATTATCGAGTAATTGGGACGTCGATAATATCCAAAGGAAGAGCGTAGACTCTAAGGTTTCCCTAGAACCTTGTCCGGCAGGTGATGAACCCCTAGTACATACCTTATTGGTGGTTACTTTGACTCCATGCTTATGACGTCAGACTTTTGATCCTGTTACTTTCAGTTTATGCAAAGAACTACACAGTGGTTATCCAGAATATGTGGAGCAGAAATCTCATGCCATAGCATACCATGACATCATACTATCATGTATATACATCTCAAATCTAATGAATTCCAAAGACAAGTCTCGTTGGTCGAGCTCTTCAAAAATGAAAACAAAAATTTTATTAAAAAAAGGACAGACGAGTCTTTGGATTTCCTCGGAAATGAAACATTCATTCATACTATCATGCATTAATTATTCACAACAAAAAAAGTTATTGGGGTCCCTTTTCCATCAGACTTCAATAAACAGTAAATACGACTTTTCCACACCCCTACCGTACAAGAAGCAACCAACAAAGACTTATGGGTCTTTTTGAAGAGAATCAGAATGCTCTCCACCGTGATATGGACACCATGGGAACTCACATGGATCAGCTTATGGAGACCCTTCATGCTGTTATCAAGGGTCAACAAGAGCTATATCAAAGTGTTCCCAAGCTTGTTACTGCTGCCCCCTCCACTTCTGCTAATGGGAGGAATAATAATGCAAATGTTAAGACCCGAACTGGAGCTCCTCGGAATGATTTTGATGATCATTACGACGTTATTTATCTTGACGAACCCCACGTGAATCTTTCTGCTGAAGTTGCTGAAACTTCAAAAATGTACCATGCTCTTGAAGAGCGTCTCAACGCCATGAAGGGTATCAAGACTTTAGATTTCAATACTGTTGTAATGTGTATCGTGTTTGGGGTAGTTATCCCTCCCAAGTTCAAGGTTCCTGATTTTGACAATACAAAAGCACCTCTTGTCTAGAGACTCTTCTTCGTTCCTACTATCACAAGATGGCAGCCTATGCTAAAAATGAACTGTTACTCATGCACTTCTTCCAAGATAGCTTGACAGGGGCACCATTGGACTGGTATATGCAACTAGAAAGAACTCATGCCAATACTTGGGGAGAACTTGTTGGTGTCTTTTTGAAACATTATCATTATAATACTGCCATGGCTCCTAACCGTACTCAGCTTCAAGGGATGGTATAGAAATCTGAAGATTCGTTCGAAGAGTACTCCCAAAGGTGGCGTGAACTGGCAGCAAGGGTCCAACCTCCTCTCTGGGATCGTGAACTAATTGATTTGTTTATGGGTACTCTACGAGGTACTTAACTCCAACACATGCTCAGAAATACCTCTACCTCTTTCTCTGATATGGTCATTATTGTACCCCAAAATTTTCCCTCCCATTTTACTCAACACGTTCATTAAGACCCACAACTTGCTCAAGGATGCCCAAGAGTTGATCAGACAAACCCTCCCCTAAAGCAATCAACCTCCAACTAGGGTTTCCATTTTCATCAAGATGGGTGAACTCCAAGGGCCTCAATTCCTTTCCATGATCCTAATATGTTCTTAAGATTATACATGTCAAGTTTCATACCTTGCACAAGAAGTTTGCTCAATCAACTGCTCAGATGCTTGAGAATCGACTGTATTAGGTCAAAAGTCAACTGTGACCCACATACAGTCAAACTTCAAGATTTTTGGTCAACATCAACATTTTGAAGTGATATCTCTCATTTGATCAAGGGATGATCATGATTCCTCAAGGAATGCTCCTAATTCATCAAAACTCAAAAGTTGCTAAATTAGGGTTTCTTAGGAAAAGTCAACCAAACTTTGACCAAGCATAACTTTCTCATACTTTATCATAAAGTTCTCATCCAAGGCTCATTTTTAAGGGAATTAAATTTCCTACAACTCATCTTCATCCCTTAAGTCCAAAAATGCACTCATAAAAGATATGAATTTCTACATTATAGGTCCTTTTGAGAAGTCAACAAAAACACCTTTTGGGTCAAAGCTTCTTACATGAACATGGAAGACCCAATTGATATGAAACAAAAAGGGTTGTTTAGGGGACAACCTAAGCTTTCTAAAAAGTCCAAGAACACATTACTAGGGTTAAAATTGGAAGAGATATGCATTGTTAAAGTTGACCATTTTTGGAAAATTTCCAAAAGTCAAATGTGCTCAAAAGTGCATTTTTGTCAAATGGGCCTAGAATTTCAGGATTGTATCTTGTTAGGGACATCGTCCACGACCCAAATCAGCAGCCATATATTATTTTCTCTATTTATTTATTTTATTTTGATTTTTATTTATTAAAAATCACATTAAATCAAATAAATGACAAAATATATAAAAGATTGATTTGTTGATCTGATTTTGGTGAGAATCAAATCTAATTAAGCTGGCCTAATCAGATCAAATCAAATCAAGGAAAATTGAGGCAAAAATAGCATGATTTGGATGGTTTTGGAAAGATATCATATAGAAAGAAAATCACATTCAATCTCCATAATTCCAAAATATTCAGGTTGTTTTTTTGTTGTCCTAATTCATCACACTACATATAATGAACAAAAACAATGAAAAAGAACAAGGGTTGCAGTCGTGAGAGCAGAGAAATAAAACTCAAAAATTGGACAAAAAGTGGTGGATCATTTTCTCACATAGAGGGTGATTCAAGACATTCCAAAGCTTCCAATCGCTTCTTGGACGTCTCCTGAAGCTAACACGATCCATTGCAAGCATTTCCGAGCCCAGAATTGTCCGATAGTCTTCACACGGTTTGCCTCTTTTTTTCAAAACCGATTACAATAATTCTTGCATCCTAAGCATGTTTTAATGATATATTTGTGATTATTAACGTATTTGTAACATGCTTGAATGATTTAATTGATGTTTTGATGCATATATTGATGATTGCCATGGTTAGGGTTTAAGAAGCCGTTTTGGAGCTTCTCTGTACAGGTGAAATTGGACCAAGAAAATAATGCCATCATACTCGTGAGATCAATACGAGTTGATTGGTATAGTTAGAATTAATTTATCATGCGTCATATGAATTTTTGAAGCTTGCAGGTTTATAGCTATGGAGTTTTGTCCGTAGGTACAATTTTGGTGCCTAAGACGACGGACATGGAAGAAGATGATGGCTTGTCACCATCCCACTGGGCCATTTGAATTACGCGCGTTTTTTTCAGTTACTCACCTTGTTTTGCATATTATAATTTAATCTTATTATTATTACAACTAAACAACGCAGCACAGATGGCTAGGGCAAGCGTTGAATGAGTGGGAGGACCTGGGTTCGATCCCAGATCCCAACATATTTTCTTTATTTTCTTAACATGTGATTGCAGATACCATGCATTACAAGGCCAGGTGTCCATCATGCGCCCCACTGATCCAGCCACTAGATTGTTGCCAACGCAAATCCAACGTTCAAACCAAGGAAGAACCATGGTGCACTCTCCGGGCAACAACACTGAATCAAGCGCAGGAGTGGGCTCAGCCATAATAAGCCTGGATAAATTCACAAACACCCCCCCTATTTTCACATCATACAAGCCCAAATTCTATTCTTTTTTATTTCAATTCTTTTTTTATTACTTATGAACTATTTCTTTTTCAAATAACTCCAAAAATCATGTTTTTTTATTTAATCAAAAAAATCATACAAACATCAAAATTCTTTTTTTTATAAATATTTTTATTTATTAATTAGTTTATTTAAATTTAGGAAATTTAATTCTCTTTTTATTATAATTTAAAATAATTAGAATTAGGGTTTAATTTTGTACATAACCTAGTTTTTTTCCTCAAAAAATAACATAAATATTTTCTCAAATTAAATTTTTTTAGGTTTTCCAATTATTTCTCGCATTTAATTCGCCGTGCGCGCTTTTAGTTTTCCTTTTTATTATTATTGTAACTGCTTCGAGTTTGTAATAGATTTAAGTAGGGTTTTAATTCTGCATTTTATTTTCAGTCAAAAATAATTATGTATCTGCCCAAAGCCTTGTAATAATTAGGACTCTAACTTCTCGCATTTTTATTTCCGCAAACTATAAACTGCTTAGATGTATGTATAGGATTGTATGGAAAGACAAATTGAAATTAAAACAGTAGAAAACCGTAATTGTGCAAAGATAATTAACTGAAAAAATACACTTGCACATGCTCACTCCTAGGGTTTACTCCACTCCGGTTGCCTTCGTTAAATGGTCATAAAGTATAGGGAATGTTAGTGATCGTCCTCTAGTCCCAAAAGATCTAAAATGACCCATTCGGATGTTTCCTCGGAAAAAGATCTTTAAGACTTTAGGATGATTACTAAAATTTCCTAACATTGCTTTTGTGATCTTATTTGTCCCTTCAAACGTCCCTTAAAACTCCAAGGATGGTGCTACCTATTCCTTAATAATAGTATAGTGTTGTCTAAATGAAAATGAACAAACTTTTTTCGAGTAGGTATATTAGCTCCTAGGTACTTGCTCAAACAAAATTTTTCACACAAACACTTTTCAAAAACAGTTTTCGAAACAACTTTGTCACACTCTTCAGGACCGATACAAGGGTTATCACGAAGTAAAACTGTTCAAAACAAGCACACACAAGCAATTTTAAAAATGAGAAAGTATCTAAGAGCCCATGGAAAACCATGGATAGAAAGGGTGCTAACACCTTCCCTTTCTATAATCTACTTTTGCTTTCCTTAGTTAGATCAAAAACATTCTCGAAAAAGGTCTTTTATGTTCTTTTTCCTTTCCTTAGTTAGATGAAATAAAATTCGGTGGCGACTTTTGCTTACCGCGACATTTGCGAATACAAAATGCAAACCAGTATAACAGTCGATTCTTCCACCGTATCACAGAACTGGCGACTCTGTTGGGGAGACTAAATAAGTGGGGTATACCTTAGAATCTAGGTAATTTTTAACTTGCTTGATTGTATTTTGCTTTGCCTTCTTTATATTCAAGGGTTTTGTTGGGGTTATATAGATCCTACACCCCGCATCTTGGGAACACCTTTTAGGTAAGTAGCAATAAACTGTGAGGGAACTGTGCGGGGTATATCGACACGGTTGAAGCAGTAGCTACATTGATGTGGCACTTTGATTGGTACATGTTGTACCCCAAAATTTTCCCTCTCATATTCCTCAAAACATTGCAAGAAAAATCTCCAATTGGCTCAAGGTTGCTCAAGGGTTGGTCAGACAAGTTATCTCCTAAGGCAGTCAACCCCAAATTAGGGTTTTGTGTTGCATAAAGATCCTTGAATCCAAATGACCTCAAGTTCTCCCTAATGTCCTAATATGTTCTCAAGGTCATCCATGTCAAATTTCAAGCCTTGCAGAGGAAGTTTGCTCAGTCAATTGCTCAAAGGTCCAAAAATCGACTATGCTAGGGCAAAAGTCAATTGTGACCTATAAACAGTCAAACTTCAAGATTTTTTGTCAACATTCTTATTTTGAAGGATATTTCATCATTTGATCAAGGGTTGATCATGATTCATCAAGGATTTCTCAAAATTCATCAAGATTCAAAAGTTGTTAAATTAGGGTTTTGCAGGAAAAGTCAACTCAACTTTGACCAAGCATAACTTTCTCGTACTTTATGAGAAATGACCCATCCAAAGCTCATTTTGAAGAGGATGCAATTTCCTACAATTAATCTTCATACCCCAAGATCAAAAAATGCACTCACAAGAAGTTATAAATTTAGACATTATAGGTCATTTTTGAAAGTCAACAAAAACACCTTTTTTGCCAAAGCATATAACTTGAGCATGGAATATCAAAATTAGATGATACCAAAAGGGTTGGTTATAGGACATCTCAATATTTCTAAAAATTCCAAGAATACTTCCAAAAGTTCAAAATTGAAGAAGTTATGCATTGTTGAAGTTGAACATTTTTGCAAAATTGCCAAAAGTCAACTATCCCCAAAACTTCAAATTTTGTCAAATGGGCCCATTCTTTTCTACTTGATTTGAGCTTGCATAGTTGCCCACGTGTCCTAGCTTCATCCATTAGCCCACATTTCATTTTTATTATTTAATTTTATTTTTAATTGAATTTATTTATTTTAAATCAAATAAAATCATAGAAAATCCAAAGCATTGATAATTCATGATCTCTTGGCTATTTCAGGCTCCACATTCAATCATTATCATCATCAAATTCGAATCAAACCAAATCATGTTCAAAAAGATTGAAATTGGACAAATTTGGAAGGTTTAATAATGGAGAATCAAATCAAATTGGCAACCATTATTGGAGCAAGATTGGAATCAAATTTGTTACCCTAATACAAAGGACATTGCATAAGCAAGCAAAAGGAATAAGAATCAGGGTTAAAAAGTGCAGAGAAAGGCAGAACAAAAGTTGGAAAATTCACAAAAAATCTTGAGATCGAAATCATAGCTAGAGGTGTTTTCAAGGGCTGAGACATATCTCAATCGTTTCCTGGGCATTCACACAATCTATCTGGATTAAAAGCAAGCTTGTTCAGACATCCAAACGTGTTGTAAGTGTCACGAAACCCAACTCTGTTCTTGAAATCGAAACTCACCATTCTTGCATCCATTGAATGAAATAACTGTATATTTGTAATCCTCACAACATTTTCAAGCTATTTGCATCATTTAATTTCGTTTATATAACCTGTAATGCAAAACTCCATAGCTAGGGTTTCTTGGACGTTTTTGGGGATTTTCTTTTCAGGTGAAATTAAGCTACAAGATGGACATGGTTGTGTCCAGGGGGTTGAGACGAACTCAACCCTAGCCTTAGATTCAACTTTCAAGGCCTGAGGAGGATTTTTGGATGATGCTGCGCTTTTAGCTGCGGATAAAAATCCGCAGGTAATATTTGCAGGTTTTTGAGGAAGGAGATGATGAGTTGTCATTCTCCCATACGTCCATTCAAACCAAGCGCGCCTTTTTTTGTTTTTCTGGCATATGATTGGTTTTTATTATATTATGTTTTCTTTGTATATTCCTAACAAACAAGCCATCATGGCGTAGTGGCAAGCGTGCACGTCCAAACTCCTTCAGGACCTGGGTTCGAATCCCAAGTCCCCCACTTTCTCTATAATTTTGTCTTTTAGGTATTCCTATACATACTCAAGCGTGCAGCCCACCATGGTCCTTCATCCACTCAAGCGCCAGATGGCCAAAGGCCAGATCTGGTGGTCCAAAGCTGAGGGTCCACCAAAGCATCAGTCAACGCACAAGCACCAGATCAGAGAAAGTCCAAAGGGCCAGCGCTTTTGGGCCTCCCAATTGCTAATCACACCACCTATTTCAGGCCCATACTCCCTCTTCTTATTTATTTTGTTTATTTATTTTAATTATTTTATTATTTTTATTTAACTTCTAACCAATCACAAACAAATTCCTTTTTTCATAAAATAAAACCACAAAAATATTTTCATATTTAATTAAACTTTAAACTCTTTTTTTTTTAATAAACATTAATTAATTAATTAGTTTTTTTAATTCTAGAATAACTTTAACTTATTTTGTAAATAAATAATTAATTAGATTTAATTAGGTACTAACCATTAATTTAATTAATTTCATTTTCTTTCCTAAAATAACAAAACCAAAAAATATATATGCCATAATTAATTTTTCATTTAATTAATTTAATTTAGTAATTAATTTAGGTTTAATTTCTTTCTTAAAATAAAAAACAACAAAAAGACATTTTCTTTAACCAAATGGGTCAAAACCCTAAAATTCGCACTCGATTTAATTTCCCGCACGCGTTACTTATTTTTATCCAATAATGTACTTGCTTCTGGATTGTAATAGTAAATAGGACTTTTAGTTATTTTTATTGCTTTATTTTATTTTAAAGGGTTTGTCTTTGGCGATGTAAATACTCGACGCCTTGTAATTTAAATTCTGCATTTTATTTCCGCAAATTATAACTGTTAGATGTTTGATAATAGGGTTGCATGACAAGACTGAATGTTTTAACCTAAAATCAACTTAGATCACCCTTAACATGTACAAAGATAAAAGTAACTGAAACAACACACTTGCACATGCGCACAAAAACTTTTCACACTTACACTTTTTGAACAAAGTTTTCAAAAACACTTCATACGCTCTTGAGGACAGAAGCAAGAATTAAATCGACGTTTTCAAAACAAACTTTTTCAAACCCACAAGTACAAAGAAAACAATTTTGAAAACAATTGAGCAAGTACCTAAGAGCCCGTGGATAACCACGGATAGAAAGGGTGCTAACACCTTCCCTTTCTATAATCTACCCCCCGAACCCGAGAAATATCTCGAAAAAGGAATTTTTCTGTGCTTTTTTCCTTTCCTTGCTGGATAAAATAAAAGTCGATGGCGACTCTTTCTTACCTCGACATTTTGCGAAAACAAACGCAAAACGCAAACCAACATTCCAAAAAACAGTCAGTTCTTCCCACCGTATCACAGAACTGGCGACTCTGCTGGGGAATTCATAAGTGGGGTGTACCTTAGGAATAGCTCATAATGTTTTCAATTGCTTGACTTGTATGCTTTATCTTTGTGGGTTTGAATCGGAGTTACTATAGATCCTAACCCGGATCTGGGGGATACCCTTTAGGTAAGTAGCAATAAACTATGAGGGAACTGTACAGCGTAGACCGATACGGTTGAAGCAGTAGCTACGTTTGTGTGGCACTTTAGTATGTACCGATATCCCTTGTGGCGTAACGAGGAGAATATGGGTCTGCTAAGGGGTCATTAAGCACCAACTAACCTTAGAACCTTTAAATTGACCAACTTGGCCATAGAACAGTAGCAGTATGCTACACTCATTGAGACCAAACTCTCGCGATGATTCCGGCCCTAAGAAAAGGTTGCTAAACTGGAATTATGACCGATCGAGGGTGGTCAGTGATATTGAGATCCTCTAGAACCCGGTTACTATTTCTAGGACAGGTTTGAACCAACTGAACTGAAAGAGGGTAGTACCTAAGCTCCTTGCCAGCCTAAAATCTAAGGGCTATCTGTGTGACTTGTTTACCATGTTTGCTATTTGTGGATACTTGTGGTGTGTTTTCTATCATGACATCATGCATCATAACATTGCATGCACCTTGCATTGGACTAACCCATTTCAAAGACAGGAGGGATTCATCTTTGTTCTGTTTTGTAGGTCATGGCACCCATGCGTAAAAACACTATTCGGATCAACTTTGTCCAGGTTCCCACTTAGCTTAAGGATTTTGTTGCAAAGATTTCAGATACCTCCTCCTTTATCAGAAGACATGGGCACCTCCTTGGTTTGGTTACCTCCAAGATGTATGAATAAATGATGAGTGTCCTAGTCCAGTTCTTTGATCCATTGTACCATTGCTTCACTTTTACGGACTACCAGTTGGTCCCCACCTTGAGAGAGTTCTCTGATCTACTTAGTATCTCTATTCTGGAGCATACCCCGTTCACAGGCTGGGAGAAAGTCCTTAGGCCGGAAGAGATTGCTTCAGCTCTCCATCTGACAAAGGCTGAGGTAATGTCTAATTGGGAGACTAGAAGTGGGACAAAAGGCTTCTTGACTAAGTTTTTGGTTGGTAAGGCTAATAAGTTCTGGGACATTCTAGACTTCCAGGCGTTTGAAGACATTTTGGCTCTTCTCATATATGGTTTGGTGTTGTTTCCCAACTCGGATTCCTTCGTCGACGTGAATGCAGTAAAGGTTTTCATGTCCGGTAATCTCGTGCCCACTCTCTTGGGTGACATTCTGCACTCTCTCTATGCCCGTACTGCTCGAAAGTGGGGAACCCTTATGTGATGTACACCATTGCTGGCGAGGTGGTTTATTTATCACCTCCCCAAATCAGTTTTGAAGAATAAGGAAGGCATGGGTTGGGCCTATAGGATTATGTCTCTTTCTCATAATAACATCATTTGGACTATCAAGGGCATGGAAGATGTGGCTATTATTGATCGCTGTGGGGAATACCCCAATGTTCCACTGATAGGAACCAATGGAGGAATCACCTATAACCCTTGTCTGGCCTTACGTCAATTTGGGCGAGCTAGGAGGGAAGGACCTCATGAGTTGCTAATTCCAAGTATTATCTTTGATTTCCAAGGGGATAGTGACGAGCAATGCCGTAGGTTCATACGAGCTTGGGATAGAGTGCACAGGTCTGATCCGCATGAGCTGGGTGCAAAGACTTCTCTTCCGATGGAGCCATATCTCTGATGGGTTTGAATCCGTGCCCAGAAGCTGGGAATGTCGTACGAAGCCGTCTTGCTTATAATTGTTGAAGTTGTTGATGAAGAAGGGGTTCCTCCTACCATCCTCCATCCATACATGCCTACTGACATTGGGGCATTAAAGAGATCTTGGATGCAACTGAGAGAAGAGCGGGATACTTACAGAGAAAAGTATCACGAGCAAGAGCAGAAGATTCAGAAGTTGACAAGGCAGTTGGAGAATGAGAAGATCCTCAATGACTATGTCAGCACCAAAGGGAAACGACCATGGGAGCGCTGATGTCCTTTGATTATTTCTAGTTTTTATTTACTTTTCAGTATTTCCTTTTTTGTAACGCCTTAAAGGCATTTGTTGAACAATTGAATTCAAAGTTTATCTAATAAAAGTGTGTTTTATTTTGGTTTAAGAATTTGAATCTCTCGACGTCTTTGAAATCATATCATACGCATTTCATTCCATGCACCTCATAACAGGTACCCTTACAGGTTTTCTCATCTTCTTCGCTGTTTATTTCAGCATCATGTCTTCCGAACCATCAACTAAACAAGCAATCAAGGCTCTGCAAGCTCAAAACGCCCAGTTCCAGGAATTGTTCATGAATTTGGCTAAGGGTCAGAAAGATCTGAAAACCCTTATCCTGAAAGAGAAGAAGAAGAAGAAGAAGACAGTCCTATTTAACATGGGTCACAGGTTTGGAAACAGGCTACGAGATGAAGTTGATTTGTCCCACTCATCTGGAGGGGGAGAAAACCAAGAAGAAAGGAGGGCTCCTAGCCCTGTGGTTTCAGACAATGAGGCTGACTTTGACAAAAACCATTATCCTCCAGCTGAGGATAGATATAAACAACTGGAAGACCGGTTGAGCGCGATGGAAGTTCAGAAAGTGCCTGGTCTGGGCTTTGGTAATTTGGGTCTGTCATCTGGGGTGGTAATTCCCCACAAGTTTAAAGCACCAGCCTTTGCCAAATACGACGGGGTTTCTTGCCCAAAGTTGCACCTCTGTTCGTATGTTAGAAAGATTCAGCCATACACCACTGACAAGAATCTCTGGATCCACTTCTTTCAAGACAGTCTTTCAAGGACTCAACTTGAGTGGTTTTACCAGCTGGAAGGAGCTAGTATCCGTAATTGGGAGGACTTGGCTGCTGCTTTCTACAAGCAATACCAGTACAATGCCGACCTCGCTCCCACGCGTACCCAACTCCAGGGTATGTCTATGGGTGCGGGCGAAGGTTTCAAAGATTATGCTCAGAAATTGAGGGACCTTGCTGGAAGAGTGCAACCACCCTTGGCTGATAGGGAGCAAGTGGATATGTTTCTGGGGACCTTGCCTGGTCCGTATTTCAACCATATGATTGGAAGTTCTTCGTCCGGGTTTACAGAGTTGATCATGACCGGGGAAAGGATTGAGGCTGGTATCAAATCTGGTAAAATACAGAAGGGTGCTTCATCAGGCACCGAGAAGAAGCCTTTTAAGAAGGAGTCCAGTGTTGTTTACAGTTCAAAAATTCAAAATAGACATGAATGCCGCCAAGTTGTTACTGCGGTGGTTATATCAAGACATGCTGGTGCTCCTCAGCGCAACAATCAGTCAAGGGCCGAAAGGCCGTGAAGACAATTCACTCAGCTTAACATGATGTTATCTCAGATTCTTCCGCAGTTATTAAAAACCAATCTGGTGATTCTAAGGGAGGCCCCGAAGAATCCAAATACAACATCACCAATGTACGATCCAAATGCCCGCTGTGCTTTTCATTCTGATAGCCCGGGGCATGATACGGATAACTGCCGGGTCTTGAAGAACAAAGTACATGACTTGATTGATGCGAAGGAGATTGAATTCGAAGCACCTGAAAGACCTAATGTTGTGACTGCTCTTATGCCCAAGCATGGAGTGAATGTTATAGATGAAGACTCATTTATGGTTTCTGTGAAAGACATTGTTACTCCCTTGATGACCATGAAGAAGAACCTTTTGTTAGCCGGTTTATTTCCGGGCTGTGACGGAGGTTGTCGTATGTGTTCCGTTCTACCTACCAGTTGCCATCTTTTGAAGTCAGGTGTCCAAAGCCTGATGGATAATAAAGAAATTATGTTTGAGAAGACTGTTGTTCCTTTGGTTCCTACTGAAGAAGTTTCCATAATCACCATTTTCGATAATTCTTCCAAGGCTTCCTCGAGAAAGCCTATTAGAATTACATATGTTCCAAGAATTGCACCATTGATCATCATTGTTCCTGGGCCTATCCCCTATACATCAGATAAAGTTGTCTCGTGGCATTATGGGGCTGACGTATATTATCACGGAGTTAAGCAAGACTTGAGGGATGAGGAGGCTGATACTAACGTCAGCAATATTGTTGGACCTGCCAAAGTCACCCACAGCGGAAGACTTTTCTCCCCTGAAATCTCTCCACCAACTGTTCGGAAGCCTGTTGTTATTACACCTGCCAGTGTACCTGCTACTGTTCTTGTTCAAGTTCCAATTCTTACCCCTGTTGCCGAGTCATCTGACACTCGGGGCAAAGGGACCACTGATGAGTCTGCCCAGACGATGGCACCGAAGAAGATTACTGTTGAAGCCTCTAGACAAGAGATGGAGGAAATTTTGAAGATCATCAAAAAGAGCGACTATAATGTAGTCGAACAACTGGGGCAAACCCCGTCCAAAATCTCTATGTTGTCACTGTTGCTATGCTCAGAAGCCCATGCCAAGGCTCTGATTTCTTTCCTGAAGACTGCACACATACCTCAAGAAACATCAGCTGATCAGTTTAAAGATTGCATGGCTAGTCTGACTGCTGATAATAGGTTAGGTTTCTCTGACGTTGACTTGACTATTAAGGGGAAGAATCACAATGATGCCCTGCATGTCTCCATTGAATGCAGAGGCACTACTCTTGCTCATGTATTGGTGGATACCGGGTCATCACTGAATGTGTTACCCAAGAAGGCACTGGACCGGTTAGACTGTGAAGGGTTGGAGCTAAAACCAAGTAACATTGTAGTCAAGGATTTTGATGGATCCAAGAGAATGGTACACGAAGAAGTGGATATTCCGATTAAGGTTGGTTCTCAGGTTTTCGAATCTACATTCTATGTGATGGACATTCGGCCATCTTATTCTTGTTTGCTGGGTCGCCCGTGGATCCATAAAGTTGGGGCAGTAATGTCTACGCTCCACCAGAAGCTAAAGTACCCGGTGAAAGGGAAAATTGTGACAGTACAAGGGGAGGAGGAGTACATGGTGAGCCACCTCAACTCTTTCTGATATGTAGAGATGGATGGGGAGTTCATTGAAACCCCGTTTCAGTATTTTGAAGAGGTTCCCCAGACGCTGGCATCAACTGAGACTGTTGTTGAAGATCCTCCAATGAAGATGGCTTCCTTCAAGGATGCCCGAGCTGTTATTGAGAAAGGTGGGTGTGCAAATTGGGGCCGACTCCCTGATTTTGCACATAAGACTAACAAGTTTGGTTTGGGTTTCACTACAGAAGCTCAAAAGGCTGTTCGGAATGCACGGATCGGAAGACCTCCCCTGTTCATCAGCAATTCAGGGGTGAATGCCATTGAGGATGATGTTGAAGAGTCTGAGTTTGACAGTTGGATCTACCCCACTGCCGATGGTGGATTAAGCAATTGGACGGCAAAGGACTTCGGCCCAATTTCTTTTGTTACCCATTAATGAGACTTTTTGTTTTGAATTTGTAACAGACAATGTTTTAAACTTTACAGCCCGGTGTCTTACCCGGGGCACCGTGGCTTCATTTGTGAGGGCTTTATGCGTGTCATCTACATATATTATTAATAAAAGCATTGGACGTTTCTTGCATTTCAAATTTTGCGCTCCTTGTTTTTCTTTTATTATATATTTCAAAACAGATATTTTACACACACTCACATATACAGGTCTACATCCACTCTGGATCTCACTGGTAACGACTCTGCTACTGCGAGTTATGACTTCGAAAGTCCGATCAACTTAGCTGAAGACGAAGGTGAAGATGATTGTGAAGTGCCTGGTGAACTTGCTAGGCTGCTACTTCAAGAAGAGAGGGCCATACAGCCGCATGAAGAGCCGGTGGAATCAGTAAATCTGGGTACAGAGATAGACAAGAAAGAGGTCAAGATCGGTGCAAATCTGGAAGCTAGTGTTAAGCAACGGTTAATTCAGATGCTGCGTGACTATGTTGAGATCTTTGCCTGGTCTTATGAAGATATGCCTGGGTTGGACACCGATATTGTGGTTCACTGATTGCCTACCAAGGAAGACTGTCCTCCTGTGAAGCAGAAAGTTCGCCGAATGCGCCCGGATATGTCTGAGAAAATCAAGGCTGAAGTGATGAAGCAGTTTGACGCCGGTTTTCTAGCTGTTACTTCTTACCCACAGTGGGTGGCCAATGTGGTTCCTGTGTCGAAGAAGGATGGTAAGGTTTGAATGTGTGTTGACTATAGAGATCTGAACAGGGCGAGTCCTAAGGATGATTTCCCTCTACCTCATATCGACGTTCTGGTTGACAACACCACACAGCATAAGGTCTTCTCCTTTATGGATGGTTTCTCTGGTTATAATCAGATTAAAATGGCTCCCGAAGACATGGAGAAGACAACCTTTGTCACTCAATTGGGTACCTTTTGCTACAAGGTCATGCCTTTCGGATTGAAGAATGTTGGGGCAACGTATCAGCACACCATGGTCGCTTTGTTTCACGACATGATTCACCATGAGATTGAAGTATACGTCGACGACATGATTGCGAGATCCCAGACTGAAGAAGAACATCTTGACCACCTTCAGAAGTTATTTGACAGGTTGAAGTTGTACAAGCTGAGGTTAAACCCAAACAAGTGCACCTTCGGGGTGAGATCTGGTAAGCTGCTGGGTTTCGTCGTAAGCGATAAAGGTATTCAGGTGGATCCTGCAAAGGTGAAGGCTATATAGGAAATGCCAGCTCCCCGAACAGAGAAGGAAGTTAGAGGCTTTCTGGGACGCCTGAACTATATTGCCCGATTCATCTCCCACCTGACTACTACTTGTGAGCCGATCTTCAAGTTACTGAAGAAAGATCGAGTGGTAAGATGGAATGATGAATGTCAGGCTGCTTTCGAGAGGATTAAAGAGTATCTCCAGGAGCCACCCATTTTGATGCCTCCAGTTGAAGGGAGACCTTTGATCTTATACTTGACAGTACTCGATAATTCAATGGGGTGCGTGCCGGGTCAGCATGACGAGTCTGGCCGAAAAGAGCATGTTATTTATTACCTTAGCAAAAAGTTTACTGACTACGAGACCCGATACTCGTTGCTTGAGAAAACTTGCTGCGCTTTGGCATGGGCTGCTCGCCGGCTGAGATAGTATATGCTGACTCACACTACTCTATTGATATCAAAGATGGATCCAATCTAGTATATCTTCGAAAAGCCTGCCTTGTCCGGAAGAATAGCAAAATGGAAGATGATCTTGACTGAGTATGACACCCAGTATACGACCCAAAAAGAAATCAAGGGAAGTGTGTTGGAAGATCATTTGGCACATCAGGCAGTGGATGATTATCAGTCTATGAACTTTGAATTCCCGGATGAGAGTATCATGATAGTAACTGACTGTGAGACACTTGGACCGGATGAAGGACCTGGGGAGGGATCCCGATGGTCTATGTACTTCGATGAAGCTTCGAACGCTTTGGGCAATGGCATTGGCGCCGTGATCATATCTCCTAAAGGCTCTCATACTCTGTTTACCGCCCGACTATGTTTCAACTGCACCAACAATATGGCGGAGTATGAAGCATGCATCATGGGTCTTCGAGCAGCAGTTGACCTAAGGATTAAGTTTCTAAGTGTTTTCGGAGATTTCACTCTCGTGATCAGTCAGATCAAAGGCGAGTGTGATACGAAACACCCGAATCTTATTCCTTACAAGGAGTATGTATTGATATTGCTTCCCCACTTCGAAGAGATAACCTTTGAACACTTCCCTAGAGAGGAGAATCAGTTGGCGAACGCGCTGGCTACGATGTCTTCTATGTTCAAAGTCAATTGGGACAATGAGGCTCCCTGGATTATCATTGAAAGGTTGGACAAACTGGCACATTGCTGTGACATTGAGACTGAAGAGGTAACAGAAAAGCCCTGGTTTCATGAGGTGAAGAGGCATCTGGAATCTCAGGAATACCCCGAGGGTGCATCTGTTAATGATAAGAAGTTTCTGAGGAGGTTCACGGTGAAGTTCTTCATCAGCAATGGCATCCTTTACAAGCGTAACCATGATTCGACCTTACTGCGATGTATGGATAAGAACGAGGAAGAAAGGATTATGGCAGAGTTACATGAAGGTACCTTTGGGACTCATTCCAGTGGACACACCATGGCAAAGAAAATCCTTCGGGCAGGATATTATTGGTCCACAATGGAAGCCGATTGTTATCAGCATTCTCAGACCTGTCATAAGTGCCAAGTCTATAATGATAAGGTGCACATACCTCCAGTACCTCTGAACGCTTTGACAGCTCCGTGGGTTTTTGCAATGTGGGGTATTGATATGATCGGCGAGATCAGACCTACGGCATCCAACGGGCATCGTTTCATCCTGGTATCTATTGATTACTTTACGAAGTGGGTTGAAGTGGCTTCCTTTGCTACTGTAACCAAGAACGTCGTAGCATGTTTCATTCGGCACAATCTGATTTATCGATATGGTGTACCCGAGAGCTCATTACAGATAATGGTACAAATCTCAAGAATAAGATGATCACTGAGCTCTGCAAGCAGTTCAAGATACAGCATCATAACTCTTCTCCTTACCGGCCGAAGATGAATGGGGCTGTTGAGGCGGCTAATAAGAACATTAAGAAGATTGTGCAGAAGATGACAGTGGCGTACAAAGACTGGCACGAGATGTTACCTTTTGCTCTTCATGGGTACCGTACCTCAGCACAGACGTCAACAGGGGCAACCCCTATTCCTTGGTATATGGCATGGAGGCCGTCTTGCCCATTGAAGTTCAGATACCCTCTCTTCAGATTATGAAGGATGCAAGTTTGAGCGAAGATGACTGGATTTAGACCCGGCTTGATCAGCTGAACTTAATAGACGAAAAGAGACTCACTGCTATTTGTCATGGTCAAACGTATCAAAAGCGGATGATCAAGGCATTTAACAAGAAAGTTAGACGACAAGAGTATCAAGTTGGGGATCTGGTAATCAAGCGCATTATCTTACCTCAAGGTGATCCCAGGGGAAAATGGACCCCTACTTACGAAAGTCCATTTATGGTTAAGAACATTTTCTCAGGAGGAGCTATGATTCTAACCACCATGGATGGTGACGACCTTCCTCACCCCGTCAATGCAGACATAGTGAAAAGATACTACGCATGATCAAAGACCCGCTAGGTCGACTGGCCTAGGCAAAAATAAGGGCTTCCCAGCGAACCAAAAGGGTTCGGGAAAAAATAAGGGATGAAAATGAAAAAAACTGTACACCCGACAAGTCGAAAACCTGAAAAGGCGGCTTGGACAAAAAAGGGTATTCCGGTGGACTGAAAACCCGAAAGGGCAGTCCAGGAAAAAATTAGGGATCAAAGCGTAACACTATGTCTCATTGGATCACCTTGAAACCAGACTTCGGTATCAACTATCAAGCTCGGACGGCACTAATCAATCTGATCTACCTTCAACCAAGTAGCAAAGTGATGAGATGCTCGAGGACATAAAGGCAATAGTAGAATTGGAACCCAGTGGGATTATTCACATAGCTGTTTTGTTTAGTTTTTCACAAAATGTATAAACTATCTGTTCGGCGACATTCTCTTACTAGGACGTCAGCCTCTTGTACAAAAACGCCTATTTACAGGCCAAACTTCAAATCAATACAATCCATTCTCAAAGAAATTTCAAACTGTTTTTCCTTTATCTGTTTTATTTTGCAAAGAACGTCCAATGTTCATTTTTTATATATGCATTTGACATTAATTGCTG
This sequence comes from Vicia faba, assembly GCA_948472305.1. Taxonomy (NCBI): domain Eukaryota; kingdom Viridiplantae; phylum Streptophyta; class Magnoliopsida; order Fabales; family Fabaceae; genus Vicia; species Vicia faba. Next base: position 1,358,240,280 of record OX451736.1, on the reverse strand, counting down.
CTCATAAATATTTACATGCGAAACAAAAGACGATTACTGGTGATATCAGAAACAGGGGCAATAAGTTTGTCCAAGCTTTACAGTTTCTTTATCCACCAGGTACAAAGGTAGATTCAGCTGAAGAATATTGCCAAGGTGCTTTCACTCCCCACAGAGTAAGACAGTAATGATTGCTCTCTCTAGTTGAGACTTGCAACTATGAATAAATCGGTAATATTCTCCCCAAGCGGAGTTTATCTACCATCAGCACTGAAAGGTCTTAATATTCCCCAGCGGAGTATAAAAATATTCCCCGGCAGAATACAAAATATCCCCAGTGGAGTTTGAAATTTTTCCCAGCGCAGTCTGAAAAAGCTTCCCCAGTGGAGTGTGGAGAATCATCCCCAGTAGACTTTGGAAGATTGTCCCCAGCATAGCTCAAAGGATTATCCCCATTAGAGTCTAAAAGGTTATTCCCAATGAAGTCGCAACTGAAAGATCATCCCCCAGCGGAGTTCTTTCCTTTCCACAAACAAAAAGTCAATCCCCAACAGGATTCAGTATCACCAGCAACGGTAATTCATCCCCAGTGGAATTTATCGGTGGAATCCTCAACAGAGCATCTCTTCCCCACAGAGTAATCTCCTCATCAATTTATTCCCCAACGGAGTTATCCTCTCCTGCAGGTTTATTCTCACAAATATCTTCATTCGCTATCTCCAGTAGAAATGAAGAATTCAGCTCTTTTCTCCAGCAGCTATCCGGGATTTATTTTCCCCAGCTAAAAACATTACATTTCCATACATCATGACACATGCATATACGCATCATACAACACAATCTCATTTATTTTGAGAACATCATTGCTTGATACATATCATGCATTACATACAACTAACTTTTGCCTTTCAGGAAGGATACGGTTAAGTTCTCACAAAATTCAAAGTTTTGAAGCTTTTACCTCAGTCAAATTACTGACAAGTTCTTAAATCTCAACATAGTTTTCCTCAATTGAATTACAGACAAGGTCCTAAATCTCGACAAATTTCCTCCGTCAAATTACAGACGAGTTCCTAAATCTCAGCAGAGTTTTCTCAGTTGAATTACGGGCGAGTTTCTTAAATCTCGATGAAGATGTTTCCCAAAGTCGAATTACTGACAAGTTCTTAAATCTCAACAGAGTTTTCCTCAGTTGAATTACAGACAAGGTTCTAAATCTCGACAAAGTTTCTCCATTGAATTACAAACGAGTTCTTAAATCTCAACAGAATTATCCTCAATTGAATTACAGACAAGTCCTAGATCTCGATGAAGATGTTTCTCTCAGTCGAAGTACTGACCAGTTCTTAAATCTCAACTGAATTATCCTCGGTTGAATTACAGATAAGGTTCTAAATCTCGACAATTTTCCTCCGTCGAAGTGTGGACGAGTTCTTAAATCTCAACAGAATTATCCTCGGTTGAATTACAGACAAGTCCTAGATCTCGATGAAGATGTTTCTCTCAGTCGAAGTACTGACCGGTTCTTAAATCTCAACTGAATTATTCTCGGTTGAATTACAGATAAGGTTCTAAGTCTCGACAATTTTCCTCCGTCGAAGTGCGGACGAGTTCTTAAATCTCAACAGAATTATCCTCGGTTGAATTACAGACAAGTCTAAGATCTTGATGAAGATGTTTCCCTCAGTCGAAGTACTGACCGGTTCTTAAATCTCAACTGAATTATTCTCGGTTGAATTACAGATAAGGTTCTAAATCTTGATAATTTTCCTCCGTTGAAGTGTGGATGAGTTATTAAATCTCAACAGAATTATCCTCGGTTGAATTATAGGCAAGTTCCTAGATCTCGATGAAGATGTTTCCCTTAGTCGAAGTACTGACCGGTTCTTAAATCTCAACTGAATTAGTCTCAGTTTAATTACAGATAAGGTTCTAAATCTCGGTAAAGTTCCTCTGTCGAAGTATGGACGAGTTCTTAAATCTCAACTGAATTATCCTTGGTTGAATTACAGACAGTTCCTAAATCTCGATGAAGATGTTTCCCCCCATTTGAATTATGGACAAGTTCTTAAAACTCAGCAGAGATATTCTCTCAGTTGAAGTACATGTAAGCTCCTAAATCTCAACAAAGATCAGGCTCCCCCCAGCGGAATCTTCCACAGCAACAAGTATGCAAGTTCTCGCTAAGGAATCTCTTATGTGATCGACACCCCTTCAGATGGCATCTTTAAGCCCATCCTCCTGTCAGCAATCTCCAAATGGCATCTTTACGCCCATTCCCGACATCACAAGGCTGATACCTCTTTATGCGAGTACAAATTTCCGGGCACTCTAGTGTTCAATCATCTTCCACCTTCAGATCACGAAAAGCACGAAAGCAAATCTACATCCTCAGGTTTAATAAGATTGAACAGGGGAAGATGTTGTACCCCAAAATTTTCCCTCTCATATTCCTCAAAACATTGCAAGAAAAATCTCCAATTGGCTCAGGGTTGGTCAGACAAGTTATCTCCTAAGGCAGTCAACCCCAAATTAGGGTTTTGTGTTGCATCAAGATCCTTGAATACAAATGACCTCAAGTGCTTCCCAATGTCCTAATATGTTCTCAAGTTCATCCATGTCAAATTTCAAGCCTTGCAGAGGAAGTTTGCTCAGTCAATTGCTCAAAGGTCCAAAAATCGACTATGCTAGCGCAAAAGTCAACTGTGACCTATAAATAGTCAAACTTCAATATTTTTTGTCAATATTCTCATTTTGAAGGATATTTCATCATTTGATCAAGGGTTGATCATGATTCATCAAGGATTGCTCAAAATTCATCAAGATTCAAAAGTTGCTAAATTAGGGTTTTATAGGAAAAGTCAACTCAACTTTGACCAAACATAACTTTCTCATACTTTATGAGAAACTACATATCCAAAGCTCATTTTGAATAGGATTCAATTTCCTACAATTCATCTTCATACAACAAGATCAAAAAATGCACTCACAAGAAGTTATAAATTTGGACATTATAGGTCATTTTTGAAAGTCAACAAAAACACCTTTTTTGCCAAAGCTTATAACTTGAGCATGGAATATCAAAATGATATGAGACCAAAAGGGTTGGTTGGAGTACATCTCAAGCTTTCTAAAAAGTCTAATAACACTTCCAAAAGTTCAAAATTGAAGAAGTTATGCATTGTTGAAGTTGAACATTTTTGTAAAATTGCCAAAAGTCAACTATCCCCAAAACATCAAATTTTGTCAAATGGGCCCATTCTTTTCCACTTGATTTGAGCTTGCATAGTTTCCCACGTGTCCTAGATTCATCCATGAGCCCATATTTCATTTTTATTATTTAATTTGATTTTTAATTCAATTTATTTATTTTAAATCAAATAAAATCATAGAAAATCCATAGCATTGATAATTCATGATCTCTTGGCTATTTCAGGCTCCACATTCAATCATTATCATCATCAAATTCGAATCAAACCAAATCATGTGCAAAAAGATTGAAATTGGACAAATTTGGAAGGTTAAATAATGGAGAATCAAATCAAATTGGCAATCATTATTGGAGCAAGATTGGAATCAAATTTGTTACCCTAATACAAAAGACATTACATAAGCAAGCCAAAGGAACAAGAATCAGGGTTAAAAAGTGCAGAGAGAGGCAGAACAAAAGTTGGAAAATTCACAAAAAAGCTTGAGATCGAAATCATAGCTAGAGGTGTTTTCAAGGGCTAAGACATGTCTCAATCGTTTCCTGGGCGTTCACACAATCTATCTGGATTAAAAGCAAGCTTGTTCAGACATCCAAACACGTTGTAAGTGTCACGAAACCCAACTCTGTTCTTGAAACTCACCATTCTTACATCCATTGAATGAAATAACTGTATATTTGTAATCCTCACAACATTTCCAAGCTATTTGCATCATTTAATTTCGTTTATATAACCTGTAATGCAAAACGCCATAGCTAGGGTTTCTTGGACATTTTTGGGGATTTTCTTTTCAGGTGAAATTAAGCTACAAGATGGACATGGTTGTGTCTAGGGGTTGAGACGAACTCAACCCTAGCCTTAGATTCTATTTTCAAGGCCTGAGGAGGATTTTTGGATGATGTTGCGCTTTTAGCTGCGGATAAAAATCCGCAGGTAATATTTGCAGGTTTTTGAGGAAGGAGATGATGAGTTGTCGTTCTCCCATACGTCCATTCAAACCAAGCGCGCCTTTTTTTGTTTTGCTGGCATATGATTGGTTTTTATTATATTATGTTTTCTTTGTATATTACTAACAAACAAACTATCATTGCGTAGTGGCAAGCGTGCACGTCCAAACTCCTTCAAGACCTGGGTTCAAATCCCAGGTCCCCCACTTTCTCTATAATTTTGTCTTTCAGGTATTCCTATACATACTCAAGCGTGCAGCCCACCATGGTCCTTCATCCACTCAAGCGCCAGATGGCCAAAGGCCAGATCTGGTGGTCCAAAGCTGAGGGTCCACCAAAGCATTAGTCAACGCACAAGCACCAGATAAGAGAAAGTCCAAAGGACCAGCGCTTTTGGGCCTCCGCCTCCCAATTGCTAATCACACCACCTATTTCAGGCCCATACTCCATCTTCTTATTTATTTTGTTTATTTTATTATTTTTATTTAACTTCTAACCAATCACAAATTCCTTTTTTCATAAAATAAAACCACAAAAATATTTTCATATTTAATTAAACTTTAAACTATTATTTTTTTAATAAACATTAATTAATTAATTAGTTTTTTTTAATTCTAGAATAACTTTAACTTATTTTGTAAATAAATAATTAATTAGATTTAATTAGGTACTAACCATTAATTTAATTAATTTCATTTTCTTTCCTAAAATAACAAGACCAAAAAATATATATGCCATAATTAATTTTTCATTTAATTAATTTAATTTATTAATTAATTTAGGTTTAATTTCTTTCTTAAAATAAAAAACAACAAAATGACATTTTCTTTAACCAAAAGGGTCAAAACCCTAAAATTCGCACTCGATTTAATTTCCCGCACGCGTTACTTATTTTTATCCAATAATGTACCTGCTTCTGGATTGTAATAGTAAATAGGACTTTTATTTATTTTTATTGCTTTATTTTATATTAAAGGGCTTGTCTTTGGCGATGTAAATACCCGACGCCTTGTAATTTAAATTCCGCATTTTATTTTCGCAAATTATAACTGTTAGATGTTTGATAATAGGGTTGCATGACAAGACTGAATGTTTTAACCTAAAATCAACTTAGATCACCCTTAACATGTACAAAGATATAAATAACTGAAACAACACACTTGCACATGCGCACTCTTAGGGTACACCCCACTTGGTTGCCTTCGTACACGGTCATCGAGTATAGGTCGTTTTAGAGGTCGCCCTCTTGTCTAAAAGATCATAGTCGCCTCAAAACGGTTGCCTCGGATATTGTTGCCTCAAATAAATGATCTAAGACATTAGGGTTACCGCTAAGGCGTCCTAACATTGCTTTAGTGACCATATGTCCCTCATTCGAATTGACCCTCAAACTCCAATGACGGTGCTACCTACTCATCAATAGTAGGATAGCATTGTCTAAAGGAAATTAGCATAGAATGATTCTTTTTTCGAGTAGGTAGATGGTTCTTAGATACTTGCTCTTTCAAAAAAACAAAAACTTTTCACACTTACACTTTTCGAACAAAGTTTTCAAAAACACTTCATACGCTCTTGAGGACAAAAGCAATAGTTAAATCGAAGTTTTCAAAACAAAAACTTTTTCAAACCCACAAGCACAAAGAAAACAATTTTGAAAACAATTGAGCAAGTACCTAAGAGCCCGTGGATAACCACGGATAGAAAGGGTGCTAACACCTTCCCTTTCTATAATCTACCCCCCGAACCCGAGAAATATCTCGAAAAAAGAATTTTTCTGTGCTTTTTTCCTTTCCTTGCTGGATAAAATAAAAGTCGGTGGCGACTCTTGCTTACCGCGAAATTTTGTGAAAACAAACGCAAAACGCAAACCAGTATTCCAAAAAACAGTCACTTCTTCCCACCGTATCACAGTACCGGTAACCCCTGAGTCAATCAGGGAGAGTACGGGGCTGCCGTGTGGTGTCGTGAAGGATCAACTGACCTTAGAACCTTTAATCGCACAACTTGGCCAGTAGGACTTAGCGAGATGGTCGGCTTTGGTGTATTTCCAAGGTCGACAAATACTCAATGCTACACTCATTGAGGTTTGACCCTTGAGTTTTGTTTGAAGGCGAGTCAATCCCCTATTGAACGAAGCTGTGGGAAAGATCGGTGATATTGAGATCCCTTAGAACCTGGTTACTATTTATAGGACAAGTTGAACCAATCCAACTTCAAGAGGGTATGACCTTAAAACTCATGCAGGCCTTAAACCTAAGGACTTGGTGTGACTTTCTTGTTGTTTTCTATACCTTTGATTTTCTAGCATAATCATGACATCATAAGCATGGAATATTGTGATACGGTGGGAGAACTGACTTGGGATTTTGTGTTTGTGTTCGCAAATGTTTCAGTTTAGCAAGAGTCGCCACCGACTTTTTATTTTATCCTAAGGAAAGGTCAAAAAGCACAGGAAAGACCTTTGAGATGTTTTCTTGGGGTCGGGGAGTAGATTATAGAAAGGGAAGGTATTAACACCCTTTCTATCCATGGTTATCCATGGGCTCTTAGTTACTTGCTTAGATCACTAGCTTTTCTTTTCAATTGTTTGAAATGGTTCTCTTCAATTGTTTGAAATGGTGTTTTGTGTGTGGTTTTGAAAGATGTTTTGAAAAGAGGCCATTGTTGTTACAACCTTTGTAATGATTCTTGTTTGAATGTATACAAAGGTGTTTTTGTCTTTTGAAAAGTTTTCAATGTTTGAAAGTAGGGTTTTGAAATTGTGTTGTGAAGTGTGTTTTGAAAATAGCAAGGATGTTTTTTGCAAGTTTTGATCAAGTAACTAAGAGTTATCTACCCTATTTTACTCAAAGATCTTTCTTATGTTTTTAACCCTTTTAACATTGTTGCTTCACCATTGTATTTGGTGAACAACCTTGTGTTAGGATGTTAAACGGGACAGGCGCGGGTCATCGTATAGACCATGATAGCAATAGTATCAAGTATTTTTGGCAATTTTCTTGAGGGACTTGATCATTTTGTTTAGGCAACTCAGATAGCGTCATCGAGGGACTATGATCTTTTGTTTTTGTTTTTGTTTTGCCAAAGTACTTGACATGCATACCATGGCCCATTTTTTAAGGCAACAAGTGGATTGTAACCCTAGGGGTGCAAGTGTGCATTGTGTTTGTTTTTCATGCATTTTTATCTTGGATTAGGTCAAACTATTTGTTAATTTGATTTTTGCATACAAACCCTAGGTCTAATCATGGCATAATTGAAAGCTTAAAGGTGCGAGAATTTAAATTCTACACTATTACAACATGATATAGGGAGGGGGTACAAATTTGAATTGGGGATTATTTTACAAGAAATTAAATCCTAAATTATTACAACCAAATTGAATGTACAAGGCATAACAATTAAATGTACAATATTTAAATAAATACGATAAATAAATGTTAGAGAAAATGTATTATGCAAAAAAAAAAGTTTTTATGTATGTAAAAAAGGATTTTTTAATGTGAAATGTAAATAAATAAATAAAAAATCAATTTTAATTATTTTTATTTTTTTAGGACAAAAACCCTAATTTCTTAAATAAATTGTATTATTTATATACAATAATGTATCAATTAGTACAACAAATAAAAGCATATTGTAAAAAAGGTATTTTTAGTATCAATTATTAATAAAAATAAAAATATATTATTTTTGTGTTTTTTGCTCTAATTATTTAATAAAATAAAGTATATATATATATATATATATATATATATATATATATATATATATATATATATATATATATATATATATATATATATATATATATATATATATATATATATATATATATATATATATATATATATATATATATATATATATATATATATATATATATATATATATATATATATATATATATATATATATATATATATATATATATATATATATATATATATATATATATATATATATATATATATATATATATATATATATATATATATATATATATATATATTATATATTAAGTGTATAAAAATAAAAATTAATCATTTACAAAAAATGTATATATTTCAAGAAAATGTTTTCAAATGTGTATAAAATAATAAATAAAAATAAAAGTGTTTTTTACATTGTTTTTAAATTTAAACAAAATGAATATAAAGTATTTAATGTATTAATACTAGAAATAATTAAAATAAATACCAAATAAATACAAAAATTTATGAAAATATTTTTTAAGTATTTTTTATATTATAAAATAAAATATCAAAATCAGAAATGAAATAAAAATGCAAAAATGACAAATATACAAGAAATGGGTCAGGGGGGTGTAAAAAGAAAAGAGGGGTGCCAAAAGTAAGCCTGTACAGGTCCAGCCCAAAACCAACTTCATCTTCTTCCTTTGAACAGAAATGTGCGCGCTCTGTATACAAAATGCTATCTCCTGATTCCTTGCTTTTTGGACAAAACTCATAACATGAAACTTGTAGAGCATCAAACAACGAATCTAACCATATAAAAAATTTAAGCTAACTCTCAAAGACCAGAGAGAATTTCTCTGGCCCTAATTCTTAACCTAGTTTTTTCAGAAAGTTCATGAACAAAATTCTCCTAGCACGATTAATATAAATGAAAACTAAGCACATGTATGGTTTTAGGGCTATGAATACAACATATTTCATTCACAAACCTAAGTCTAACTATTCCTAAATAGAGAAATAAAAGTTCATGAAATACCTGTTTCAGTTGACTTCGAGCTGGACAATGTAGAAACTTCCAAGGGTGCTTGAGGTTCTTTTAAGCTTGCCTGATGTCCAATGAAGCTTTCCCAATGCTTAGTTTGTTTTGAAGTAGCCTGAATCGTGCTACAGAACTCAACCTGCAAAGCTTTCAAACAAAAATAGCAATGTGTGTTAATGGTGTTACAGCTGGCAATGGAGGTCTGGAATAGTTCAGGTGAGTTGAATGGAAGGTATTGGAACAAGTTTGAGGCAAAACGCACGAGGGAAAGTGGAGATGGAGGTGGTTCTGCAGGGCTTGCCCTGTTTTGCAGAAAAATGGTGATTTTGTGTACAAGGAGGTTTGAGTGGTGAAGAGCTCGTGTTTATGACTCTAAGGGTTGTGTGAAATGTGTTTGCAATGTTTGTGTAAGCTGACTATGGCTGGTTTTTGAGTTGGGAGGATTTGGACAAATTTTTTCTTTGTGAAGCAAGAAAGTGTCACTACTCAATGCAGGCCTGTACACTCTATCTTGTAAGCTGCATACTTTTTCCTTGATACTTGCAATTTGTAGATTTGATATTGCCTCAGAGATATGGCCCCATGCTTCAAAGATCTTGGTTTGACATAAAGTGTAACTTTTCAAAAATGGAATTATGCCTTTTACCATTTAGGGATTAAACTTGTGTACAATACCCTAATGACCAAGAAAATGCATTAGCTCAATGGGTTTGCATTAAATTATGGAGTACAAAATGGTTTTGAGGCCTGTAATTGTGTACAAAGCTATCTTGGTCAGATTTGCAACTTGGTATGAACATGTATTGGCCATGGATCAAAGTGAGTTTTTGCCAACTTCAAGCATTCGATTCTCCCTAACCACAAAGGTGTTTGAGGAGTTCTTGGATAATTTGGAAATCTTGCAACATGTACTACAATCCATATTTGAAATGTAACTTGAAACTCCAAGTGAAACTATGTGAAAAATGGCCAAGAAGATGGGTCAAAATCCTGCCTAAACTAGGGCAAAATTTCTCTAAGTTAAAAGTTTTAGGTACCCTTGTTCCAAAAATCATAACTTGAGATACAAACTTCTTTTGAGAAAACTTTGTGAATCAAAGTTGTAGAATTTGTGATGGACTACAACTTTCATGTTGCAAGTTTTGTTTGAATCCATTTTCATCTTGGTTAAGAAATGGGACAAAGTTAGGAAAAAATAAGAAAATTTTATAACTTAGAAAAATTCTAAGTTATGAAAATTTTTCCATTTTAAACCCTAATTTGCATTTTTGGGTTTCTTGATGAACAAGTTTCATAATTTGTCATGTCTTGATGAAAAATGACCCATGACACTTGATTTTGACCAAAAAGTCAAAGTTTGACTTTTCAGTATACAGTCAAATTTTGATCAGTTGACTGAAAAATTCATCTGTCAATCCTATGCATTTGAGATATTTTGAACTTGTTGAATGGGTCAAGACAATGTCATTGAGTCCTTGAGTCCATGGTTGAGCTTGATTTGCCATTGGTTAGGTCAAACAGTCAAAAATTTCCTTTGTACAGTCAAAACCCTAAAAATGACCATTTTGCCCTTTTGGTGATCTGATCAAATCTCTTATGGAATTGTGATCCAAACTTAGTCAAATGGTTCATATGAGTTCATAATGTTGATGTGAATCAAATTTTCATGAGGTTTGACTGTCAATTGGCCACAGTTGACTTTTTCCCCAATACAGCTGATTTCTAGGTCAATTGTCCAATTGACTGGGCAACAATTTGAATCAAGGCTTGAAACTTGGTATGGACAAACTTGTGAGTCCAATATGAAGTATGAAAGTCACTTTGGGCATTTTAGGTCAAAACATCCCTGTGCAAACTCAAACCCAAATTTAGGTCAACAGTGCAAGGAGGTGTCTTGAGTAGAGCAAACCCTAGCTTGATCTTGAGTTCCCAGAGTCTTGTGATGAGAAATGTTGATGAAATGAGAGGGAAAATTTTGGGGTACAACACATATCATAACTAACCATTTCAAGGATTTCCTAGGGATCATTTTTGCTTTGTTTTGTAGGACATGTCATTCGCCCGTAGGAACACTATACAGATTAACCTTGTGAAAGTGTCTCTCCAACTAAAGGGTCTGGCATTAAGGGTTCTTGAAAGTTCTCATTTCACTAAAAAGCATGGTCAGTTGCTCAATATGGTCACTGCAAAATCTGATGAAGAATTGTTAAAAGTGCTATTCCAGTTCTTTGGTCTTGTGCACCATTGTTTCACCTTCCTAGATTACCAGCTAGTACCTACTATGGAAGAATTTTCTCAGTTGTTCGGGGTACCTATTCTTGATCAGTTACCTTTCAATGGTATGGAAGAACATCCAAAGCCTGAAGAGATTGTTAGAGCTCTGTCCTTACAACGGTCTGACATAGTGGCAAATTGGGAGACTAGAGGGAGTGTCCAAGGAATTCTGGTTAAGTTTCTATTCGAGAAGGCTTACCATTTTTGGGATACCCTAGATTTACAAGCTTTCGAAGAGGTGCTGGCACTTCTCGTTTACGGGACAGTACTTTTCCCTAATGCGGATCAACTCGTAGATGTAAACACTATTAAGTTTTTTCTGTCTCATAATCCAGTGCCTGCACTACTCGGGGATATTCTACACTCTCTGCATGCTCGCACTCTAAAGAGAAGGGGGACCCTCCAGTGTTACACTCCACTATTAGCTAGGTGGTTTATTTCGCACCTACCCAGGTCTATTTTGAAGAACGAACATGGTTTGAAATGGTCTCATAGGCTGATGTCCTTTAAGCATTCAGACATTCATTGGTATTCGTGGTTCTCAGAAGATGTTACCATCATCGATTACTGTGGTGAATTCCCTAATGTCCCTCTCTTAGGCATTAGGGGAGGAATCACTTACAACCCTTGTTTGGCCTTGCGCCAGTTTGGTTATGCGAGAAGAGATGGTCCTCATGATACGCTTATTCAAGGAATCGCCTTCAACTATGAGAATGATACTCAGGGATACCGCAAAAGGTTCATAAAATCTTGGGGCAGGGTGCATAAAATTGATAGCAAGACGCTAGGGCACAAGAATTCCATTCCTCTTGAGCCTTATCTCTGATGGGTAGGAGCTCGCGCCTAAAGCCTTATGATGCCTTACCCAGCTGTCTTACCAATAACTGTGGATCCAACTATTGAAGGAGACACTACTTCACTTGGTCATCATCCTGACATGCCAACCAATCATGAAGAGTTACAGAAGTCCTGGGTTCAACTCAAAGAGGAGTGGGACACGTTTGAAGCTCAGTTATATGCCATCAAGAAGAAAGTCTTGGAGCTCACTAGGCTACTTCATAAAGAAAGGAACATAAACGCCTACTGTTGCACCCCAAAATTTTCCCTCCCATATTTCTCAAAACATTTCAAGAAAGATCCTCAAGTTGCTCAAGGAAGTCCAAAGGTTGACCAGACAAGCTCTCTCCTAAGGCAGTCTACCTCAAATTAGAGTTTCATGTTGCATCAAGATAATTGAGTCCAAAGGATCCCAAATGCTCACCATTATCCTAATATGTTCTCAAGATCATCCATGTCAAGTTTCAAGCCTTACAGAGAAAGTTTACTCAGTCAATTGCTCAAAGGCCTGAAAATCGACTGTGCAAGGGCAAAAGTCAACTGTGGCCCACATACAGTCAAACTACAAGATTTTTGGTCAACATCCTCATTTTGAAGTATTATTCATCATTTGATCAAGGGTTGATCATGATTCATCAAGGATTGCTCACAATTCATCAAAACCCAAAAGCTACTAAATTAGGGTTTTGTAGGAAAAGTCAACTCAACTTTGACCAAGCATAACTTTCTCATACTTTATGAGAAAAGAACCATCCAAAGCTAATTTTTAAGTGGATGAAATTCTCTACAATCCATCTTCATCTCCCAAGTTCAAAATATGCACTCACAAGAAGTTATGAATTTGGATATTATAGGTCATTTTGAAAAGTCAACAAAAACACCTTTTTTGTCAAAGCTTCATACATGAACATGGAAGACTCAATTGAGATGAGACCAAAAGGTTTGCTTAGAGGACATCTTGAGCTTTCTAAAAAGCCCGAGAACACATTCAAAGAGTCAAAATTGAATAAGTTATACATTGGTGAAGTTGACCTTTTTTGCAAAATTACCACATGTCAAAAGTGCCTCAAATTGCAATTTTTGTTAAATGGGCCTAACTTTTTGCACTTGTTTTGAGTTGGTAGCATGGTCCACGAGCCCTAGATCTTTCCACTTGTCTTTATCTTATTTTTGTTATTTATTTTGATTTTTTATTTCAATTAAATCAATTTAAAACAAAATAAATCATGAAAATATCCAAACCATTTAAGTCTTGAGATTTGGTGCATGTTTCAGGTTCCTTATACAGCAAGGCCTATGTGTGCATGAAAAGATTGGTTTTGGCCTATTTTTGGAAAGATTTTCATGGAAATCAAATCAAGATCAAAAGCCATGATTGATAAAGATTGAGAGCACAATTGTAACCCTAATTCAATCAGTGGTATATAGTGGACAATTGCAGACAAAAAACACAAGGTTTGGAGGCGTGGAGAGAAAGAACCAAACTTGAAAAAACTCAAAGAAAGTGGTGATCTGATTTTGTACTTCCAAGCAGTTTCAAGACTCATAAGCCATCTCTTTCGTTTCTTGGACATACAAGGAAGCTGTACCAATCAGAAACAAGCATCCTCGTGCCCAGAATTCATCTCCACGACCCTCACGGTTTGGCCTTTTTTTTAAAATCGTATTCCTTTATTCTTGCATATTTATCATGTTCCAATAGCATATTCTGAATCCCTAACATGTTTGCAAGCTTATGGTGGCAATTAATTGCATTTTTGTTGGCTATATCAGAATCCACCATTGCTAGGGTTCTTTGTCTCGATTTAGGATCTTTTTATACAAGTGAAATTGGTCCACAAGAAGGTCACCATGATGCTCAGTAGGCCAAGATGATTTGATTCACACCATTAGATTTCATTTATCATGCCTATATGTGATATTGAGATATGCAGGGTTTGTAGTGACAGACGTTTGTCCGTAGGTAAAAGTCTCTGACTTTTACCAACGGAGAGAGGTTGGGGACGATGGCGTGGCACTCTCCCATTTGACCATTTGAATTCTGGCGTGCATGTTTTTGTTTGTCTCCCACTAACTTGCATTATTATATATTATCAATTATTGTTATTTTGTATACAACAAAAGCGCGTGGCTTAGTTGGTAATGATGCAGGTGGAAAAGGCCATAGGACCTGGGTTCGATTCCCAGGTCCCCCATGTATTTCATGATATTTTTCATTACATGATCAGGTGTGCACGCAAGGCGTGGAGACCACCATGTACCCTCAAGATTCAACCTTTGGATCTCCAAAAGGCCAGATCTGAAGGCCATTACATGAGGGTCCACCAAAAGCCTTGGTCAATGCATAGCATGGGAACATGGAGGTCAAACGTGGGTCAGTTTGTTTTGGGCCCAGAAAGTTGCTATTCACACCCCTCCAAAATGCTAACAAACAGGCCCAATGTTCTTTTCCTTTTCTTTTATATTTTCTTTTATTTGATTTATTTAATTATTTTACTAACACAAAATTAATTCTTTTTTTATATAAAATCATAAAATCAATTTTTCATCAAAATTAGATTTAGGTTTTATTTTTTTATAAAAATTAATTTAGTTAGTTAATTTAATTTATTAGATGACTTTAATTCTTTTTGTAAATAAATTAAAATAAATTAGAAACTAGGGTTTTTGTCTAATTTAATTTTTATTTTTCTTTTCTTAAAAATAACCAAAAAACACAAAAATAGGTCAAATAATTATTTTTTTATTAATTTAATTTAATTAGTAATTAGGTTCATATTTAATTTAAAACTTTTCTTTTTTTAAATAATCAAAAACAATAAAAATAATTTTTCTTTTAATTAGGTTAGACGAGGTCAAAACCCTAATTTCCTTTCGTTCTCTATTCGTCGCGCGTTTATTCATTTTTATAATATTGTTGTAACTGCTCACAGGATGTAATAGATTAATTAGGACTTTTTCTTTTCATTTATCGTTTTGACGGGTTTTTTTTGGCTATGTAATTAATACCCGAAGCCTTGTAATAGCGTAGTTTTATTTTTCCGCATTTTAATTTCTGCAAAATATTAACTGTTAGATGTATGATATTAGGGTTGCATGACAAGACTGTATGTAAACTTTAAAACGGTTAGCAAACCCTAAATGTGCAAAGATAATAACTTGAAATTGAATCACTCGCACATGCGCACTCCTAGAGTATACTCTCACTTCGGATATGTAATTAATACCCGAAGCCTTGTAATAGCGTAGTTTTATTTTTCCGCATTTTAATTTCCGCAAAATATTAACTGTTAGATGTATGATATTAGGGTTGCATGACAAGACTGTATGTAAACTTTAAAACGGTTAGCAGACCCTAAATGTGCAAAGATAATAACTTGAAATTGAATCACTCGCACATGCGCACTCCTAGGGTATACTCTCACTTCGGTTGCTTTCGGTAAACTATCATTAAGTATAGGATATTTTAATGGTCGCTCTCCTGTCTAAACAAAAGATCAAAGTCCCGTTCGGAAATGTTGCCTCGGAAAGGTTGTCTCGGAAATGTTGCCTCGAATATGATCTTAAGACATTAGGGTTATTACTAAGACGTCCTAACATTGCTTTAGTGATCGTACGTCCCTTTCGAATTGACCCTTACAACTCCAACGACGGTGCTACCTACTCACTAATAGTAGGATAGCGCTGTCTAAAGGAAACGAACGTAGAACAATTCTTTTTTTCGAGTAGGTAGATACTAGTGGGTACTTGCTCAAATCAAACTTTTTCACACCAAACACTTTTTCAAATAAAGTTTTCAAAACAACTTCGTAACACTCTTGAAGACAGAAGCAAGGGTTAAATCGAAGTAAAACAAAAACTTTTTTCAAATCAAACACACAGAAACAATTTTAAAAATGATGAGCAAGTACCTAAGAGCCCGTGGAAAACCACGGATAGAAAGGGTGCTAATACCTTTCGTTTCTATAATCTACCCCCGTACTCAGAATATCTCGAAAAAGGAATTTTTCTGTGCTTTTTTCCTCTCCAGTTGGATAAAATAAAAGTCGGTAGCGACTCTTTCTTACCGCGACATTTTGTGAACACAAACGCAAAACGCAAACCAGCATTTCAAACAGTTCTGGTTCTGCCACCGTATCACACCTACATTGCACCAAAGAGGATGCGTTCCTGGGAGACCTAGTTTCCTTTTGCTTTATGTTTTTTGTTGTTTAATTGTAATCCTAAAAGGCATCCTTTGTAACAATTCAAACTTATTAATACAACTAACGTGTGTTTCTTTTGGTTAAACAAATATGAGCCTTTAAGAATCCTTGAAATCATTGCATACGCATCCCATTCATAGCATCGCATAAACAGGTACCATTACAGGTTTCTCATCTTCTTCGTTGTTTATTTCAGAAGAAATCTCTTCCGAACAAAGCATCAAGGATCTTCAAGCACAAAATGCCCAATTCCAATAGATGTTCATAAATCTGGCGAAAGGGCAGGAGGATCTGAAGGCCCTCATCCTAAAGGAGAAAAAGAAAAAGAAGAAGGACGCTAGTATTCTGAATATGGGCAGAAGGTTCAGGGGGGCGTTAAAGCAACAAGTCGATCTGACCTCTTCATCCAAAGAAGGGAAGAATCAAGAAGAAGAGACAAGGGAAACGGACCCCGGTCCTGAAGTTTCTGACAATGATACAGATTACAATGATGAGCAGTATCCTCCTATTGAGGATAGATACAAGTAGTTGGAAGATCATCTGAGTGCTATAGAAGTCCAGAGGATACCTAAGTTGGATTTCGAAGAACTGGGATTGGTGTCGGGAGTGGTCATCCCACAGAAGTTCAAGGCTCTAATTTTTGCTAAGTACGATGGGGTGTCTTGCCCAAAACTACATCTCTATTCCTACGTCAGAAAGATCCAACCCCACAACGCTGATAGAAATTTGTGGGCTCACTTCTTTCAAGACAATCTGCCAGGGACTCAGCTTTAATGGTTC
Organism: Vicia faba; assembly: GCA_948472305.1. Taxonomy (NCBI): domain Eukaryota; kingdom Viridiplantae; phylum Streptophyta; class Magnoliopsida; order Fabales; family Fabaceae; genus Vicia; species Vicia faba. The sequence continues at coordinate 1,358,223,312 of OX451736.1, read as the reverse complement.
TACCAACTAGAGAGAGCCAATATCCGAAACTGGGAAGATCTGGCTGCTACTTTTTATAAGCAGTATCAATATAACACCGACCTTGCTCCTACTCATACTCAACTTCAGAGTATGTCCATGGGTTCAAGTGAAGGCTTTAAGGACTATGCACAGAAGTGGAGAGACTTGGCTGGAAGAGTCCAACCCCCGTTGTCTGATAGAGAGTTGGTCGATATGTTTTTGGGGATGCTATCTGGTCCATTCTTTAATCATTTGATCGACAGCTTGTCAGCTGGTTTCACCAAGCTGATTCTAACTAGACAGAGTAGAAGTTGGGATTCAGAGCGGTAAGATACAGAAGGATGCCTCTTCGAGTTCGGTAAAGAAGCCTTTTACTGGTAAGAAGGAAGACAGTGCCATCTATAGTCCGAGAGGCCAAAGCATAACTGAACACCGTCAGGCAGTAAGTGATGTGATGATACCTAGGCCTGCAGTTGCTCCACAATGCAACAATGAACAAAGGGCAGAAATACCATAACGACAGTTTACCCGGATCAACATGATGTTGGATGAAGTTCTACCCCATCTGTTGAGATCCAACTTGGCAACCTTGAAAGAGGCTCCCAAGAATCCTCAGACCACGTCTCCTCAGTATAATCCAAATGCTCGGTGTGCCTATCATTCTGAGAGTCCTGGCCACGATACCAATGACTGTTGGGCTCTGAGAAATAAAGTACAGGATCTAATCGAGACTAAGGAGATTGAGTTCGATGCTCTGGAAAAGCCCAATGTCATAACTGCTCCCATGCCTAAGCACAGTCGTGGAGTTAATGCTATTGATATTGATCTGTTTGTGACCTTAGTTGATGAAGTTTCTACTCCTCTTATGACGTTTAAGAAGAATTTGTTGTTGGCCGGTTTATTTCTGGGCTATGGTGAAGGTTGCCACATATGTTCATCTATGCCTTCTGGTTTCCATTTGCTGAAGTCAGGTGTTCAGCGCCTGATGGACAGCAAAGAAATCTTGTTCGAGAAAACATTGATTCCTGTTATTCCATTTGAATATGTTGCTATTATAACCATTTCCCGCCAATCCTTCCAAGGTCTCCTCGAGAAGACCTGTTAGGATTACATCTGCTCTAAGAGTCGCTCCACTAATAATCACCTTTCCTGGTCATGTCTCGTATGCCTCGGACAAAGTTGTCCCCTGGCATTATGGTGTCGATGTGTACTATCATGGCATCAAACAAGATCTAAAGAATGAAGAGGCTGATCCTGATATCAGTAACATTGTCGGGGCCAGCAAGGTTACCAGAAGTGGAAGGGTTTTCTCTCCCGAGATTTTCCCAAAGACTGTCAATAGGCCTATTGTTATTCTGTCTGCTACTCCTGCTGGTACATCAACTATTGATCATGTGCTTACTCCAATTATCACTCCCGTCGTCGAGTCATCTGGGACCCGAGGTAAGGAAGTTATAGGTGAGCCTTCCCGGACGGAGGCACCTAGAAAAATTGTCGTGGAGGCCTCTAAGAAAGAGATAGAGGAAATACTGAAAATAATCAAAAAGAGCGACTACAATGTGGTCGAGCAGCTGGGGCAGACCCCCTCAAAGATATCCATGTTGTCCCTGTTATTGTGCTTCGAAGCCCATGCTAAGGCTTTGATTGCATTCCTCAAGACTGCACATGTGCCACAAGAAACCTCTGCCGATCAATTCAAAGACTGTGTGGCCAGCCTGACTACTGACAATGGGCTGGGTTTTTCAGATGCAGACTTGACACCGAAAGGGAAGAAGCATAATGATGCTCTGCATGTCTCGATCGAATGCAGGGGTACTACTATGGCTCATGTGCTGGTAGATACTGGGTCTTCGCTGAATGTTCTGCCTAAGAAGGCGTTGGATCAGTTGGATTGCGAGGGATTGACCTTAAAGCCTAGTAACATTGTGGTAAGGGCTTTTGATGGGTCGAAGAGAATGGTGCATGGGGAAGTTGACATCCCCGTCAAAGTAGGTTCCCAGACTTTTGAGTCCACTTTCTATGTAATGGACATCAGGCCGTCATACTCTTGTTTGTTGGGTCGTCCTTGGATCCATGAAGATGGGGCAGTTACTTCTACACTGCACCAAATGCTGAAGTATCCAGTAAAAGGGAAGATTGTCACTGTGCATGGTGAGGAGGAGTATATGGTGAGCCACCTCAATTCCTTCAGGTACGTAGAGATGGATGGGGAATTCATAGAGACTCCTTGCCAGAACTTTGAAGAGGTTCCCTAGATCTTAGCATCGACTAAAACTACTGGAAGCAAGAAACCTCCTCTGAAGATGGCCTCTCTCAAAGATGCCAGAGTCGTGGTTGAAGAAGGTGGGTGTACCAATTGGGGACAGCTCCCTGATTTTACTCACAAAACTGACAAGTTTGGTTTAGGCTTTACTTCAAGAGCTCAAAAGGATGTTCGACGCGCTCGGGCTGGAGGACCTCCCCTATGCATCAGCAATCGGGGAATTAATTCCATTGAAGAAAGCAAGGAAGACTCTGACATTGATAGCTGGATCTACCCAACTATCAACGGTGGACCGAGTAACTGGACGGTTAGGGACTTTATCCTAGTTTCTTTCATTCCGCAGTAATTGTCTTACTTGTTTTGAGATTTGTATTAAACAATTTAAACTCTACAGTCTTGTGTCTTGCCCTAGGCACATTGGCTTTGTTAGTGAGGGCTATTATTTGTCATTTCATATATCATCAATAAAATGTTGGACGTTCCTTGCATACAAATTTTGCGCTCTCTATTTTTATTTTTTGTTTTCACTTTATCAAAACAGTTATGCTCTTACACACACTCACGTATCATACTGCAGATCTATATCCACTCTGGATCCCATTGATAATAGCTCTGCTACTACCAGTTATGACTTCTAAAATTCTACCAACCACGCCAAAGACGAAGGTGAGGATGATTGCGAGGTTCCTGGAGAACTTGCTAGACTGTTACAGCAGGAAGAAAGGGTTATACAACCTCATGAAGAGCCAGTTGAGACGATAAACCTGGGCATGAAGATAGACAGAAAAGAAGTCAAGATCGGGGAAAATTTGGAAGTTAAGATCAAACAACGGTTGATACAAATTTTGCACGACTACGTTGAGATCTTCGCCTGGTCATATGAAGACATGCCTGGTTTAGACACAGATATTGTGGTTCATCGTCTGCCGACTAAAGAAGACTGTCGTCTAGTTAAACAAAAGGTCCACTGTATGCGCCCTGAAATGTCAGAGAAGATTAAGGCAGAGGTCATGAAGCAGTTCGACGCATGGTTCTTAGCTGTCACCTCTTACCCACAGTGGGTTGCTAACATCGTTCCGGTACCTAAGAAGGACAATAAGGTACGGATGTGTGTGGATTACAGAGATTTGAACAGGGCAAGCCCCAAGGATGGCTTCCCACTTCCTCACATTGATGTTCTGGTTGATAACACCGCGCAGCACAAAATTTTCTCCTTCATGAATGGTTTCTATGTCTACAACTAGATCAAGATGGCTCCTGAAGACATGGAGAAGACAACCTTCGTCACACAATGGGGCACCTTCTGTTACAAGGTGATGCCTTTTGGGTTGAAGAATGTTGGGGCAACTTATCAGTGCACCATGGTCGCTTTGTTCCACGATATGATTCATCACGAGATCGAATTTTATGTTGATGACATGATAGCCAGGTCTCAAACTGAGGAAGAGCACCTTGATCATCTACAAAAGTTGTTCGACAGGTTGAAGATATACAAGATGAGGTTGAATCCGAACAAGTGCACCTTCGGGGTAAAGTCTGGTAAACTTCTGGGCTTCATTGTCAGCGACAAAGGCATCCAAGTAGACCCTGCAAAGGTAAAAGCCATACAAGAAATGCCAGCTCCCCGTACAGAGAAGGAAGTTAGAGGTTTTTTGGGACGCTTGAATTATATCGCCAGGTTCATTTCACATCTAACTGCTACTTTTGAGCCTATCTTCAAGCTTCTGAAGAAAGATCAAGTGGTAAAGTAGAATGGCGAATTCCAGACGGCTTTCGAAAGAATCAAGGAATACCTTCAAGAACCGCCAATTTTGATGCCTCCGGTTGAAGGAAGACCTTTGATATTGTACTTAACAGTGCTAGACAATTCAATGGGGTGTGTGCTGGGGTAGCATGACGAGTCTGGTCGAAAAGAGCACGCAATATACTACCTTAGAAAAAAGTTTACCGACTGTGAGACACGATACTCACTGCTCGAGAAAACTTGTTGCGCTTTTGCATGGGCTGCTCGCCGACTAAGACAGTATATGCTAACCCACACTACTTTGTTGATATCTAAGATGGATCCAATCAAATACATATTCGAGAAACCCGCTCTCTCCGGAAGAATAGCAAGATGGAATATGATCTTAACTTGAGTACGACATACAATATACAACCCAGAAAGCAATCAAGGGGAGTGTATTGGTTGATCATTTGGATCATCAGGTCGTGGATGACTACCAGTCCATGAATTTTGAGTTCCCGAATGAGAATATTATGCTGGTGACTGACTACGAAGAACCTGGACCGGATGAAGGACCCGAAGAGGGATCTCGATGGACTATGGTTTTTGAAGGAGCTTCAAATGCACTTGGTAATGGCATTGGCGCTGTAATCATATCTCCTGAGGGTTGTCATACTTCTTTCACCGCCCGACTATGTTTCAACTGCACTAACAACATGGCGGAGTATGAAGCTTGTATCATGGGTCTCAAGGCCGCTATTGACCTCAAGATCAAGTTCCTGGATGTTTTTGGGGATTCAGCCTTGGTAATAAGTCAGATCAAAGGAGAATGGGATACGAAGCATCTGAATCTCATCCCATACAAAGAGTACGTGTTGATATTGCTCCCACACTTTGAGGAGGTAACTTTTGAACATTTCTCGCGAGAGGAGAATCAGTTAGCGGATGCGCTAGCTACCATGTCTTCTATGTTCAAAGTCAGGTGGGACAACGAAGCTCCCCAAATCACCATTGAGAGGTTGGATGAACCGGCACACTGTTGTGAAATTGATACCGAAGAGGTGGCAGACAAACCCTGGTTTCACGAAGTCAAAAGTTGTCTCGAGGCTCAAGAGTATCCCAAAGGGGCATCTATCAATGATAAGAAGTTTCTTAGAAGGTTCGCTACGAAGTTATTCCCCATCAATGGAATCCTCTACAAGCGTAATCATGACTATACATTACTACAGTGTGTAGACAAGAGTGAAGCAGAGAGGATTGTGACAGATCTACATGAAGGTACCTTCGGAACCCATTCCATTGGACATACCATGGATAAGAAGATCCTAAGGGCAGGATATTACTGGTCCACTATGGAAGCTGATTGTTATCAGCACTCTCGAACTTGTCATAAGTGCCAAATCTATGCTGATAAGGTGCATGTGCCTCCGGTTCCCTTAAACATCTTGACAGCTCTGTGGCCCTTTGCAATGAGGGGCATCGACATGATCAGAGAAATCAGGCCCACTGCTTCTAATGGACATCGCTTAATTCTAGTGGCCATTGATTACTTCTTGAAGTGGGTTGAGGCAGCCTCTTTTGCTACTGTAACCAATAACATGGTGGCGCAGTTTATCCGACATAATCTAATCTGTCGGTATGGTGTGCCAGAGAGAATTATTACTGACAATGGTATGAATCTCAACAACATAATGATCACCAAGCTCTATAAACAGTTCAAGATACATCATCATAGCTCTTCTCCCTACCGGCCGAAGATGAATGGCGTTGTTGAAGTGGCTAACAAGAACATCAAGAAAATAGTACAGAAGATGATGGTGACATACAAAGACTGGCATGAGATGTTACCATTTGCTCTTCATGGATACCGTACCTCAGCATGAACGTCGATAGGGGAAACACCTTACTCTTTGGTATATGGCATAGAGGCAGTCCTACCCATCGAAGTCCAGATACCTTCCCTTAGGATTATGAAGGATGCAGGTTTGAACGAAGACGACTGGATACAAACTCGACTTGATCAGCTAAATCTAATCGATGAGAAGAGACTTACTTCTATCTGTCATGGTCAGACGTATCAAAAGCGAATGATCAAGGCTTTTAACAAGAAAGTCATACGTTAAGAATATCAAGTCGGGGATCTAGTGATCAAGCGTATCATACTGCCGCAAGATGATCCCAGGGGAAAATGGACCCCCACATTCGAAGGGCCATTTGTGGTTAAGAACACTTTCTCGGGTGGAGCTATGATTCTAACCACCATGGATGATGACGACCTTCCTCAACCTGTCAATGCAGACATAGTGAAAAGATACTACGCCTGACTAAAAGACCTGCTAGGTTGACTGGCCTAGGAAAAAATAAGGGCTTCCCGGCAAACCAAAAGGGTTCGGGCAAAAATAAGGGATGTGTGATACGGTGGGAAGAACTGACTGTTTTTTGGAATGCTGGTTTGTGTTTTGCGTTTGTTTTTGCAAAATGTCGCGGTAAGCAAGAGTCGCCACCGACTTTTATTTTATCCAACAAGGAAAGGAAAAAAAGCACAGAAAAATTCCTTTTTTGAGATATTTCTCGGGTTCGAGGGGTAGATTATAGAAAGGGAAGGTATTAGCACCCTTTCTATCTGTAGTTATCTACGGGCTCTTAGGTACTTGCTCAATTGTTTTCTTTGTGCTTGTGGGTTGGAAAAAGTTTTTGTTTGAAACTTCGATTTAACTCTTGCTTCTGTCCTCAAGAGTGTAATGAAGTGTTTTGAAAACATTGTTCGAAAAGTGTAAGTGTGAAGAGTTTTGTTTTGAAAGAGCAAGTATCTAAGAACTATCTACCTACTCGAAAAAGGAATCATTCTATGTTAATTTCTTTCAGACAATGTTATCCCACTATTAATGAGTAGGTAGCACCGTCGATGGAGTTTGAGGGTCAATTCGAATGAGGGACATACGGTCACTAAAGAAATGTTAGGACGCCTTAGCGGTAACCCTAATGTCTTAGATCATTTGTTTGAGGCAACAATATCTGAGGCAACCGTTTCGAGGCAACTATGATCTTTTAGACAAGAGGACGACCTCTAAAGCGACCTATACTGAATGACCGTTTATGAAGGCAACCAAGTGGGGTGTACCCTAAGAGTGCGCATGTGAGAGTGTGTCATTTTCAGTTATTTTTATCTTTGCACATGTTAAGGGTGATCTAACTTGATTTTAATTTAAGCATTCAATCTTATCATGCAAGCCCTATTATCAAATATCTAGCAGTTATAATTTGCAAAATTAAAATGCGGAAATTAAATTACAAGGTGTCGGGTATTTACATCGCCAAAAGTAACCCTTTGAAAATAAAATAAAGCGGTAAAAATAATTGAATGTCCTAATTATCTATTACATACCGGAAGCAGATACACCAATATGGATAAAAATAAATAAAGCGCGACGCGAAGTTAAATCGAATGCGAATTAGGGTTTTGACCCTTTTAAAAGAAAATGTTTTTTTGGTTGTTTTAATTTTAAGAAAAGAAATTAATCCTAAATTAATTTAATTAAATGAAAAAAAATAATAAATGACATGTTTTTGGAGTTTTTGTTAATTTAAGAAAGAAAATAAAAATAATTAAATGAATTAAAACCTAATGATTTCTAATTAATTTTAAATATTTACAAAAATAAATTAAAGTTTCCTAGAAAAAACTAAATCAATTAGTTAGTATTTATTAATAAAAATAAAATTCTGAATTTTTATTGGATAAAAATGTTTTTTTTTATTTTTTGATAAAAAAAAAGGGAATTTGTTTATTGGTTAGAAAATAAATTAATTAAAATAAAGCAAATAAATTAAATAAACAAAATAAAAAAAAAGTAGAAGAATTGGGCATGATTTGGAGGTGTTGGAAGCAATTTTCTTGGCCCATTAGTAGCTGATCCGTTTAACCTTTGGAATTCCATGCATGTGCATTGACTGATTCCATGGTATGCCCTCAAGATTTGACCACCAGATCTGGCCCCTTGGCCATCTGGAGCTTGGATGGTGAGGGAGTATGATGGAGATCTGGCTTGTGCACGCACCTGATCGCCTGAAAGAAATTGAAATAATGCAAATTGCTGAAGGCAGGGATCGAACCCCTGACCTCCAGCCTTTGGGTCTTTAAGCGCATATGTGGCCACCACTGGGGCGTGTTGATTTGTTTGTTATAATAATACAAGTATAATAATATATATAAAAACAAAAACAATTGCCTGAAAATAGAAAAAAAAAACGCGCAATATTTGAATTGCCCAATGGATGGGTGCCACGCATCATCCCTGACCTCCCAACCGTGGCTAAAAGAACAACCACCTATACCAACGGACAGAAGTCCGTAGCTACAAGCCTGTCTCACTCCAAAATCCTCTATAGGCCATAGAAATGCCTTCTGACGCCATGGTTAAACTTCCCTTCTTCTTCCGGTCACACCTATAGCCATCACTAAGGCTGATTTTACCTGAAACGAAAATCCCTAAACCAAACCTTGAAACCCTAGCTATGGTGAATCGCAATACAGGTTAGATGAATGAAATTAAATGATACTAAAAGACTACAAATGGCATGGTGAATCAAAATATGCAATTAGTTTTCGTTATAGATGCAAGAATAACGCAAATCGATTTCAAGAATGGGGCGGATTCTTGGACTACTTACAATGCTTTAGAATGCTTGAAAATGCATGGTTTGGATTGGGTTAGCTTCTGGAGCAAGTCGATTGGAACAAGTCTCAAGCCCTGAAAACGTCTCTAACCTAGATTTCGATCTCCCACTTTTTGTGATTTTGCAAGTTTTTTTTCTGCCTCCACCAGTGATCTCTAACCCTTGTTTTGGTCTGCACACGACCTTTATGTATTACTCAATGCATTAGGTCTCAATTGGCTATCCAAATCTTCCTCTATTAAGGCTTTGATATTTGATTTGATCTCCATTTACAACCTTTCCAAAATTGATCCAAATCACATATTCTTGTGCATAAAGACCTTGATATGAATTTAATTTCCATGCTAGCTGTAGTTGGAACCTGAAATAACCAAAAAATCATGTGTTATCAATGCTTTAGATTTTATGTGATTTTATTTGATTTAAAATGAATTAATTCAAAGAAAAATCAAATTAAATAACAAAAATGTGATATGGACACATGGCCAAAGCTGGAGCACGTGGGCAATAAGAATAACTCAAAACAAGTGAAAAAGAATGGGCCCATTTGGCAAATTTTGATGTTTTGGGGATAGTTGACTTTTGACAATTTTGCAAAAAAGTCCAACTTCAACAATGCATAACTTCTTCAATATTAAACTTTTGGAGGTGTTCTTGGACTTTTTAGAAAGCTTGATATGTACTATAATCAACCCTTTTGGTATCATCTCATTTTGATATTCCATGTTCAATTTAGGAGCTTTGGCAAAAAAGGTGTTTTTGTTGACTTTTCAAAATGACCTATAATGTCAAAATTTATAACTTATTGTGAGTGCATAATTTGATCTTGGGGTGTGAATATGGATTATATGGAATTGCATCCTCTTAAAAATGAGCTTTGGAGGAGTCATTTCTCAAAAAGTATGAGAAAGTTATGCTTGGTCAAATTTGAGTTGACTTTTCCTACAAAACCCTAATTTAGCAACTTTTGAATCTTGATGAATTGTGAGCAATCCTTGATGAATCATTATCAACCCTTGATCAAATGATGAAATATCCTTCAAAATGAGAATGTTGACAAAAAATCTTGAAGTTTGACTGTATGTAGGTCAGAGTTGACTTTTGCCCTAGCATAGTCGACTTTTGGACCTTTGAGCAATTGACTGAGCAAACTTCCTCTACAAGGCTTGAAATTTGACATGGATGATCTTGTCAACATATTAGGACATTGGGGAGAACTTGAGGTCATTTGGACTCAGGGATCTTGATGCAACACAAAAACCCTAATTTAGGATGGACTGTCTTAGGAGATAGCTTTCTGGTCAGTCTTTGAGCAACCTTGAGCAACTTGGAGATTTTTCTTGCAATGTTTTGAGAAATAAGGGAGGGAAAATTTTGGGGTACAACAACTTCCCTTGTTCAATCTTCTTAAACCTGAGGATGTAGATTGGCTTTGGTGCCTTTCGTGATCCGAAGGTGGAAGATGATTGAACACTAGAGTGCCTAGAAATTTGCACTCGCATGAAGTAGTATCAGCCTTGTGATGTTGGGAAGAGGCTTACAAGTGCCATTTGGAGAAGTGTCGATTGCATAAGAGATTCCTTAGCGAGAGCTTGTATACCTGTTGTTGTGGAAGATTCCGCTGGGGGAGTCTGATCTTTGTTGAGATTTAGGAACTTGCCTATACTTCAACTGAGAGAACATCTCTGCTGAGTTTTAAGAACTTGTCTGTAATTCAACTGAGGGGGAAACATCTTCATCGAGATTTAAGAACTCACCCGTAATTCAACTGAGAAAACTCTGCTGAGATTTAGGAACCCGTCTGTAATTCAACAGAGGAACTTTGTCGAGATTTAGGACCTTGTCTGTAATTCAACTGAGAAAAACTCTGTTGAGATTTAAGAACTTGTCAGTAGTTCGACTGGAGGGAAACATCTTCATCGATATTTAAGAACTCGCACGTAATTCAACTGAGAAAACTCTGCTGAGATTTAGGAACTCGTCTGTAATTCGACGGAGGAACTTTGTCGAGATTTAGGACCTTGTCTGTAACTAAACTGAGAAAAACTCTGTTGAGATTTAAGAACTTGTCAATAATTCGACTGGAGGGAAACATCTTCATCGAGATTTAAGAACTCGCTTGTAATTCAACTGAGAAAGCTCTGTTGAGATTTAGGAACTCGTCTGTAATTCGACGGAGGAACTTTGTCGAGATTTAGGACTTTGTCTGTAATTCAACTGAGAAAAACATCTCTACTGAGATTTAAGAACTTGTCAGTAATTCGACTGAGAAAAAAGCTTCATAGCTTTGAATTTTATGAGAATTTAACCGCATCCTTCCTGAAAGGTAAAGGTTAGCTGTATGTAATGCATGACATGTATCAGGCAATGATGTTCTCAAAATAAATGAGATTGTGTTGTATGATGCGTATATGCATGTGTCATGATGTATGGAAATGTAATGTTTTTAGCTGGGGAAAATAAATCCCGGATAGCTGCTGGAGAAAAAGAGTTGAATTCTTCATTTCCGCCGGAGATAGAGGATGAAGATGATTGTGAGAATAAACCTGTAGGAGAGGATAACTCCGTTGGGGGATAAACTGATGAGGATATTACTCTGTCGGGAAGAGATGCTCTGCTGAGGATTCCGCTGATAAATTCCACTGGGGATGAATTACCGTTGCTGGTGATACTGAATCCTGTTGGGGATTTGAATTCCTGTTCGTGAAAGGAATGAACTCCGCTGGGGGTGATCTTTCAGCTGCGACTTCACTGGGGATAACCTTTTAGGATCTACTGGGGACAGTCTTCCAGAGTCTACTGGGGAAGATTTTCCACACTCCACTGGGGAAACTTTTTTTAGACTGTGCTGGTGAGAATTTCCAGACTCCACTGGGGATATTTTATACTCCGTCGGGGATATTAAGATTTTTTAGTGTTGATGGTAGATAAACTCTGCTTGGGGAGAATATTACTGATTCATTCATAGTTGCGAGTCTCAGCCGGGGAGAGTTAACATTATTATCCTTTCTTACTCTACGGGGAGTGAATGCACCTTAGCCATATTCTTCAGCTGGATCTACCTTTGTACCTGGTGGATAGAGCAATTTTACAGCTTGGACAAATCTTATTGCCCCTGTTCCTGATATTACGAGTAATCGTCTTTTGTTTTGCATGTAAATATTTGTGAGCAGCAATTAATGTCAAATGCATATATCAAAAATGAACATTGGACGTTCTTTGAATAAACAAAACAGAAAAAGAAAAACAGTTTGAAATTTCTCTGACAATGAATTGTATTGATTTTGAAATTTTTGGCCTGTAAATAGGCGTTTTTGTATAAGAGGTTGACGTCCTAGAAAGAGAACGCCGCCGAATAATAGAATTTACACAATTTGTGAAAAACTAAACAAAGCAGCTATGTGAATAATCCCACTGGGTTCCAACTCTGCTATCGCCTTTATGTCCTCGAGCATCTCATCACTTTGCTACTTGGTTGAAGGTAGATCAGATTGATTAGTGTCGTCCGAGCTTAATAGTCGATACCGAAGTCTAGTTGCAAGGTGATCCAATGAGACATAGTGTTACGCCTTAATCCCTAATTTTTGCCTGGACCGCCCTTTCGGGTTTTCAGTCCACCGGGATACCCTTTTTTTCCCAAGCCGCCTTTTCAGGTTTTCGAGTTGTCGGGTGTACAGTTTTTTCATTTTCATCCCTTATGTTTGCCCGAACCCTTTTGGTTCGCTGGGAAGCCCTTATTTTTTGCCTAGGCCAGTCAACCTAGCGGGTCTTTGATTATGCGTAGTATCTTTTCACTATGTCTGCATTGACGGGGTGAGGAAGGTCGTCACCATCCATGGTGGTTAGAATCATAGCTCCTCCTGAAAAGATGTTCTTAACCATAAATGGCCCTTCGTAAGTAGGGGTCCATTTGCCCCTGGGATCACCTTGAGGTAAGATAATGCGCTTGATCACCAGATCCCCAACTTGATACTCTTGTTGTCTAACTTTCTTGTTAAATGCCTTGATCATCCGCTTTTGATACGTCTGACCATGACAAATAGTAGTAAGTCTCTTTTTGTCGATTAAGTTCAGCTGATCAAGCCGGGTCTGGATCCAGTCATCTTCGCTCAAACCTACATCCTTCATAATCTGAAGAGAGGGTATCTGAACTTCAATGGGTAATACGGCCTCCATACCGTATACCAAGGAATAGGGTGTTGCCCCCTTTAACGTTTGTGCTGAGGTACGGTACCTATGAAGAGCAAATGGTAACATCTCGTGCCAGTCTTTGTATGTCACTGTCATCTTCTGCACAATCTTCTTAATGTTCTTATTAGCCGCTTCAACAGCTCCATTCATCTTCGGTCGGTAGGGAGAAGAGTTATGATGCTATATCTTGAACTGCTTGCAGAGCTCGGTAATCATCTTATTGTTGAGATTTGTACCATTATCTGTAATGATCCTCTATGGTACACCATATCGACAGATCAGATTGTGCTGAATGAACCGTGCCACGACGTTCTTGGTTACAGTAGCAAAGGAAGCTGCTTCAACCCACTTTGTGAAGTAATCAATCGCTACCAGGATGAAACGATGCCCGTTGGACGCTGTAGGGCTGATCTCGCCAATCATGTCAATGCCCCACATTGCAAAAGGCCATGGAGCCGTCAAGACGTTCAGAAGTACTGGAGGTATGTGCACCTTATCAGCATAGACTTGGAACTTGTGACAGGTCCGAGAATGCTGATAACAGTCGGCTTCTATTGTGAACTAATAATATCCTGCCCGAAGGATTTTCTTTTCCATGGTGTGTCCACTGGAATGAGTTCCAAAAGCACCTTCATGCAACTCTATCATGATCCTTTCTGCTTCGTTCTTATCCACACAATGTAGTAAGGTTGAATCATGATTACGTTTGTAAAGGATGATATTACTGATGAAGAACTTCGCCGCGAACCTCCTCAGAAACTTCTTATCATTAACAGATGCACCCTCGGGGTACTCCTGAGCTTCAAGATACCTCTTCACTTCATGAAACCAAGGTTTATCTGTTACCTCTTCAGTCTCAATGTCACAACAATGTGCAGGTTCGTCCAACCTTTCAATGGTTATCTGGGGAGCCTCATTGTCCCATCTGACCTTGAACATAGAAGACATCGTAGCTAGAGCGTCCGCCAACTGATTCTCCTCTCTAGGGAAGTGTTCAAAGGTTATCTCTTCGAAGTGCGGAAGCAACGTCAATACATACTCTTTGTAAGGAATAAGATTAGAGTGTTTCGTATCTCACTCGCCTTTGATTTGAATGATCACGAGATCAGAATCTCCGAATACACTCAAGAACTTAATCCTTAGGTCAATAGATGCTCGAAGACCCATAATGCACGCTTCATACTCTGCCATGTTGTTGGTGTAGTTGAAACATAGTCGGGCGGTGAACAGATTATGAGAGCCTTCAGGAGATATGATCACGGTGCCAATGCCATTGCCCAAAGCGTTTGAAGCTCCATCAAAGTACATAGACCATCGGGATCCCTCCTCAGATCCTTCATCCGGTCCAGGTGTCTCACAGTCAGTCACTATCATGATATTCTCATCCGGAAATTCAAAGTTCATAGACTGGTAATCGTCCACTGCCTGATGTGCCAAGTGATCTGCCAACACACTTCCCTTGATTGCCTTTTGGGTCATATATTGGATGCTATACTCCGTCAAGATCATCTGCCATCTTGTTATTCTTCCGGACAAATCAGGCTTCTCGAAGATATACTTGATTGGATCCATCTTTGATATCAATAGAGTAGTGTGAGTCAGCATATACTGTCTCAGCCAGAGAGCAGCCCATGCCAAAGCGCAACAAGTTTTCTTGAGCAGTGAGTATCGGGTCTCACAGTCGGTAAACTTTTTGCTAAGGTAATAAATAGCATGCTCTTTTCGGCCAGACTCGTCATGCTGGCCCAGCAAACACCCCATTGAGTTGTCGAGTACTGTCAAGTATAAGATCAGAGGTTTCCCTTCAACCGGAGGCATCAGAATAGGTGGCTCTTGGAGATACTCTTTGATCCTTTCGAAAGCGTCCTGACATTCATCGTTCCATCTTTCCACTTGATCTTTCTTCAGTAACTTGAAGATTGGCTCACAAGTAGCAGTCAGGTGCGAGATGAATCGGGCAATGTAGTTCAGTAGTCCTAGAAAGCCTCTGACTTCTTTCTCTATTCGGGGAGCTAGAATTTCCTGTATAGCCTTCACCTTTGCAGGATCCACTTGAATGCCTTTATCACTTACGACGAAACCCAGCAACTTACCAGATCTCACCCGAAGGTGCACTTGTTCGGGTTTAACCTCAGCTTGTACAACTTCAACCTGTCAAATAGCTTCTGAAGGTGGACAAGATGTTCCTCTTCAGTTTGGGACCTTGCAATCATGTCGTCGACGTATACCTCAATATCATGATGAATCATATCATGGAACAAAGCGACCATGGCGCGCTGATACGTTGCCCCAGCATTCTTCAATCCGAAAGGCATGACCTTGTAGCAAAAGGTACCCAATTGAGTAACAAAGGTTGTCTTCTCCATGTCTTTGGGAGCCACTTTAATCTGATTATAACCGGAGAGACCATCCATAAAGGAGAAGACCTTATGTTGTGCGGTGTTGTCAACCAGAACGTCGATATGAGGCAGGGGGAATCATCCTTGGGACTCGCCTTGTTCAGATCTCTATAGTCAACACACATTCGAACCTTACCATCCTTCTTCGGCACTGGAACCATGTTGGCCACCCATTGTGGGTAAGAAGTAACTGCTAGAAAACCGGCGTCAAACTGTTTCATAACTTCAGCCTTGATTTTCTCAGACATCTCCGGGAACATTCGACGGACCTTCTATTTCACTGGAGGACAGTCTTCCTTGGTAGGCAGGCGGTGAACCATAATATCGGTATCCAACCCAGACATATCTTTATAAGACTAGGCAAAGATCTCAACGTAGTCACGCAGCATCTGAACCAACCGTTGTTTAATGCTAGGCTCCAGATTTGCACTGATCTTGACCTCTTTCTTGTCCACCTCTGTAGCCAGATTCATTGTTTCCACTGGTTCTTCATGCGGCTGTATGGCCCTCTCTTCTTGAAGTAACAGTCTAGCAAGTTCACCAGGCACTTTGCAATCATCTTCACCTTCGTCTTCTACAGTGAAACCCAAACCAAACTTGTTAGTCTTATGTGCAAAATTAGGGAGTTGGCCCCAATGCGCACACCCACCTTTCTCAATAATAGCTCGGGCATCCTTGAAGGAAGCCATCTTCATTGGAGGATCTTTAACAACAGTTTCAGTTGATGCCAACATCCTGGGTACTTCTTCAAAATGTTAAAACGGGGTCTCAATGAACTCCCCGTCCATTTCCGTATACCGAAAGGAGTTGAGGTGGCTCACCATGTACTCCTCTTCCCCTCGTACCATAATAATTTCCCCTTGACTGGGTATTTCAGCATCTGGTGAAGCGTAGAAGTTACTGCCCCAGCTTTGTGGATCCACGGGCGACCCAGCAAACAAGAATAAGATGGCCGAATGTCCATCACATAGAATGTAGACGCGAAAATCTGAGAACCAACCTTCACTGGAATATACACTTTTCCGTGTACCATCCTCTTGGACCCATTAAAGGCCCTGACCACAATGTTGCTTGGTTTCAGCTCCAACCCTTCACAGTCTAACCGATCCAATGCCTTCTTGGGTAACACATTCAGCGAGGATCCAGTATTCACCAATACGTGTGCTAGAGTAGTGCCCCTGCACTCAATAGAGACATGCAGAGCGTCATTGTGATTCTTCCCCTTAGCAGTCAAGTCGGCGTCAGAGAAACCCAACCCGTTATCAGCAGTCAGACTAGCCACGCAATCTTTAAACTGATCAGCTGATGTCTCCTGCGGCACGTGCGCAGTTTTCAGGAAAGCAATCAGACCCTTGGCATGGGCTTCTGAGCATAGCAACAGAGACAACATAGAGATTTTGGACGGGGTTTTTCCCAGCTGCTCGACTACGTTGTAGTCTCTCTTTTTGATGATCTTCAAAATTTCCTCCATCTCTTGTATAGAGGCTTCAATAGTAATCTTCTTCGGTGCCTCCGTCTAGGCAGGCTCACTGGTGGTCCCTTTGCCTCGAGTGTCAGATGCCTCGGCCATAGGGGTAAGAATTGGAACATGAACAGGGACAGTAGCAGGTGTACTGGTAGGTGTAATAACAACAGGATTCCGAACAACTAGCGGAGAGATCTCAGGGATGAAAAGCCTTCCGTTGTGGGTGACTTTACTAGATCCAACAATATTGCTGGCGTCAGTATCAGCCTCTTCAGCACTCAAATCTTGTTTAACCCCGTGATAATACACGTCATCCCCGTAGTGCCACGGGATAGCTTTATCTGATGTATAGGGGATAGGCCCAGGAACGGTGATGATCAACGGTGCAATTCTTAGAATAGATGTAATTCTAAAAGGCTTTCTCGAGGAAGCCTTGGAAGAATTGTCGAAAATGGTGATTATAGCAACTTCTTCAGTAGGAATCAAAGGAACAAAAGTCTTATCAAACAGAATTTCTTTATTATCCATCAGGCGTTGGACACCTGACTTCAAAAGATGGCAACCAGTAGGTAAGACGGCACACATATGGCACCCTTCGCCACAGCTCGGAAATAAAATGGCTAACAGAAGGTTCTTTTTCACAGTCATCAATGGAGTAACAATGTCTTTCACAGAAACCACAAACGAGTCTTCATCTATAGCATTCACCCCATTCTTGGTCATAGGAGCAGTCACAACATTAGGTCTTTCAGGTGCTTCAAACTCAATCTCCTTAACATCAATCAAGTCTTGTACCTTATTCTTTAAAACCCAACAGTCATTCGTATCATGCCCCAGGCTATCGGAATGAAAAGCACATCGGGCGTTCGGATTGTACATGGGTGATGTTGTATTGGGATTCTTTGGGGCCTCCTTCGGAATCACCAAGTTGGTCTTTAATAACTGCGGCAGAATCTGAGACAGGGTCATATGAAGCTGAGTGAATTGTCTTCGTGGTCTCTCGGTCCTTGGCTGATTGTTGCGCTGAGGAGCAACAGTAGGTCTTGATATAACAACCGCATTAACAGCTTGGCGGCATTCAGGTCTATTATGGCTCTTTACGCTGTAAACAGCGCTGGGCTCCTTCTTAAAAGGCTTCTTTTTGGTGCCTGATGAAGCACCCTTATGTATTTTACCGCTCTTGATACCGGCCTCAACTCTTTCCCCGGTCATAATCAGCTCAGTAAACTCGGACGATGAACTTCCAATTAGATGGTTAAAATACGGACCAGACAAGGTTTCCAGAAACATATCTACTAACTCCCTGTCAGCCAAAGGGGGTTGTACTCTTCCAGCAAGGTCCCTCTATTTCTGAGCGTAGTCTTTGAAACTTTCACCCGCACCCATAGACATACCCTGAAGTTGGGTACGCGTGGGAGCAAGGTCGGCATTATATTGGTACTGCTTGTAGAAAGCAGCAGCCAAGTCCTCCTAATTATGGACACTAGCTCCTTCCAGCTGGTAAAACCAATCAAGCTGAGTCCCTGAGAGACTATCTTGAAAGAAGTGGATCCAGAGGTTTTTATCAGTAGTGTATGGCTGAATCTTTCTAACATACGAGCGGAGGTGCAGTTTTGGGCAAGAAACCCCATCGTATTTAGTAAAGGCTGGTGCTTTAAACTTGTGAGGGATTACCACCCCAGATGACAAACCCAAATCTCCGAAGTCCAGATCAGGGACTTTCTGGACCTCCATTGCGCTCAACCGGACTTTGAGTTGTTTATACCTATCCTCAGTCGGAGGATACTGGTCTTCGTCAAAGTCAATCTCGTTGTCAGAAATCACATGGCTAGAAGCCCTCCTTTCTTCCTGATTTTCTCCCCCTGCAGGTGAGTGAGATAAATCAACATCATCCCGCAAATTGTTTCTGAATCTGCGACCCATATTCAGTAGGACCGTCTTCTTCTTCTTCTTCTTCTTATCCTTCAGGATAAGGGTCTTCAGATCTTGCTGACCCTTAGCCAAGTTCATGAACATTTCCTGGAACTGGGTGTTTTGAGCTTGCAGAGCCTTGATGGCTTGATCAGTTGATGTTTTAGCAGACATGATATGTTGAAATAAATAGCGAAGAAGATGAGAAAACCGGTAAGGTTACCTATTATGAGGTGAATGGGAATGATATGTGTATGATATGATTTCAAAGACTGTAGGGATTCAAATTCGTAAACCAAAACGAAACACACTTTTATTAGAAAAAAACTTGAATTCAATGTTCAACAGATGCCTTTAAGGCGTTACAAAAAGAAAAATTGAAAAGTAAATCAAAACTAAAAGAAACAAAAGACATCAGCGCTCCCATGGTCGTTTCCCGTTGGTGCTGACATAGTCATTGAGGATCTGCTTGCTCTCCAGCTGCCTTGTCAGCTTCAGGATCTTCCGCTCTTGCTCGTGATACTTTTCTCTGTAAGTATCCCGCTCTTCCCTTAGTTGGATCTAGGACCTCTTTAATGCCCCAATGTCAGTAGGCATGTAAGGGTGGAGGATGGTGGGAGGAACCCCTTCTTCATCAGCAAGTTCGACTATCACAGGCAAGACAGCTTCGTAGGGCATCCCTAGCTTCTGAGCATGTGTACGAACCCACCGGAGATATGGTTCCATTGGAAGAGAAGTCTTCACACCTAACTCGTGCGGATCAGGCCTGTGTACCCTATCCCAAGATCGTATGAACCTGCAGCGATGCTCATCACTATCCCCTTGGAAGTCAAAGACAATGCTCGACATCATCAAATCATGAGGTCCTTCCCTCCTAGCTCGCCCAAATTGTCGTAAGGCTAGACAAGGGTTATAGGTGATCCCTCCATTGATTCCTAGAAGTGGAACATTGGGGTATTCCCCACAGCGATCAATAATAGCTACATCTTCCATGCTTTTAATAGTCCAAATGATGTCCGTGTGAGAAAGGGACATAATCCTGTGGGCTCAACCCATGCCTTCCTTGTTCTTCAAAACTGATTTGGGGAGGTGAGAAATAAACCACCTCGCCAGCAATGGTGCACAACACATAAGGGTTCCCCGTTTCCGAGCAGTACGGGCATAGAGAGTATGCAGAATATCACCCAAGAGAGTGGGCACTGGATTACGGGATATGAAAATCTTCACTGCATTCACGTCGACAAAAGAATCTGAGTTGGGAAACAGAACCAGACCATAAATAAGAAGAGCCAGGATGTCTTCGTACGCCTGAAAGTCTAAGCTGTCCCAGAACTGATTAGTCCGACCAACCAAGAACTTAGTCAAGAAGCCTTTTGTCCCACTCCGAGTTTCCCAATAAGACATTACCTCAGCCTTTGTCAGATGGAGGGCTGAAGCAATCTCTTCCGGCCTAAGGACTTTCTCCCAACCTGTAAACAGGGTCTGCTCTAGAATGGAGATACCAAGTAGATCAGATAACTCTTCCAAGGTAGGGACCAACTGGTAATCCGGAAAAGTAAAGCAGTGGTACAGTGGATCAAAGAACTGGACTAATACACTCATCATATGTTCATCCATCTTGGAAGTGACCAACCCAAGGAGGTTCCCATGTCTTCTGATAAAGGAGGAAGTATCGGGAACCTTTGCAACCAAATCCTTAAGCTGAGTACGAATTTGTACAATGTTGATCCGAATAGTGTTTCTACGCATAGATGCCATGACCTACAAAATAGAACAAAGATGAATCCCATTGGTCTTTGAAATGGTTAGTCCAATGCAATATGCATGCAATGTCATGATGCATGATGTCATGATAGAAACACACCACAAGTATTCACAGATAGCAAACATGGTAAGGGAAAACAAGTCACACATATAGCCCTTAGATTTCAGGCTGGAAAGGAGCTTAGGTACTACCCTCTTTCAGTTCAGTTGGTTTAAACCTGTCCTAGAAATAGTAATCGGGTTCTAGAGGATCTCAATATCACTGACCACCCTCGATCGGTCATAATTCCAGTTTAGCAACCTTTTCTTGCGGCCGGAATCATCGCGAGAGTTTGGTCTCAATGAGTGTAGCATACTGCTACTGTTCTATGGCCAAGTTGGTCAATTATAGGTTCTAAGTCAGTTGGTGCTTAATGACCCCTTAGCTGACCCATATTCTCCTCGTTGCGCCACAAGGGATATCGGTACAAACTAAAGTGCCACACCAACGTAGCTACTGCTTCAACCATATCGGTCAACGTTGTACAGTTCCCTCACAGTTTATTGCTACTTACCTAAAGGGTATCCCCCAGATCCGGGTTAGGATCTATAGTAACTCTGATTCAAGCCCACAAAGATAAAGCATACAATTCAAGCAATTGAAAACAATATGAACTATTCCTAAGGTACACCCCACTTATAAGCGTCCCCAGCAGAGTCGCCAGTTTTGTGATACGGTGGGAAGAACTGACTGTTTTTTGGAATGGTGGTTTGCGTTTGTTTTTGCAAAATGTCACGGTAAGCAAGAGTCGCCACCGACTTTTATTTTATCCAATAAGGAAAGGAAAAAAAGCATAGAAAAATTCCTTTTTTGAGATATTTCTCGGGTTTGAGGGGTAGATTATAGAAAGGGAAGGTGTTGTACCCCAAATTTGCCCTCCCATATTTCTCAAAATATTTCAAGAAAAATTCACAAGACCAACCCGGCGCGTCATATTCAGGTATTCTTTCGCCAAGATATCTCTGATAACGTATTCTCAAATTCAGGTTCGGCTCAAGAGTCAATTCTTTAAAGAAGGTATCCGAATGTGCGAGTTTTCTTGAAGAAATATGATGAAAAAGTGTGCTGAAAGTGCAGTTTTTACGCGCTAAAAAATTCATAACTTGAAGATCGTGACTCGTTTTGAACCCGTTCCGGTGGCCAAAATTCCGTCTTGACATTATCTACGTTTTCATCTCTCACGGCTGGAAGCCAATTTCGATCAGAAGGTCTTCAAAAATGTGGATTTATCAAGTATTTTCGTATAGAAAATTTGTGACTGAAGTTTATTTGCGTCATGTTCAGAAAATCATAATTTGGTCGATTTTCATCGTATCGAGCTGGTTCTGGCGCCAAAATTTCACAAATTGAGTTGGCTACATTTTCACAGGAGGTATCGAGTTCGAACGGTGTTCAAAAGGCCTTCATTTTTTGCTCAGAGTGCGTGACACGCTGAAAATCCTGAATGCTGAATATTATTTCATCTGGGCCGAAACTTCGAAAATTCATAACTCGGTCAATTTTTATCGGATTGGGCTCATATTTTTACACAAGGTCCCTGACTCATAGATCTACAACTTTGCTTCAAAAGTCGAGACCAAATTATGCACCGATCAATACCAGTTTTTTATTGAAGAACGTGTCAGAGTCGACACTGGAGCCCAAAATAAGTTTGTCTGAGCTGAAACTTCAAAAATTCATAACTAATTCACCGTTTATCCGATTGAGCCGATTTTCGGACAGGAGTTAGTTATCGATGTAGGCTACATTTTATTTTCACATTTCAACTTCAAAAATTGCACTTAAGTCCCTGCGATTTAGCCTGGAAAGTGACGAACTCAAGTGAACATTGGAGGCCCAATTGCACATTCAAAGCCCATTTTCTTTACCCTAATTTCCATTATATAATCACATTCTTTTCACACAAACCAGAAGAGGAGAAAAGAAGAGAGAAAAAAAACCTTGCCACAACACTGTTAGAATATCAAACTCTTTCAAGAACCCTGAAACTTTGAAATCCTTATTACAAATCCCTCTCTCACTACAAACAAGCCATCACAGTTACAAACCAACACCTCACTACTTCTTCAGTAAGGATAAGGCTGGCTTGATCTCCATGATCCTAATTTTCCAGTAAGGCATAAAAGCATTCAGGTCACTAATTTTCCAGTAAGGGTAAGATTGATTTGATCTCCATGATCAAAAGGGTATAATCATTCATACATGCCATATTGTGCCTAAACATTAAATTTCTTCATATATTGGCTTTATTTGCATTTTATGATTTTATTTAATGTGTTCGTGAGATTCAACACTGCAGATTTAGACAGGATCCCATGCAGGTTCATTAAGGAACGTTGAGGCCAAAAGCCAAATGGCCAAAAGCCAAAAGGGCAAAAGCAAAAAGCCAAAAGCAAAAAGCCAAATGGCCAAAGTAGAAAAACTTATGCATGACACCAATACATGGCGAGACCGACATCCTAGAAGATTAAGAAACGTTGAGGACAGAACACAAATGGCCAACAGCCAGAACACAAATGGCCATGAAACTCAATCCAATGGCCAAAGAATGCAGACCACGGTACTCAGGAGTCAATGAACACGCACGTGATGCCAGAAAGTCAAACAAGGCTTTTTGTCTAATGGGCCAGATTTCTCACAAAAAACCTCTCTTTGGGTCTGAATACCCCCCATGGTTTGCACATTTTTATTTTTTTATTTGATTTTCCTTTTTATTCTTTTAATTGTTTTCAATTGTTTTCTTTAATTTCATAAATTAATTTTCATAAGATAAAAAATCAGAAACTAAAATATATTTAATTATTATTATTTCACTATTAATTTATTTTGTAAATAAACTTTAATAATTAGTTTAGTAAATTAGGTTTTAAAACTTTAATCTTTTTCTCAATAAATTAAAATATGTAGAAATTAGGTTTTTTAACTTTTTATCACTTTTCTTAATAAATAATTTTTTCTTATTATCATTATTATTAATTACTAATTTATTTTGTAAATAAACTTGTACATTAAATATTTAGTAAATTAGGTTAAACTTTAATATTTTTCTTTAATAATTAAAAACAACTTAGAATTGAGGTTTCTCTTGAATTTTAATTTTCTTTATTTCATAAATACAAAAACCATCAAAAAAACATTTCTTTTCTTTAATTTAATAATTAATTAACTTTTCATTCAATTTAATTCCAAAAGGGTCCAACGCCCTCGAACGTTCTATTTTCTATTCTTTTCGCGCATTTATTCTTATTTTTCTTGTAAATATTATGTAACTGTTCAAGCCATGTAATAGTAACTAGGTTTTACTTTCTGCATTTTATTAAAAACGGGTCTTTGTAATTTGGCGATGTATAGACCCGCGCCTTGTAATAGCGTAGGATTTATCTTTCCGCATTTAAATTTCCGCACTTTTAAATTATAATTGCATGAAAGAATGAATGTCTAAATAAAAACAAAAGCGTAGATCACTCATAACATGACAAGACAAAAATAAATGAACATGACACACAAATCACACACCACCCCTAGGGTACGCCTCACTGTTGCCTTGCCCTTCGAAAGGTGATCGTCGAGTAGAGGATGTCTTAGTAAGTCCTCATGATCCGGGAACCTGGCATGAGGGTAGCTTCTAAGGTGTCTTCCTATTGCTCCGGTGATCACCATGTCCCGAACCTCGAATTGACCCGAACACCTCCAACGGTGGTGCTACCTACCTCTCAATGGTGGGATGGCACTACTTTAAAGGACATTTACACAGACGAATTCCTTAGGGTAGGTAGGTTCCCGTAGATACTTGCTCTAATTTCAAAACAAATTCAAAAATACTTTTCACACCAACACATTTTCAAAAAGCTTTCGAAAGCATTTTTTCAAACACTCTTGAGGACCGATACAAGAGTCGATTTGGAATTTTCAAAGAAACTTTTTTTAAAAACCCACAGTTGAAAAGCAAACAAACCATTTTTTGAAAACACAATGAGAAAGTATCTAAGAGCCCATGGATAACCATGGATAGAAAGGGTGCTAACACCTTCCCTTTCTATAACCTACCTCCCGAACCGAGAGCAATCTCTACAAGGAATTTTTCTGTGCTTTTGTCCTTTCCATTTGGAGAAAATAAAAGACGGTGGCGACTCTTGCTTCCGCGACATTTCGCGAACCAGCGTTAAACAGTCAGTTCCAGATCCACCGATCACAGAACTGGCGACTCTGCTGGGGACTTAACTTAAAGTGAGGTGTACCTTAGGGTTAGTTCATAACTGTGTTTTCAATTTCTTTCCTTGTTTGCTTTAAATTGTGGGACTGTCTTGGGAGTTCTATAGATCCTAACCCGGATCTGGGGATACCTTCTTAGAAAGTAGCAACAAGGCTGTGAGGGAACTGTGCGGGGTATACCGACATGGTTGAAGCAGTCTGCTACGTTGATGTGGCACTTTGGTGTGTACCGGTAACCCTTGAGTTCAGTCAAGGAGAGTACGGGGCCTCCGCGTGGTGTCGTGAAGCATCAACAGACCTTAGGAACCTTAATTGAACTATCTTGGCCTCTTTAGGGGTGAGATAACTGACTTTGGTGCAGTCTGAGGTTGGTTGATACTCGATACTACACTCAATTGAGGGTTGCTTTCCTGGAATATTTCGGTCGCCAGTTCAGTGGCTAAATCGAAACGATGAACAATGAAAGCAATCCCGTGATATTTGGACCCTTAGAACCCGGTTACTTCTGATAGGACAGGTTGAGCCCATCAACTTCAAGAGGGTAATACCTAGACCCCATGCTGGCCTAAACTCTAAGGGCTTCTCCTGTGTGACTTGTGTGCCTTCGTAATTGACTACTTGCATGCTTGTTATCTGACACATGAACTACTTGCAGGTTTTGTTTATAGTCCTTAATTGGGACTCATAACAGGGTTTACTAAATTTCTTGCAGGTTTTGATTTGCAGTCCTTAATTAGGACTCATAATAAAGTTTACCAAGTTTCTTGCAGGTTTTAGTTTGTAGTCCTTAATTGGGATTCATAACAGGGTTACTTACATCACCCCATGCATAGCATAACATCATACCATTGCATACATCCTAACCCATTTCAAGGATCTCAAGGGCTTGTGATGCAGGTCATGATAAATCAAACATCTAGCAAGGGGCAAAAAGGATTTATTTTCCTCTAGCCAAGGTTGTCAGGGGCTATGACCCACTGGATATGGTGAGCCTTTGACCCTTGAAGAAGGACTCTCAACAATATGCAGTGCCTTCAATCAAGTTACAAAATTCAAACTCTAACGGTTTCTCGTTTACCCTGCGAGATCCTTGAAAACATTGCATGCATACATCCATATCATTGCATTACAGGTATCCCTTTTGCAGGTCACTTACCTTTGTCGCTGTTTATTTCAGCAATGACTTCCCAACAAGATAACCAGGGACCTCCTGCTCAAGAGACTCAGTTCAAAGAGATCTTCTTAAGCCTATCCAAGGGGCAGGAAGAGCTGACAACACTCCTCACGGGGACTTTGGTCAGGAACAATGCTGAGGACGACCAGGACAAACGGCTGAAAAGTCTACAAGCTGAGGTAGACACATTGAAAACCCAGATGCTGGGGCAAAGGGCTCTCATCCAAAGTTTAGCTCAGGAGCAAGGAGAGCTGAGGGCCATGATCAGTCAGCTTCATCAAGACATGAAGCAACCAGCCCAAGTCAGGGACCCAGTCATTAATCAACTTCCAAGAAGTCAAAGGTTTGGGCCTCTCCAAGCTGCTAGTACTTCACAGGTCCAACAACGACCTCGCCAAGAACAACGGACTGGTCAGAGCAAACCAGACAGGCCTAAAAGACAGTTCACCAAGCTCAACGTGTCACCGTTTCAAGCTTTACAACGCCTGCTGAGATTGAATTTGATCACATTAAGGGCTCATCCCCAGAATCCCAACACAGCACATCCTACTTATGATCCCAATAAAAGGTGTGCTTACCACTCTTCCTGTCCAGGACATGATACAAATGAGTGTTGGGCTCTGAAGAACAAGATCCAGGACCTAATTGATGAAGGAGCACTGGAGTTCACACAAGATGGTCAGGCTGAATTTTTCTACCATCCCTCCAAGGCTCACCATTTGAAGTGACAAGCCCTGAGATGAAAAGACTTTTGTTCATTCGAATGTTCAAGTTATGTTGTTCTTTGATTGTTTAGACATTTATTCATGTTAAACATTGTTATTCCATTAATGCATCGCTTATGTCTATTTTGAATCAATATATTCGTATTCACTCTATGCAAATTATTTTCATATTTTTCTGATGTCAACTCTTGATCTAAAGTTCTAAGCCTCTTGAGGGAGGATGACGAAAACGATACCACAATCTACAGTATGCTTTTGAACAGACCCCGCTGATGAGGTACAGGCATTGTTTCAATCCCTAAACACTGGAGTTATAAGGATGATAATCCCTCGTCAACCCCTCTGAGCCAAAGAAGTAGGAGTTTTTCTTTTCGAAATTTAAAACACTTAATCATAACCTGGGGCAGGGTAGTTCTCTCAGTTGATCCGAGTGCATAACGAATGGCACCAAAAAGGTCCTTACAAAACAAAGAAAGACAGTGATGTTTCCGAACAATCATACAGACAGGCAGTCATTACTTCTCAAAATAAAAACCCATTAAGTCAAAAACTATGAAGGAGACTTACAAAACTGGGGCATCCCGCTGACTGTAATCACAAAAGAAACAGTTCAGGCAAAATTTAGGGATAACAAAATCAAGGAAGAAAAAGAGGTCATACAAACCCTCAACAAAAAAGGAAATGACTGCCCATTCAAAATAAACTATCTGAACCATCACTGGAGCATCAAAGCAAAGACTCGAACAAGGTCTAACGCACGATCAACTGAGTTTTAGGTTCGAAGAACATCACGAAGAGCGGGTGGGTACAAATAAATTTGAGCCTTTATCCTTTGTTTCTTAAACCGTGAACCAGGCCACGTTATAACCCTTAAAAGTCCTAGCTGAAGCACGGGTTAGTTCGAAAGCATACTGTTACGAAAGGTATCCTGACTCCTTAAGGCCTACAGTAAATACGGAGTTGACATCACGTTTTACAAACATTCACTTGTTTTATGAAAAAGAATGCATTTTCAAAATCTTCAAGACAGACATAAGCTTTGCATTTTTAATATAACTTTGTTTGCATATGAATTTTTGTTTGAACAGCAGGAAAATTCGCACGATGAATACCTAGTGAACAAAAGCATTTCCAATCAAGGGGCATGGCATGACTATTGTCCATCATCTGGGGCAGTTAAGTCAAGATTCGGAGAATCTCTCAAAAGGCCAACCAGCCTGGGGCAAATCTCCGCCTGAATCATTTTGGGAATTCCAGCAACAAATCTTGCATGACCAAACATCTTCTGGTAATATGGCAACACAAGCAGCCAGGGGCACCTCCCTGCATTCTAAGAGCATGGACATAGTCGAAAAAATACTACGCAAAATCAAAGACCTGCTAGGTTGACACACCTAGGCAAAAATAAGGGCTTCCCGACGAACCAAAGGAGTTCGGGCAAAATAAGGGATGAAATGAAAAATCTGTACACCCGGCAAGTCGAAAACCTGAAAAGGCGGCTTGGGTAAAAATAGGTATCCCGGTGGACTGAAAACCCGAAAGGGCGGTCCAGGCAAAAGTTAGGGATTAAAGCGTACGACTATGTCCTGTCATCTCGTCACTTGCCTACCAAAAGAAGGTTTGTCCATCAAACAACTATCAGCTCCTCACAGGTCTTCCTCTCCCACCTCAGAAACAGGGGCAATAAGGAGTTGTCTAAGCGATCTAATTGTTTCGTCCTCCAAGGTATCAGGGTAGGTTCAGCTGAAGAACATAACCAGTACATCCCAATTCCCCAGAGAGTGAGCCAGCAAGCCAGTGCGCTCTCCCTAAGCAAAACTATATTATCAAACCCAAGGAAGTTGGGTATCCTCCCGCAGATTTCAACATTCTCCAGCAGTATATACATATTCTTAACAAGCATCCCAGACAGTCTTGACCTAAAGATTATTCCCCGGCGGTATATCAAACATTCAGTGGAGTTACTTCCAATACATCTCAAAACTTCCCCCCAGAGAGTCCAATCTAGTTCCCCAGGAAAGTTGGAATCCATCTCCCAAAGCAGTAAGCTTATCCCCAGTAGATTCTGGAAGCTTATCCTCGCAGAGCACGAACGCGTCTCCCAGCTTTATTCAAAGAGTTATTTCCTTACCAGGATGTAACTGGGTTATCCTCAGCCAAAAGCCACGGAAAGAGCGTCCTCAACAAAGTCTTCAATATTCCCCAGCGAAGTCTATTAACACTTCCAACACAACAATGGTATCCCCAGCAAGTTACCATCAACAGCTCAGCAAAGTATCTCTCTCCCCACAGATTATCGCTTCCCAGCAACATCGCTAGAGTACTTTTCTCCCTGCAGAGTTATCCATTCGCCAAGTTTATTCCCCAACGGAGTTATCTTCTCCTACCGGTATTCTTGCAGCTATCATCCCCAGCGGAGGCAAAAATCTACGTTCCAACATCAGCCCAGGAGTGACTTCCCGGCACCCGTCAAGGATTTATTTCCCTAAGACGAAAACATACAATCATAAACGTCACATACATCATTATAGCATGCATATACGCATCATATCTTACAAATCTCATTTACGTTGAGAACATCATTGCCTGATCTATATCATGCATTGCATATGACTGACCTTTACCTTTCAGGAAAAAGCCAGTTAAAGTTCTCAGCTATATTTCAAGACCTAGACCGGTTCAGTTAAATCGCTCCTAAGATTTTTCTGTTTCTTATCCCGTCAAAGGCCTTCTCTGGTTCAGTCAGATCGACCCTAAGATCTCCCTGTTTCTTATCCAGTTGAAGACATTCAAGACCTAGACTGGTTCAGTTAATCGACCCTAAGATTTTCTGTTTCTTATCCAGTCCAAGGCCTTCTCTGGTTCAGTCAGATCGACCCTAAGATCTCCCTGTTTCTTATCCAGTTGAAGACATTTCAAGACCTAGACCGGTTCAGTTAATCGACCCTAAGATTTTCTGTTTCTTATCCAGTCAAAGGCCTTCTCTAGTCCAGTTAAATCGACCCCAAACAGATTTTCCTGATAAAGACTCAGTAGAAGATATCCAAGATTCTCTCAATGATTACTGTTGAGGTTGTAGTCGCCTGTGGTTCTCTCCCCGATACTGCGGAGGTAGTAATCATCCCAAGATTCGCTCAGCGTCACTGTTGAAGTTGAAGTCGTCCAAGATTCTCTCAATGATTACTGTTGAGGTTGTAGTCGCCTATGGTTCTCTCCCCGATACTGCGGAGGTAGTAATCATCCCAAGATTCGCTCAGCGTTACTGTTGAAGTCGAAGTCGTCCAAGATTCTCTCAATGATTACTGTTGAGGTTGTAGTCGCCTATGGTTCTCTCCCCGATACTGCGGAGGTAGTAATCATCCCAAGATTCGCTCAGCTTTACTGTTGAAGTCGAAGTCGTCCAAGATTCTCTCAATGATTACTGTTGAGGTTGTAGTCGCCTATGGTTCTCTCCCCGATACTGCGGAGGTAGTAATCATCCCAAGATTCGCTCAGCGTTACTGTTGAAGTTGAAGTCGTCCAAGATTCTCTCAATGATTGCTGTTGAGGTTGTAGTCGCCTATGGTTCTCTCCCCGATACTGCGGAGGTAGTAATCATCCCAAGATTCGCTCAGCGTTACTGTTGAAGTCGAAGTCGTCCAAGATTCTCTCAATGATTACTGTTGAGGTTGTAGTCGCCTATGGTTCTCTCCCCGATACTGCGGAGGTAGTGATCATCCCAAGATTCGCTCAACGTTACTGTTGAAGTCGAAGTCGTCCAAGATTCTCTCAATGATTACTGTTGAGGTTGTAGTCGCCTATGGTTCTCTCCCCGATACTGCGGAGGTAGTAATCATCCCAAGATTCGCTCAGCGTTACTGTTGAAGTTGAAGTCGTCCAAGATTCTCTCAATGATTGCTGTTGAGGTTGTAGTCGCCTATGGTTCTCTCCCCGATACTGCGGAGGTAGTAATCATCCCAAGATTCGCTCAGCGTTACTGTTGAAGTCGAAGTCATCCAAGATTCTCTCAATGATTACTGTTGAGGTTGTAGTCGCCTATGGTTCTCTCCCCGATACTGCGGAGGTAGTAATCATCCCAAGATTCGCTCAGCGTTACTGTTGAAGTTGAAGTCGTCCAAGATTCTCTCAATGATTGTTGTTGAGGTTGTAGTCGCCTATGGTTCTCTCCCCGATACTGCGGAGGTAGTAATCATCCCCAGATTCGCTCAGCGTTACTGTTGAAGTTGAAGTCGTTCAAGATTCTCTCAGCGTTCCTGTTGAGGTAGTAATCATCCAAGGTTCTCTCACCGTTCCTGTTGAGATAGTAACCATCCCTGGTTCATTCATCACCTTTTGAAGCTCCAGATCCAGCTCCTGTAACCAGTCAGGACACATCTACACAAGAGTTTGAAGACCACTCCTGTAACAGGTCAGGTAATCATTTTTATTTTGCAGGTACGCAAGTTCTCACTAAGGAATCTCTTACGCGATCGACATTCAGATGGCATATATAAGCCCATCCATCCTTCCATCATCTCTCAGCATGGCATCTATAAGCCCATCATCCTATCTATCAATCTCCAAATGGCATCTGTAAGCCCATTCCCCACATCACACTACTATGTGAGCGCAAATTTTTGGGCACTCTAGTGTTCAATCATCTTCCACCTTCGGATTACGAAAGGCACGTCAGCCAATCTACATCCTCAGGTCTAAGAAGATTGAACAGGGGCAACTGTTGTACCCCAAAATTTGCCCTCCCATATTTCTCAAAATATTTCAAGAAAAATTCACAAGACCAACCCGGCGCGTCATATTCAGGTATTCTTTCGCCAAGATATCTCTGATAACATATTCTCAAATTCAGGTTTGGCTCAAGAGTCAATTCTTTAAAGAAGGTATCCGAATGTGCGAGTTTTCTTGAAGAAATATGGTGAAAAAGTGTGCTGAAAGTTCAGTTTTTACGCGCTAAAAAATTCATAACTTGAAGATCGTGACTCGTTTTGAACCCGTTCCGGTGGCCAAAATTCCGCCTTAACATTATCTACGTTTTCATCTCTCACGGCTGGAAGCCAATTTCGATCAGAAGGTCTTCAAAAATGTGGATTTATCAAGTATTTTCGTATAGAAAATTTGTGACAGAAGTTTATTTGCGTCATGTTCAGAAAATCATAACTTGGTCGATTTTCATCGTATCGAGCTGGTTCCGGCGCCAAAATTTCACAAATTGAGTTGGCTACATTTTCACAGGAGGTATCGAGTTCGAACGGTGTTCAAAAGGCCTTCATTTTTTGCTCAGAGTGCGTGACACGCTGAAAATCCTGAATGCTGAATATTATTTCATCTGGGCCGAAACTTCGAAAATTCATAACTCGGTCAATTTTTATCGGATTGGGCTCATATTTTTACACAAGGCCCCTGACTCATAGATCTACAACTTTGCTTCAAAAGTCGAGACCAAATTATGCACCGATCAATACCAGTTTTTTATTGAAGAACGTGTCAGAGTCGACACTGGAGCCCAAAATAAGTTTGTCTGAGCTGAAACTTCAAAAATTCATAACTAATTCACTGTTTATCCGATTGAGCTGATTTTCGGACAGGAGTTAGTTATCGATGTAGGCTACATTTTATTTTCACATTTCAACTTCAAAAATTGCACTTAAGTCCCTGCGATTTAGCCTGGAAAGTGACGAACTCAAGTGAACATTGGAGGCCCAATTGCACATTCAAAGCCCATTTTCTTTACCCTAATTTTCATTATATAATCACATTCTTTTCACACAAACCAGAAGAGGAGAAAAGAAGAGAGAAAAAAAAACCTTGCCACAACACTGTTAGAATATCAAACTCTTTCAAGAACCCTAAAACTTTGAAATCCTTATTACAAATCCCTCTCTCACTACAAACAAGCCATCACAGTTACAAACCAACACCTCACTACTTCTTCAGTAAGGATAAGGCTGACTTGATCTCCATGATCCTAATTTTCCAGTAAGGCATAAAAGCATTCAGGTCACTAATTTTCCAGTAAGGGTAAGATTGATTTGATCTCCATGATCAAAAGGGTATAATCATTCATACATGCCATATTGTGCCTAAACATTAAATTTCTTCATATATTGGCTTTATTTGCATTTTATGATTTTATTTAATGTGTTCGTGAGATTCAACACTGCAGATTTAGACAGGATCCCATGCAGGTTCATTAAGGAACATTGAGGCCAAAAGCCAAATGGCCAAAAGCCAAAAGCCAAAAGCCAAAAGGCAAATGGCCAAAGTAGAAAAACTTATGCATGACACCAATACATGGCGAGACCGACATCCTAGAAGATTAAGAAACGTTGAGGACAGAACACAAATGGTCAACAGCCAGAACACAAATGGCCATGAAACCCAATCCAATGGCCAAAGAATGCAGACCACGGTACTCAGGAGTCAATGAACACGCACGTGATGCCAGAAAGTCAAACAAGGTTTTTTGTCTAATGGGCCAGATTTCTCACAAAAAACCTCCCTTTGGGTCTGAATACCCCCCATGGTTTGCACATTTTTATTTTTTTATTTGATTTTCCTTTTTATTCTTTTAATTGTTTTCAATTGTTTTCTTTAATTTCATAAATTAATTTTCATAAGATAAAAAATCAGAAACTAAAATATATTTAATTATTATTATTTCACTATTAATTTATTTTGTAAATAAACTTTAATAATTAGTTTAGTAAATTAGGTTTTAAAACTTTAATCTTTTTCTCAATAAATTAAAATATGTAGAAATTAGGTTTTTTAACTTTTTATCACTTTTCTTAATAAATAATTTTTTCTTATTATAATTATTATTAATTACTAATTTATTTTGTAAATAAACATGTACATTAAATATTTAGTAAATTAGGTTAAACTTTAATATTTTTCTTTAATAATTAAAAACAACTTAGAATTGAGGTTTCTCTTGAATTTTAATTTTCTTTATTTCATAAATACAAAAACCATCAAAAAAACATTTCTTTTCTTTAATTTAATAATTAATTAACTTTTCATTCAATTTAATTCCAAAAGGGTCCAACGCCCTCGAACGTTCTATTTTCTATTCTTTTCGCACATTTATTCTTATTTTTCTTGTAAATATTATGTAACTGTTCAAGCCATATAATAGTAACTAG
Organism: Vicia faba; assembly: GCA_948472305.1. Classification (NCBI taxonomy): domain Eukaryota; kingdom Viridiplantae; phylum Streptophyta; class Magnoliopsida; order Fabales; family Fabaceae; genus Vicia; species Vicia faba. The sequence goes on along the minus strand of OX451736.1, from coordinate 1,358,189,623 downwards.
GTTTTACTTTCCGCATTTTATTAAAAACGGGTCTTTGTAATTTGGCGATGTATAGACCCGCGCCTTGTAATAACGTAGGATTTATCTTTCCGCATTTAAATTTCCGCACTTTTAAATTATAATTGCATGAAAGAATGAATGTCTAAATAAAAACAAAAGCGTAGATCACCCATAACATGACAAGACAAAAATAAATGAACATGACACACAAATCACACACCACCCCTAGGGTACGCCTCACTGTTGCCTTGCCCTTCGAAAGGTGATCGTCGAGTAGAGGATGTCTTAGTAAGTCCTCATGATCCGGGAACCTGGCATGAGGGTAGCTTCTAAGGTGTCTTCCTATTGCTCCGGTGATCACCATGTCCCGAACCTCGAATTGACCCGAAGACCTCCAACGGTGGTGCTACCTACCTCTCAATGGTAGGATGGCACTACTTTAAAGGACATTTACACAGACGAATTCCTTAGGGTAGGTAGGTTCCCGTAGATACTTGCTCTAATTTCAAAACAAATTCAAAAATACTTTTCACACCAACACATTTTCAAAAAGCTTTCGAAAGCATTTTTTCAAATACTCTTGAGGACCAATACAAGAGTCGAACTGGAATTTTCAAAGAAACTTTTTTTAAAAACCCACAGTTGAAAAGCAAACAAACCATTTTTTGAAAACACAATGAGCAAGTATCTAAGAGCCCATGGATAACCATGGATAGAAAGGGTGCTAACACCTTCCCTTTCTATAACCTACCTCCCAAACCGAGAGCAATCTCTACAAGGAATTTTTCTGTGCTTTTGTCCTTTCCATTTAGAGAAAATAAAAGACGGTGGCGACTCTTACTTCCGCGACATTTCGCGAACCAGCGTTAAACAGTCAGTTCCAGATCCACCGATCACAGAAGGTATTAGCACCCTTTCTATCCGTAGTTATCTACGGGCTCTTAGGTACTTGCTCAATTGTTTTCAAAATTGTTTTCTTTGTGCTTGTGGGTTTGAAAAAGTTTTTGTTTGAAACTTCGATTTAACTCTTGCTTCTGTCCTCAAGAGTGTAATGAAGTGTTTTGGAAACTTTGTTCGAAAAGTGTAAGTGTGAAGAGTTTTGTTTTGAAAGAGCAAGTATCCAAGAACTATCTACCTACTCGAAAAAGGAATCATTCTATGTTAGTTTCTTTTAGACAATGATATCCCACTATTAATGAGTAGGTAGCACCGTCGTTGGAGTTTGAGGGTCAATTCGAATGAGGGACATACGGTCACTAAAGCAATGTTAGGACGCCTTAGCGGTAACCCTAATGTCTTAGATCATTTGTCTGAGGCAACAATATCCGAGGCAACCATTTCAAGGCGACTATGATCTTTTAGACAAGAGGGCGACCTCTAAAGCGACCTATACTCAATAACCGTTTACGAAGGCAACCAAGTGGGGTGTACCCTAAGAGTGTGCATGTGCGAGTGTGTCGTTTTCAGTTATTTTTATCTTTGCACATGTTAAGGGTGATCTAAGTTGATTTTAATTTAAGCATTCAGTCTTATCATGCAAGCCCTATTATCAAACATCTAGCAGTTATAATTTGTTGAATTAAAATGCGGAAATTAAATTACAAGGCGTCGGATATTTACATCGCCAAAAGCAACCCTTTGAAAATAAAATAAAGCGGTAAAAATAATTGAATGTCCTAATTATCTATTACATACCGGAAGCAGATACACCAATATGGATAAAAATAAATAAAGTGCGACGCGAAGTTAAATCGAATGCGAATTAGGGTTTTGACCCTTTTAAAAGAAAATGTTTTTTTGGTTGTTTTTATTTTAAGAAAAGAAATTAATCCTAAATTAAATAACTAAATTAATTTAATTAAATGAAGAAAAAAAATAATAAATGACATGTTTTTGGAGTTTTTGTTAATTTAAGAAAGAAAATAAAAATAATTAAATGAATTAAAACCTAATGATTTCTAATTAATTTTAAATAATTACAAAAATATAAATTAAAGTTTCCTAGAAAAACCTAAATCAATTAGTTAGTATTTATTAATAAAAATAAAATTCTGAATTTTTATTGGATAAAAATGTTTTTTTTTAATTTTTTAATAAAAAAAAGGGAATTTGTTTATTGGTTAGAAAATAAAGAAATTAAATTAAATAAACAAAATAAAAAAAGTAGAAGAATTGGGCCTGATTTGGAGGTGTTGGAAGCAATTTTCTTGGCCCATTAGTAGCTGATCCGTTTGACCTTTGGAATTCCCTGCATGTGCATTGACTGATTCCATGGTATGCCCTCAAAATTTGACCACCAGATCTGGCCCCTTGGCCATCTGGCGCTTGGATGGTGAGGGAGTATGATGGAGATCTGGCTTGTGCACGCACCTGATCGCCTGAAAGAAATTGAAAAAAATGCAAATTGCTGGAGGCAGGGATCGAACCCCTGACCTCCAGCCTTTGGGTCTTTAAGCGCCTATGTGGCCACCACTGGGGCGTGTTGCTTTGTTTGTTATAATAATACAAGTATAATAATATATATAAAAACAAAAACAATTTCCAGAAAATAGAAAAAAAAGCGCGCAATATTTGAATTGCCCAATGGATGGATGCCACGCATCATCCCTGACCTCCTAACCGTCGCTAAAAGAACAACCACCTATACCAACGGATAGAAGTCCATAACTACAAGCCTGTCTCACTCCAAAATCCTCTATAGGCCATAGAAATGCCTTCTGACGCCATGGTTAAACTCGCCTTCTTCTTCCGGTCACACCTATAGCCATCACTAAGGCTGATTTTACCTGAAACGAAAATCCCTAAACCAAACCTTAAAACTCTAGCTATGGTGAATCTCAATACAGGTTAGATGAATGAAATTAAATGATACCAAAAGACTGCAAATGGCATGGTGAATCAAAATATGCAATTAGTTTTCGTTATAGATGCAAGAATAACACAAATCGATTTCAAGAATGGGGCAGATTCGTGGACTACTTACAGTGCTTTAGAATGCTTGAGAACGCGTGGTTTGGATTGGGTTAGCTTCTGGAGATGGCCAGAAATCGATTGGGACAAGTCTCAAGCCCTGAAAACGTCTCTAACCCAGATTTCGATCTCCCACTTTTTTGTGATTTTGCAAGTTTTTGTTCTGCCTCCACCGGTGATCTCTAACCCTTGTTTTGGTCTGCACACGACCTTTATGTATTACTCAATGCATTAGGTCTCAATTGGCTGTCCAAATCTTCCTCTATTAAGGCTTTGATATTTGATTTGATCTCCATTTACAACCTTTCCAAATTTGATCCAAATCACATATTCTTGTGCATAAAAACCTTGATACGAATTTAATTGCCATGCTAGCTGTAGTTGGAACCTGAAATAACCAAAAAATCATGTGTTATCAATGCTTTAGATTTTATGTGATTTTATTTGATTTAAAATGAATTAATTCAAATAAAAATCAAATTAAATAATAAAAATGTGATATGGACACATGGCCAACGCTGGAGCACGTGAGCAATAAGGCAAACTCAAAACAAGTGAAAAAGAATGGGCCCATTTGGCAAATTTTGAAGTTTTGGGGATAGTTGACTTTTGGCAATTTTGCAAAAAAAAGTCCAACTTCAATAATGCATAACTTCTTCCTTTTTGAACTTTTGGAGGTGTCCTTGGACTTCTTAGAAAGCTTGAGATGTACTCTAATCAACCCTTTTGGTCTCATCTCATTTTTATGTTCCATGTTCAAGTTAGGAGCTTTGGAAAAAAAAGGTGTTTTCGTTGACTTTTCAAAATGACCTATAATGTCAAAATTCATAACTTATTGTGAGTGCATAATTTGATCTTGGGGTGTGAATATGGATTGTATAGAATTGCATCCTCTTCAAAATGAGCTTTGTATGGGTCATTTATCATAAATTATGAGAAAGTTATGCTTGATCAAAGTTGAGTTGACTTTTCCTGCAAAACCCTAATTTAGCAACTTTTGAATCTTGATGAATTGTGAGCAATCCTTGATGAATAATGATAAACCCTTGATCAAATGATTAAATATCCTTCAAAATGAGAATGTTTACAAAAAATCTTGAAGTTTGACTGTATGTAGGTCACAGTTGACTTTTGCCCTAGCACAGTCGACTTTTGGACCTTTGAGCAATTGACTGTGCAAACTTCCTCTGCAAGGCTTGAAATTTGACATGGATGATATTGTCAACATATTAGGACATTGGGGAGCACTTGAGGTCATTTGGACTCAGGGATATTATTGCAACACAAAAACCCTAATTTGGGATGGACTGCCTTAGGAGATAGCTTGTCTGGTCAGTCTTTGAGCAACCTTCAGCAACTTGGAGATTTTTCTTGCAATGTCTTGAGAAATATGGGAGGGCAAATTTTGGGGTACAACAGGATGAAAATGAAAAAATTGTACACCCCGCAAGCCGAAAACCTGAAAGGGCAGCTTGGGCAAAAAAAGGTATCCCGGTGGACTGAAAACCCGAAAGGGCAGTCCAGGAAAAAGTTAGGGATATAAAGCGTAGCGCTATGTCCCATTGGATCATCTTACGACCAGACTTAGGTATCAACTATCAAGCTCGGATGACACTAATCAATCTAATCAACTTTCGGCCAATTAGCAAAGTGATGAGATGCTCGAAGACAAAAGGGCGATAGCAGAGTTGGAACTCAATGGGATTGTTTCACATAGCTGTTTTCTTTTACACAAATTTTTATAGCTTCTATTTTTACGGCGGCGTTCTCTTACTAGAGCGTCATCCTCCTTGTACGAAAATGCATATTACAGGCCAACTTCAAAATCAATGTAAAATTATTTGCACAAGAAACTTCGAGTTTTTTCTTTTTTCTATTTTGTTTTGCAAGAACGTCCAATGATTTATTCTTGACATATGCATTTGAATATGATTGCTTCTTATTTACATAAGAAACAAAAAGACAATTACTCGTAATTCCAGACACAGGGGCAAAAACAAGAAGTGTCAAACCCGACAGTTATTCTGCCCAACAGGTACCAAGACAGAGGTAGCTTTGGAACATAATCATCAGTACATACACTCCCCACAGAGTAAAAATATTCAAAAGCATTGATGTCGACTTTCCCGAAACAGGAAGTAATCTCCCCAGCCAGGGTCATTCAGAAACCTGACAGTTATATCCCCCAGCTTAATTTCATAATCGCGAGCGGGTCAGTAAATTTCATCTCCCAAGCAGAGTTTATTTCTCTGGATATAGAAACTCAATCCCCGACAGAGTTTATCCCTTCGGCTATGGAAGTTCATCCTCCAACAAGTTATTTCCCCGCAGAATTATTCTCAAATAGAATCTCTTCCTGATAGAATATTCATGAATAACTAAGAGTTAATCTCCAGCATAGTCATTTCCGTTCACCACCCCCGGTGGAAGTAGAATAACCAAAATTCTCTACAACAGTCAAGAATGCTATATTCTCCAGCAGCAGTCAGGGATTTATTTTTTGAGACTCGGACATATCCCCAATAGCATTTCATGTACATACATCATGACATGCGCGTACATATCACATACATCATAATCTCATTTATTTTGAGAACATCATGCCACCATGCATTTCATGCATCGCATATAATTAACCTTGTTATCTTTTCAGGAAAGAAGATTATCTTCAACAATCCCAACAGTTATACAGGTCACGTCTGCAGACGACTAATGGAAACTCAGTTCCCGAAACCAAACGGGTAAACTAATCTACACTATCACTTCGAAGTAACCCCACTATCCAGGCTTTCATCTCGAAGAAACCCTACTATCCAGGTTCCTATCCTGAATTAACCCTACCATTCAGGTTTCTTCTCATAGCCCTATTATCCAGCCTTTCATCCCGAAGTAACCCTACGACTCAGATTCCTTCCCATAGCCCTACTATCCAGGCTTTCATTTCGAAGTAACCCTACTATCCAGGTTCCTTATCATAAGCCCTACTATCCAGGCTTTCATCCCAAAGTAACCCTACGACCCAAGTTCCTTCCCATAGCCCTACTATCCAGGCTCTCATTTCGAAGTAACCCTACTATCCAGGTTCCTTCTCATATCCCTACTATACAGGCTCTCATTCCAAAGTAACCCTATTATCCAGGTTCCTTCCCATCACACCCACTGTCCAGGCTTTCATCCCTAAGTAACCCTACTATCCAGGTTCTTTCCCATAAGCCCCACTATCCAGGCTTTCATCTCGAAGAAACCCTACTATCCAGGTTCCTTCCCATAGCCCTATTATCCAGGCTTTCATCCCGAAGTAACCCTACGACCCAGGTTCCTTCCCATAGCCCTACTATCCAGGATCTCATTTCGAAGTAACCCTACTATCCAGGTTCCTTCTCATAACCCTACTATCCAGGCTCTCATTCCAAAGTAACCCTACTATCCAGGTTCCTTCGCATCACACCCATTGTCCAGGCTTTCATCCCGAAGTAACCTACCATCCAGGTTCCTTCTCATAATCCCTACTATCCAGGCTTTCATCCTGAAGTAACCCTACGACCCAGGTTCCTTCCCGTAACCCTACTATCCAGGCTCTCATTTCGAAGTAAGCCTACGATCCAGGTTCATTTTCATAGCCCTACTATTCAGGCTCTCATCTAAGAGTAACCCTACTATCCAGGTTCCTTCCCATAAGCCCCACTATCCAGGCTTTCATCTCGAAGAAACCCTACTATCCAGGTTCCTTCTCATAGCCCTACTATTTCGGCTTTCACCTCGAAGCAACCCTACTATCCAGGTTCCTTCTCTCCTATCTCCAGATAACAGTTTACAGCACTGTAAGACCTGGACTCGACCAGTTACGGTCGATTTCACCCTTCCCCAGTAAGTCAGTGTGCAGCACTGGACCCTTATGTAATTCACTTCCACCTCCTCAATAAAGCATTAATTCCCCAGTAGAGTAATGGGAAACCGAAGCTCCTATACTCTATTTCCCAAGACATAAATCAACTTTCCTCGGTGAAGTCCTCCTCAGCGGCAGGTACATGAATTCTCGCAAAGGAATCTCTTATGTAACCAATATCTTCTCTAGATGGCATCTTTAAGCCCATCCCTGACGGTTCTCCGTCCCTTCCAAATGGCATCTGTAAGCCTATTCTCAATATTATCGATCGAAATTCACTTCAAGCGAGTGCAAATTTCTGGGCACTCTAGTGTTCAATCATCTTCCACCTTCAGATCACGAAAGACAGGCAAGCCAATCTATATCCTCAAGTCTAAGAAGATTGAACAGGGGCAGCTGTTGTACCCCAAAATTTTCCCTCCCATTTTACTCAACACATTTTCATTAAGACCCATAACTTGCTCAAGGATGCCCAAGAGTTGATCATACAAACCCTCCCCTAAAGCAGTGAACCTCCAACTAGGGTTTCCATTTTCATCAATATGGGTGAAATCCAAGGGCCTCAGATCCTTTCCATGATCCTAATATGTTCTCAAGATCATACATGTCAATTTTCATACCTTGCACAAGAAGTTTGCTCAGTCAACTGTTCAGATGCTTGAGAATCGACTGTATTAGGTCAAAAGTCAATTGTGACCCACATAGAGTCAAACTTCAAGATTTTTAGACAACATCAACATTTTAAAGTGATATCTGTCATTTGATCAAGGGTTGATCATGATTCCTCAAGGAATGCTCCTAATTCATTAAAACTCAGAAGTTGCTTAATTAGGGTTTCTTAGGAAAAGTCAACCAAACTTTGACCAAGCATAACTTTCTCATACTTTATCAGAAATTTCTCATCCAAGGCTCATTTTGAAGGGAATTCAATTTCCTACAACTCATCTTCAGCACTTAAGTCCAAAAAATGCACTCATAAAAAGATATGAATTTCTACATTATAGGTCCTTTTAAAAAGTCAACAAAAACACCTTTTGGGTCAAAGCTTCTTACATGAACATGGAAGACCCAATTGAGATGAAACCGAAAGGGTTGTTTAGGGGACATCCTAATATTTCTAAAAAGTCTAAGAACACCTTCCTAGGATTAAAATTGGAAGAGATATGTGTGATACGGTGGGAAGAACTGACTGTTTTTTGGAATGCTGGTTTGCGTTTGCGTTTGTTTTTGCAAAATGTCGCGGTAAGCAAGAGTCGCCACCGACTTTTATTTTATCCAACAAGGAAAGGAAAAAAGCACAGAGAAATTCATTTTTCGAGATATTTCTCGGGTTCGGGGGGTAGATTATAAAAAGGGAAGGTGTTAGCACCCTTTCTATCCGTGGTTATCCACGGGCTCTTAGGTACTTGCTCAACTGTTTTCAAAATTGCTTTTGTGCTTGTGGGTTTGAAAAAAGTTTTTGTTTGAAAACTTCGATTTAACTCTTGCTTCTATCCTCAAGAGCGTATGAAGTGTTTTTTTGAAAACTTTGTTCGAAAAAGTGTAAGTGTGAAAAAGATTTTATTTTTGAAAGAGCAAGTATCTAAGAACCATCTACCTACTCGAAAAAGGAATCGTTCTATTCTATCTTCCTCTAGACAATGATATCCCACTATTGATGAGTAGGTAGCATCGTCATTGGAGTTTAAGGGTCAATTCGAATGTGGAACTTACGGTCACTAAAGCAATGTTAGGACGCCTTAGCAGTAACCCTAATGTCTTAGATCATTTGTTTGAGGCAACAATATCCGAGGCAACCATTTTGAGGCGACTATGATCTTTTAGACAAGAGGACGACCTCTAAAACGACCTATACTCAATGATCGTGTACGAAGGCAACCAAGTGGGGTGTACCCTAGAAGTGCGCATGTGCGAGTGTGTCGTTTTCAGTTATTTTTATCTTTGTACATGTTAAGGGTGATCTAAGTTGATTTTAGGTTAAAACATTCAGTCCTGTCATGTCATCCTATTATCAAACATCTAACAGTTATAATTTGCGGAAATAAAATGCGGAATTTAAATTACAAGGCGTCGGGTATTTATATCGCCAAAGACAAACCCTTTAAAAATAAATAAAGCGATAAAAAAATAAATAAAGTTCTATTAAGCTATTACAATCCGGGAGCAAGTACATTATTGGATAAAATAAATAAATAACGCGCGAGAAATTAGATCGAGTGCGAGTTTAGGGTTTTGACCCTTTTTGGTTAAAGAGAAGTATCTTTTTTTTGTTTTTATTTTAAGAAAGAAATAAATTCTAAATTAATTACTAAATTGAATTTAATTAATTAATTAATAAAAATAAATTATTTTTGGGTTTTTGTTATTTTAAGAAAGAAAATAAAAATAATTAATGTTAGTAATTAAAACCTAATTAAATCTAATTTAATTTTAATTAATTACAAAAATATGTTAAAGTTATTCTAATTAAAACCTAAGTTAATTTAATTAGTGTCTATTAATAAAATTAAAATTAAAATTTGATTTGATAAAGAAAATATTTTTGTGGTTTTTATTTTATAAAAAGACTGAATTTTAATTGGTTAGTAAATTAAATAAAACAATAAAACAATTAACTAAAACAAAATAAATAAAATAAGAGAAGAGGGGTTGGGCCTGAAATAGTGGTGTGGAAAGCAATTTGAAGCCCAGTTGTGTTGGCCCTTTGTTGACTTTTGAGATCGGGTGGGCGTACGTAGACCTTGCCTATGGTGGACCCTCAAGCCTAGGACCTTCAGATTTGGCCTTTGGTCATCTGGCCATTGGATGCCTGAGGGAGTATGGTGCACTGCAGGCCAACTCGCGCATTGGAACACCTGAAGAGAAAAAACATTGAGAAATTGGGGGACCTGGGACTCGAACCCAGGTCCTGATGGATATTGAACGTGCACACTTACCACTAGGCCACTTTGATCTATTTGTTAATATATTAGAAATAATATATATTATATGGAAAAAAAATTATTGCCAGCAAAAAATAAAAAGCGCGCGTGGTTTGAAAGGCCCAATGAGGGGGCGCCACGCATCATCTTCAACCTGTCGTCCGTGGCTAAAACCCTGTAAAACCTATAGCTACGGACACAGGCCGTCACTACAAGTCATGCATATTCCAAAATCCATTGTAGGCCATAAAAATGAATTCTAAAGGCATGGTTATGCTCGCCTTCCTCTCCTGGTCACACCTATAGCCATTACCAAGGCTGATTTTACCTGAAACGGAAACCCCTAAACCAAACCTTGAAACCCTAGCTATGGAGAATCAACATACAGGTTAGATAAATGAAATTAAATAATGTCAAAAGACTGAAAATGGCATGGTGAATCAAAATATGCAATTAGTTTTCGTGATAGATGCAAGAATAACACAAATTGATTTCAAGAATGGAGCGGACTCGTGAACCACTTACAGCACCTTAGGAAGCTGGAAAATGTGTGATTCTGATTGGTTTCGCTTCTGAGAGTTGCCAGGAAGCGATTGTGATGCTTGCCAAGCCCTGAAAATGTCTCTAACTATGAATTCGATTCCAAACTTTTTAGTGAATTTTTCAACTTTTGTATTGCCTCTTTCTGCAGCTTCCAACCCTTGTTTCGATCTGTTTTGCTTCCTTATGTACTATGGAGTGTATTAGGGTAAGAATTATGGATTGAATCTTCCCATATCAATGCCTTGGGATTTGATTTGATCTCCTCTTCACAACTTGCCAAATTTGCCCAAATCTCAATCTTTTTCACATGAATTGGTGAGATTCGAGTTTGATTATGGTAATGATGATTATCAAATCCTGAAATAGCAAAAAAATCTCATGTTATCAAGGTTTTAGATTTTATATGATTTAATTTGATTTAAAATGAATAAATTCAATAAAAAATCAAATAAAATAATAAAAATGAAATATGGGCTCATGGCTGAAGCTAGGACACGTGGGAAACTATTCAAGCTCAAATCAAGTGGAAAAGAATGGGCCCATTTGACAAAATTTGAAGTTTTGGGGATAGTTGACTTTTCGCAATTTTGCAAAAATGTCCAACTTCAACAATACATAACTTCTTCAATTTTGAACTTTTGGAGGTGTTCTTGGACTTTTTAGAAAGCTTGAGATGTCATCTAACCAAATCTTTTGGTCTCATCTTATTTTGACATTCCATGCACAAGTTATAAGCTTTTGAAAAAAAGGTGTTTTTGTTAACTTTCAAAAATGACCTATAATGTCCAAATTCATAACTTCTTGTGAGTGCATTTTTTGATCTTGGGGTGTGAATATTGATTGTAGTAAATTGAATCCTATTCAAAATGAGCTTTGGATGGGTCATTTCTCATAAAGTATGAGAAAGTTATGTTTGGTCAAAGTTGGGTTGACTTTTCCTACAAAACCCTAATTTAGCAACTTTTAAGTCTTGATGAATTTTGAGCAATCCTTGATGAATCATGATCAACCCTTGATCAAATGATGAAATATACTTCAAAATGATAATGTTGACCAAAAATCTTGAAGTTTGACTGTTTGTAGGTCACAGTTGACTTTTGCCCTAGCACAGTCGATTTTTGGACCCTTTGAGCAATTGACTGAGCAAACTTCCTCTGCAAGGCTTGAAACTTGACATGGATGACCTTGAGAACATATTAGGACATTGGGGAGAATTTTAGGTCATTTTCACTCAAAGATATTGATGCCACACAAAACCCTAATTTAGGGTTGACTGCCTTAGGAGATGACTTGTTTGACCCACTCTTGAGCAATCTTGAGCCACTTGGAGATTCTTCTTGCAATGTCTTGAGAAATATGGGAGGGAAAATTTTGGGATACAACAATATGCATTTTCAAAGTTGACGATTTTTGGAAAATTGCCAAAAGCCAAATGTGCTCAAAAGTGCATTTTTTGTCAAATGGGCCTAACATTTCAGGATTGTATCTTGTTAGGGACATCGTCCACGACCCAAATCAGCAGCCATATATTATTTTCTCTATTTATTTATTTTATTTTGATTTTTATTTATTAAAAATCACATTAAATCAAATAAATGACAAAAAATATAAAAGATTGATTTGTTGATCTGATTTTGGTGAGAATCAAATCTAATTAAGCTGGCCTAATCAGATCAAATCGAATCAAGGAAAATTGAGGCAAAAATAGCATGATTTGGATCGTTTTGGAAAGATATCATATAGAAAGCAAATCACATTCAATCTCCATAATTCCAAAATATTCAGGTCGTTTTTGTTGTCCTAATTCATCACACTACATATAATGAACAAAAACAATGCAAAAGAACAAGGGTTACAGTCGTGAGAGCTGAGAAAGAAAACTCAAAAATTGGACAAAAAATGGTGGATCATTTTCTCACATAGAGGGTGATTCAAGACATTCCAAAGCTTCTAATTGCTTCCTGGACGTCTCCCGAAGCTAACACAATCCATTGCAAACATTCCCGAGCCCAGAATCGTCCCATAGTCTTCAGACGGTTTGCCTCTTTTTTCAAAATCGATTGCGACAATTCTTGCATCCTAAGCATGTTTTAATGATATATTTGTGATTATTAACATATTTGTAACATGCTTGAATGATTTAATTAATGTTTTGATGCATATATTGATGCATATATTGATGATTGCCATGGTTAGGGTTTAAGAAGCCGTTTTGGGGCTTCTCTGTACAGGTGAAATTGGACCAAGAAAATAATGCCATAATACTCTTGAGATCAAGACGAGTTGATTGGTATAGTTAGAATTAATTTATCACGCGTCATATGAATTTTTTAAGCTTGCAGGTTTATAGCTATGGAGTTTTGTCCGTAGGTATAAGTTTGGTGCCTAAGACGGTGGACAGGGAAGAAGATGATGACTTGTCACCATCCCACTGGGCCATTTGAATTACGCGCATTTTTTTCAGTTACTCACCTTGATTTGCATATTATAATTTAATCTTATTATTATTACAACTAAACAACGCATCACAGATGGCCAGGGCAAGCGTTGAATGAGTGGGAGGACCTGGGTTCGATCCCAGGTCCCAGCATACTTTCTTTATTTTCTTAACATGTGATTGCAGATCCTATGCATTACAAGGCCAAATGTCCATCATGTGCCCCACTGATCCAGCCACTGGATCATTGCCAACGTAGATCCAACGTTCAAACCAAGGAAGAACCATAGTGCACTCTCCAGGTGCAGCAACACTGAATCAAGCGCGGGAGTGAGCTCAGCCATAATGGGCATGGATAAATTCATAAATGCACCCCCCTATTTTCTCATCATACAGGCCCAAATTCTATTCTTTTTTATTTCAATTCTTTTTTTATTACTTATTAACTATTTCTTTTTCAAATAAATCCAAAAATCATGTTTTTTTATTTAATCAAAAAAATCATACAAACATCAAAATCTTTTTTTTTTAAATATTTCTATTTATTAATTAGTTTAATTAAATTTAGGAAATTTAATTCTCTTTTTATTATGATTTAAAATAATTAGAATTAGGGTTTAATTTTGTACATAACCTAGTCTTTTTCCTCAAAAAATAACATAAATATTTTCTCAAATTAGATTTTTTTTAGGTTTTCCAATTATTTCTCGCATTTAATTCACCACGCGCGCTTTTAGTTTTCCTTTTTATTATTATTGTAACTGCCCAGAGTTTGTAATAGATTTAAGTAGGGTTTTAATTCCGGGGATCCCAGGGGAAAATGGACTCCTACATATGAGGGACCATTTGTGATCAAAAGTATATTCTCTGGTGGAGAAATGATCTTAACCACTATGGATGGCGATGACCTGCCGCACCCTGTGAACGCAGACATAGTCAAAAGATACTACGCATAAGAGACCTGCTAGGTTGACACACCTAGGAAAAACAAGGGCATCCCGACAAACCAAAAAGGTTCGGGAAAAAATTAGGGATAAAACAAAAAAATATGTACACCCAGCAAGTTGAAAATCCAAAAGGGCGACTTGGGCAAAAAAGGGTATCCCGGTGGACTGAAAACCCGAAAGGGCGGTCCAGGAAAAAGTTAGGGAATTAAAGTGTATGACTATGTCCCATTGGATCACCTTATAGACAATCTTTAGCTTCGACTGACAAACGCAACGGTCCTAATCAATCCAATCAACTTCGGACAAGGAAGCAAGTGGAAAAGACGCTCAGAGACACGAAGGCTATAGCAGAATGGGAACCCCATGGGATTATTGCACATAGCTATCTTTTCTTTGTATCAAATTTTCATTTTTTACGATGACATTCCCTTACTAGAATGTTTGTCTCATTGTACAAAAAATACTTATCCAAGTTAATACAAAGATACCCCTTTGAAAGTGCAAAACTATCGGTTTTTTATTCCTGTTGTTTTGTTTACAAAAACGTCCAATGATTTATTTTTGAACATATGCATTTGAACGTAACTACTGTCTACAAATGAACAAAAAGGAACAGAAAATAGAGAGACAGTGACTAATGGCTTTAGGAAATAGGATAATGTCTTTAGACTATTCCATAAAATCCCCTCCAGTGTGAAGCTTAATGATATCAAGCTCTCTCATATCCCCGGTAGAACAAAACTTCCAGTTATCACTCCTCAGTAGAAGTCGTCCAATTTCTCAGGATTCCCCAATAAGATTTCACAAGAAATACACGTCGTTTCCCTTACAACAGAGTTTATTTCTCTAGCAAATAGAAACTCATCAACTCATCAACACTTCAAAAACATGAAGACTTACACTCCACATCTCCAGCAGCCGTCATGGATTTATTTTCCCTAAAGTATTACAGCATAATAGCTTACATGCCCATACATCGCATCCATACGTCATAACATTGACAACACGAATACATACAACATAATCTCATTCACTTTTTTTAGAACATCATTGTACAATGCATTTCATACATCATGACATTGCATACAACTAATCTTTTATCTCTTCAAGAAAGATCAGTCAGTAGATGGCTATCATCAACAATTTGCAAAAAGTCAGAGATTAATACCTGAAATAAACCTGGACAATCATCTATACGACCAGCTGAAGCAATCCTGTACGAGTTTCTTCTCATTCAGCTTTCAGATACAGTTCAGATACACTCCATATACGGACGCCACTCTGATACTCATTCAAATTCAGATTTCAGATACAGTTCAGATACGCTCCAGATACAGACGCCATTCAGATTCAGCTTTCAGATATAGTTCAGATATGCTCCAGATATCGACGCTATTCTGATACTCATTCAGGTTCAGATTTCAGATACATTTCAGATTCAGCTTTCAGATGTAGTTCAGATACGCTCCAGATACGAATGCCATTCTGATACTCATTCAGATTCAACTTTAAGATACAGTTCAGATACGCTCCAGATACGGACGCTATTCTGATACTCATTCAGATTCAGCTTTCAGATACAGTTCAGATACGCTCCAGATACAGAGGCCATTTTGATACTCATTCAAGTTTCATCTTTCAGATACGAGTCAAATACAATCCATTTATGGATATTATTCTAGTACTCAACCCAACACATCTACTATTTCAGTATAAATCAACCAGAGATTTATTCTGACACTTCTTCCATTCATGCCAACAATCATTTTTGGATGGCATCTGTAAGCCCATCTCCAACAACTTTCCATCATCTCTCCAAATGGAATCTTTAAGCCCATTCCCTACACCATCAACCACCACATCATCGAGTGCAAATTTCTGGGCACTCTAGTGTCCAATCATCTTTCACCTTCAAGTCATGAATGGCGGATCCGCCAATCTAACTCTTCAGGTTTAAGAAGATTGAACAGGGTCAGCTATTGTACCCCAAAATTTTCCCTCTCATTTATCAAATATTTTCTCACAAAGACTGCACAAGGTTTGATCAGCTCAAGACACCTCCTTAAGCACTGATGACTGAAATTAGGGTTTGAGATTGCACAAAGATAATTGAACTTTCAATTCCTCATATGACTTTAATGGGTCATTATGGATCCCCAAGATTATTCATGTCAAGTTTCAAGCCTTGAATCACATTTTTGCTCAGTCAATTGAGTAGTTGACTTAAAATCAGCTGTATTGGGGGAAAAGTCAACTGTGGCCAATTTACAGTCAAACTTCATAATTTTTGATCCACATCAACATTATAAACTCATATGTATCATTTGATCAAGTTTGGAACATAATTCCTCAAGGAGTTTGATCAAATCATCAAAAGGGCAAAATGATCAAAATTAGGGTTTTGACTGAGAAAGGGCAATTTTTGATTTTTGACCTAGCAATTGGTTAATTGGTTTGAAGCATGAACTCAAGAGTCCAATTGCACCATTTTGATCTAATGGTATGACTCAAAACATTTCTCAAGGTCAATTGAATTGATAGTTGATTTTCAGTCAACTGATCATAAGTCAATTGTATACTGAAAAGTTAAACTTTGACTTTTTGGTCAAAATCAAGTGTCAAAGATCACAATTCATCAAAACATGTCAAAATATGAAAATTTTTCATCAAGAAATTAAAAAGTCAAGATTTCATTTTGAAAAGTCAAAGTTTTCAAACTTAGAAATTTTTCTAAGTATGGAAAACTTCATGTTTTTTTTACAACTGTGAGCCATTTTTTTCACCATAATGCAAGATGATTCAAGTGAAACTTTCAACATAAAAGTTGTAGATCTCAATGAGATCTAAAACTTTGATTTACACAACTCTTCCTAGAAATGCTTGGATTTTAAGTTATAAATTCAAGAAGTCATGGCATTTTTGAATAAAACACTTAGAGAAATTTTCAGCTGTTTTGGTCAGGTTTTTATCCCAACTTCTTGGCCAATTTTCATCAAGTTCCGGTTTGATTTAACAAAAGTGGTCAACATGGAAGTTGTAGATGGTGTTTCAAGCTTTCCAAAACATCCAAGAGCGTGAATTTATCATATTTGAGCTAGGAGATTCAAGGGCATGAAGTTAAGCACCCATTATTGAATTGCAAGTCATTTTAGTGAAGAACACATAACAAAACCCTTATGATTTTATACATAATCTTATGTTGCAGGCTTCCTTGCTTGCAAATATCATCATAATTTAATGCTTACACCCACTCTTGAGCTATTACCCAAGTGTTTAAACCATTGTCCAAAATATCTTTCTATTTATGGCATAAAGGCATCATTGCTATTCTTGAAAAGCAAGTTTTTTGTACAAAGTTTGTCTTGAGGCCATACCTTGTTGGTTGCTGATTATACTCCACCATAAATCATGGGAAGTAGCTCCTTTATACCAGCAATTTTGGTACTTCATCTTGGGACTATGGAGTACTTGACATAGTTTGATCTTTGTAATCCAACCAAACCATAACATGCTGTTTTGCAAACCTAATCAGCTCATATGCACAAACCCTTTTCCTATAAATAGAAGAAGCATTTGCAAGAGAAAGAGGTTGGAAAAGATAGAGAGAAAAGTCAGAAGTGTTGTTGTAAACTAGCCATTAAAATCTCATACTCTCAAAAAAGCCATAACTGTCCAAAAAAGCTTCCACTCTTGAGTTTTAAAGTCCAAATCTTTGGAACTCTCACACCTTGCAAACTCTGCCCAAACATCTAAGAACCTCACATACATCACCTAGAAATTGTTCAAACCCAAGAAAGAGCTTCTATAACACCTCTATTTTTTTTTCAAGTTCAAGAACAGTCAAGACAAAAACTCAAGATCAGAGTATAAGATCCAGCTCCAAGGTAAGTTTCTTGACTTTAATTCTTCATTTCAAGCATCATTAGTGATTCATTTTTGAAGACAAAATGTAGTAACCATTGCCCTTGAATCTAACCTTTTGTTTGTCTTCCATTCTTTTCATTTATGTATTGAGAACTAACCCATGTATGCAGATAAACAATGTTGAAGTAAAAAATGATAGTATGAGTCGACACATAGCCTTATGAGTTGATACATACTGCTAGGCCCAAAATAGAAGGAAAAAGAGTGTATGAGTCGACACAAAGCACAAATGAGTCGACACTTGTAGTGTATGAGTCGACACATACCATTATGTATTGACTCATACTAAGTTGATTTGGAAATACAGGGGCAAGGAAATTTTTGTGTCGATGCATAGGAGCTTGTGTCGACACATAATAGTTCAAAATGCAATTTTTCCTTCTTTTTACATTGTTTTTACATCTCCTGCATTGTTATTTGATATGGTTGTAATATTTAAGTTCCTATTTCATCCCCCATTTGTAAATTCTACCCCCATCCCCTAAACGATGTAATAGCGTAAGACTTTATTTTCCGTAATTTAACACTTTCAAATACATATGTTAGTAACTAGGGTGTGTATGGAAAGATAAAAATCAATCTTAGACAATCCTAATCCAAGATAAAACAATGCATGAAAAATAAACACTTGCACACTTGCACCTCTAGTGTTAACTCCACTTGCCGCCTTGAGAAAATGGTCATGTTATGCATATGAGATGCCTTAGCAAAAACAATAAAAAAAAATACAATATCATAGTCCGTCGATAATGCTATCAAAGTTACCTTTCAAAAATGACCTTAGTCCCTTAAAGAAAATGCTAAGATATCTTACAATATTGCTAATCATGGCTATACGATGACCCTTGCCCATCCCTTTTGCATCCAAAGATAGGGTTTCTTACCAAATCAATGGTAAGATAACAATGTCAAAGGAAATAGGAAATAAACATAAAATATTTTTGAGTAGGTAGATTACTCCTAGTTACTTGCTCAATTTCAAAACCAAAAACATCCTTGCTATTTTCAAAAAGAAACACCAACACTTTCAACAAACATCTTTCAAACTTGAAAACATTTTCAAAAGATCAATACTTCGTATACATTCTTACGAACGAGAATCATTACAAAGTTTGCCTAAACGGTGGCGCCTTTTCAAAATACTTTCAAAAAACCACACAAAGCACATTTTCAAACAATAGCAAGTGATATAGCAAGTAACTAAGAGCTCATGGAAAATCATGGATAAAAAGGGTGCTAATAACTTCCCTTTTTATAATCTACCCCCCGAACTCAAGAAAACATCTCAAAGGTCTTTCCTGTTCTTTTCAACCTTTCCTTTTGGATAAAAGAAAAGTCGATGGCGACTCTTGCTAACCGCAAAACTTGTGATCAAACGCAAAACAACCAAGTTAGTTCTCCCACCGCGTTACACTCATCATCATTTAATGCTCACACCCACTTTTGAGTCTTTGTCCAAAGGTTTTTCCCACGTGTGGCATAGAAGTACCATGGCTGTCCTTAGAAAGCAAACTTTTGTACAAAGTTTATGTTGACCCATGCTTTGCTTTTGCCTATGAGGTCACTTTTCCTTAATTCATGCTTACAAATCCAGCTTAGGCACGGATAAAAGCTGCTAACCACCATACTTGTTTAACTTGCTTCAAGAACAAGTCAGCGCCCTAGCATGATGATGGTACCCTTGACTTCTCCAAGCTACAAATCCTTGCCTATAAATTGAACTTCATTTGCAACTGTAAAGAGGTCGAAAAAATTGAAAAGAAAAGCCTTGAAACCTTGCTAAGATCTCCAAAGAACTTGAAGTTGCAGCCCAAATACAAAATCCTGCTAGTCTTTGATTTTTGCATTCATATTCCAATTTTCCTCAAGTGTTTCTCGACTAAATCATCAGCATAGTTCCTGATACACATTTAGAAGCCACCCTAACTTCTGTTTTTAGAATATAACACGTTCTCCATCAATCTCCATCTCAAAAAGTCACAACTTTGCTTCTTGGCTGTTCCAGAATTTTCCAGCCATTCATAGCCCAAGTTAAAGATTGTTCCAACTTGCTGAGCACGTGTGGAGGCTGATCAGAATATTACAAGCAGTTAGAACCAGGCTCCAGCTCACAAAACATTTTCCAGCTGCAAGGTAAGTTTCTGCTTACTCTCATCATATTACTTAGGCATTGTTAGATTTTCATGTTCAAAAATACAATGTAGACATCCTGACTTTGATTCTGTACATATTCATAGATTTCATGTATTTTTGCCTAAGTAGAGAGAACTTCAGTTCAGTACTTCTTGAGGAAATTAGGATTCAGAATTAGGATTAGCAAAATTCATGCTTGCTTCTGATTTATGGTTCTGGCATCTTATATTTCTTAAACATGATGAAACCTGCCATAACTGCTATGTGTGCATTTTCTATTTTGTTGAGAAATGATTAAGTTGCAGATGTTATGATTAGCATGGAAAAGGGGATTAAGTTCATCATCAGAGTTTACTTGGTGATACATTTTTATGCTTTTGCTTCTAATACGGGATGTATAGCCACCCCAATGGTAGAAAGAGTGCGCATAAGACATCAGTGCTAAGGGTCCTGGGTTCTAGCCCCAGAAGCATCTTTTTTAGCTTCATTTATTGACATTTTTACCCATTTATTTGTCAGACAATATTCCTATATCACAACTTATAGATATCCTTACTCAACAACATTATCACCTCACTCTCTCTAAACTTCTAGAATCTCCAAACTCTATCAACATCCAGAACATCACAGCAACCAGAACATCCATACCTTCCAGTAACAGTAGAACTTCTAAGCTGCTGGTTGCATCAGAACTTCTAGGCTTTCCTTCGTTCCCAGCAACCTCATAACTTTGGTGTACCCAAACCCATAATTTCTAACTTTCCCCATTTCTGCTAACATGTTATTTCTGATTTTGCCGCGCATCAGAATCAAAACTTCTGCCTCTTATTTCTTCACTTTCAGCAATGCGAAGATTCTGAATCTTTTTCTTTATTATATTTATCATCACTTTTATTTTAATTAATCAAAAACACCAAAAAACATTTTTATATTCACATGCTTTATTTTTATTTCTTTTAAAACAAAAGACTAAAAAATATTTTCTTAAGAAAATTTATTTCTTCTCTTAACAAAAATAAAACAAGTCCATTTTACATTTCTTGTACATTATTTCAATATGGTTGTAATAGATAATTAGGACTTTAATTTCTTGCAATCCCCATTTGTAAATTTGTACACCCCCTCCCCCTAACAATTGTAATAGCGTAGAATATTTACTTTCCGCAATTTATCATTTTAATATAAATGCTAGTAAAGTAAGATTTGTATGGGAAGATAAAACCAACAAGTAGATAACCCTAATCAAAGATTAAATGCATGCAAATCAAACACACTATTCCCACATGCACCCTTAGGGTAATTCCACTTCTTGCCTTACAAAAATGGTCATGTTATACATGTGGGATGCCTTAGCAAAAACAATCAAAAATATAAGATCGTAGTCCATCGATGACGCTACAAATGTTGCCTTTAAAATGATCTTAGTCCCTCAAAGAGAAATGCTAAGACATTTTACAACATTTCTATTATGATTATACGATGACCCACGCCCATCCCTTTATATCCAAAGATAAAGCTTCTTACCAATCAATGGTGAGGTAGTAATATCAAAGGAAGGAAGAAATGAACAAAAGAATTTTGAGTAGGTAGAAACGTTCTTAGTTGCTTGCTCACTTTTAAAACAAACATCCTTGCTCACTTTCAAAACAAACACTTTCTAAACAAAACAAACACTTTCCAAACATGAAATATTTTCAAAAGTCTAACATTTTGTACACGTTATTACAACACAAGAATCGTTATAAATTTTGTCTAAACGAATGCACCTTTTCAAAAATACTTTCAAAAACCACCACAAAGCACATTTTCAAACAAAGCAAGTGATCTAGCAAGCAACTAAGAGCCCATAGATAACTATGAATGAAAAGGGTGTTAACACCTTCCCTTTTCATAATCTACCCCCCGAACTCAAGAAATAATCTCAAAGGTATTTCCTGTTCTTCTCAACCTTTCCTTTTGGATAAAAGAAAAGTCGATGGAGACTCTTTCTAACTGCAACATTTGTGATCAAACGCAAAACATCCCAAGTCAGTTCTCCCACCGTATACAGAACCGATGACTCTACTGGGGAAGTAAACTTAAAAGTGGGGTTACCTTAGGGATAGATCACCCTTATTTGCTTTCATTGTTTGAATTGCTTGCTTTACATTTTGGTTCCTTGTTTGGGCTTGCTTTGATCCTCTACCCGGATCTGGGACACCTTTTAGCTAAGTAGCATTAGATTGTGGAAACTATACGGCGTAGACCGATATGGTTGAAACAATGGCTATGTTAGTGTGACACATTTTTTGATATCAGTGTCCCTTGTGTTGAATCGAGGAGAATACGGGGCCGCTGAGCGGCGTCATGAAGCGCTAACTGACCTTAGAAATTTGATTGAACAAACTTGGCCATTAGAACGTAGTGAGATAACCGATTTCGGTGGAAAGCTGAAAATTGGTTGATACTCGATACTACACTCATTGAGATTGGACTTTTGGGATATCTCAGCCGCAAGAAAAGATTGATTGTGCTGAGACAATGCCTAAAATAAAGGTCAGTGATATTAAGATCCTTTAGAACCCGGTTACTATTACTAGGACAGGTTGAGCCAACTAAACTTCAAGAGAGTACTTACCTACAAACTCCATGCAAGCCTAAACATAAGGATTTGTCTGCTTTGTGTATATATGACTATTTGTACATAACAACTTGCTTACTTTGCATACATGTACATAACATCACGACATCATACCATAGCATTTTCAATAACCATTTTAAGGGTATCAAGGGCCTATGATGCAGGGTCACGTTAAACCAGGCGTCTATCAAGGGGCAAGAGGATTTATTTTCCTCTAACCAAACACCGTCAAGACCAAAGCACGGCAACTCGAGTCAAGGGCTACGACCCACTTGACATGGTGAGCTTGATTCTCGTGGAAGGACATCCACCGATACGAAGTTCCCCCAATCAAAGTGGTTGATCAATGTTCAAATTCTAACATCTCCTTGTGTTTACCCTGCGAGATCCTTGAAAACATTACATCCACATATCATGCATAACAAGTTTTCCCGTACAGGTTTCCTTATCTTCTTACTGTTTATTTTAGTAGAGATGGCTTTAGAGAAAACAGTTAAAGAGCTCCAAGCTCAAAATGCTCAGTTCCAACAAGCGCTCATGAACTTGGACAAGGGGCAGGAAGATCTGAAAACACTCTTCACCAAAGAGAGAAATAAGAAGAAAAAGTCAGTCATCCTCAACGTAAGGAGAAGGTCCAAGGGGCATGCTCAGCTAGCTCAAAAAGAAGATGCTTCTTCTAAAGAAGAAGACAGTCAGGAAGAGGAATCTAGAAGCATTAGAGCCAACATAGCTACTGATGATGATGACTCTTCTGAGGAACGATATCCACCAGCGGATGAAAAATACAAACAGCTTGAAGACAGACTAAAAGCTGTGGAGATCCAAGTTGTGCCTGGTTTAGATTTAGGAGACATAGGCTTGGTTTCTGGAGTGGTCATCCCACCAAAGTTCAAAATCCCTACCTTTGCCCCGTATGATGGAGTTTCTTGTCCTAAGATGCATCTAAAGTCTTATGTCCGCAAGATTCAACCATACACAAATGATCAGAAGCTTTAGATCCACTTCTTCCAAGAGAGTTTAGTTGGGACGCAACTTGAGTGGTTCTATCAATTGGAGAGTTCCCACATTCATACTTGGGAAGATCTAGCTGCTGCCTTTTACAAGCAATACCAATACAACACTGATCTTGCACCAACTTGTGTGCAATTGCAGAATATGGCCATGCGGTCCAATGAGGGCTTCAAAGAATACGCCCAAAAATGGAGAGATCTGGATGGTAGGGTGCAGCCCCCATTAACTGATAGGGTGATGATTGACATCTTCAAGGGAACTTTGACAGGAACTTTCTACAATCACCTAATCGGAAGCTCCTCACTCGGGTTCACCGAAATAATACTAACGGGCGAAAGGATCGAAGCTGGCATCAAAAGTGGAAACATCCAAGGGGTTACACCGTCTGATGCTCAGAAAAAGCCATATAATGGGAAGAAAGAGTCCAATGTTGTTTACGTCCAAAAGGGTCATAACAAGAGAAACCACGACCAACATGTGAGGGCAGTCCTGATCTCCGGTCCTGCATCACGGTGATAACCACAAAGGGGAAATCAACGAAGGCCAAACGAGCCCAAAAGACAGTTTACCAACATCAAGATACCGCTGTCTCAAGCACTATAACATTTGTTGAGGATGAACCTGATTACATTGATAGGAACTCATCCAAATCTCAAAACTTCTTCTCCTAACTAAAATCCTAATGCAACATGTGCTTATCATTTCGGCAGTCCCGGGCATGATACTAACGATTTTTTGACGCTGAAGTACAAAATTCAAAACATGATTGATTCCAAGGAGATCGAGTTTGACCCTCCAGAGACTCCCAACGTAATCACCGCTCCCATGCCTAATCATTGAGTGTTCCAGTTCATTTTTTAATTTTCAATTGTAATTTATTTTGTTATTTAAACAATTATCTATTAATGTTAAACTATGTTTCATTAATGAATTGAATATGTTTGTCTTGAATTCATCCATTCGTTTTCACTATATTAAACTATGCTTTTTACTCTCAACTATTGCTAAAAGTTACAAGCATTTAGAGGGAGGATGACGAAAACAATGCCTTAATCCCATACAGTATGCTTTTGGACAGACCTTGCTGGCGATTTATAGGTTTTCTTTCAAAATCCTAAACATTGGAGTTATAAGGAAGATAATCCCTAGTCAACCCCTTTGAGCCAAAGAAGTAAAAGTTTTCTTTTTCACACAAATTGAAACCTTTGATCAAAAACTGGGGCAGGGTAGTCTCTCAGTTAATTCAAATGTGTGTTCAGTCGCAAACTCTCATCTCGTATACAACGAGTGATATCAAAAACATTCCTCTGGAATCAAAAGACAGTGATGGTTCCCTATCACATAGGCAGTTATTATCTCTCAAAAAAGAGAAGCCCGCTAAGTCAAAACCTACAAAGGAGACTTAAGAAAAACTAAGGGCATCCCACTGACTGTGATCTCAAAAATAAGAACAGTCAGGCAAAAATCAGGGATAATTAATAAATAAAAAAAGAAGAGGTCACTACAGATCCTCGACCAACATAAAAAATATGGCAAAAAATGACTGCCTTCTAACAAATAAACTTCCAAATTTTTGAACCATTATCGAGACGTCATTTCAGACTCGATTGGAGTTCAAACGTACAATTAATTGAGTTTAGGATTGAAGAACATCACGAAGAATGGGCGGGTACAAATAAAATTTAAGAATTTATCTTTTGTTTCTTAAACTGTGAACCAAGCCACATTACAAACCTTCAAAAGTCCTAATTGAAGCATGGGTTAATTCGAAAGCTTACGGTTACAAACGGTATCCTGACTCCTGTAAGGCTTTACTCTAAATCATGAGTTGAATTTTCCTGCAAAAATTCTTTTATCTGCTAAAACGCATTTTCAAAACTTCAAAGACAAACATAAACTTTGCATTGTTTGAATATCGTTGTTCGCATATGGCTATTTGTTTGACAGTAGAGAAATTCGCACGACTAATATCCAGTGAACGAAAACCCTCTCAAAGAGCAAAATCATTTCAAGCGGGAAGACACTTCCAATAACAGATTTCCTATAAGCAAGGGGACGTAACGTGTCACTATCCAACACATCTGGGGCAGTCCAGTCAAGATTCCCAAAAATATCTCAAGAAGTGTTGAGTAACCAGGGACAAGTCTCCATCTGAACCACTTGGGGCATGAAACGTGAATCCCAAAAAAGGGTTGCGTACAGTCATACATTTCCCAGCAGTGCCACAAACACCTACTACTAGGGGCGGTAACAAATCTCCCCCGAGATCTTGTTCAGAGGAGGATCCCCAACCAGAGTTTCAACCCCTGAAAACTTCTCCACAACGGAGTCGACTTCAAGAATCCTCAAAGATTTCTGCCAAAAGAAAACTCCTCCCTGCTAGACTGGCGACAAGGTTTATTTCCCCAATAAACTACAGATTATCTAGTTTGAGTTTACCTCTCCGATTGCTACAAATCAAGGGACCACAACTCCTCTTCCCCAGTAGACTGCTCTATAATCCCCGACAAGTTACTACAAGGCCTGGAGTCCGACCAGATAACAGTTTAACTTCATTCTCCCAAGAAATTTTCTGCGAAGTCTGGAATCCGACCAGATAACAATTAATTTTCCCCAGCAAGTTACTGTAAAGCCCAGAGCCCGACCAGATAACAGTTTAACTTCACTCTCCCAAGAAATTCTCTATGAAGCCTGGAAATTGACCAGATAACAGTTAATTTTCCCCATTAAGTCGCTGCGAAGTCTGGAATCCGACCAGATAACAACTAAACTTTCTTCCTCTCCATTCAAGGGATAACACCCCAGTAGAGCAACAGACAACTGAGACTCCTGAACTTTGTTCCCCAAGAAGAGATCAGAACTCCCCACAGAGTCTTCTTAAGCAAAGTCAATGATTCCCCAGCCGAGTTCTCCTCAAACAACAAAACAAGATTCCCCAGTGAAAACATCCTAAAACAAGGTCTGAAGAAGGACATACTCTTCGTCCACAACAGCAGTCCGAGATTTCATTTCCCAAAGCTTCCCATCATTTTTCAAGGATTTATTTTCCAGATGAAGATGCATTTCAATGACA
Source organism: Vicia faba (assembly GCA_948472305.1). Taxonomy (NCBI): domain Eukaryota; kingdom Viridiplantae; phylum Streptophyta; class Magnoliopsida; order Fabales; family Fabaceae; genus Vicia; species Vicia faba. Next base: position 1,358,163,158 of record OX451736.1, on the reverse strand, counting down.
TTTCACATTTCATACATCTTACTTACATACATGATAAACGCATACGACATAATCTCATTTATTTTGAGGATACCATATATTTCATGCATCATGACATTGCATACAACTAATGTTTTACCTTTTCAGGAAAAGGTCAGTAAACAAATGGCTATCATCAACAATTTTCAATAGGTCCAAGTTTAGTTTCTGAAGCAAAATGGAGCAACTACCTATGTGACCAGATGCAACTTTACACGGGCTCATCATGAAACAATCTTACATGGATTCCTATTCATCATTTAAGCAAACCTTTTCAAGTCCCAGATTGATACCTGTAACAAGCCATGAAAGCTATTTGTGGGCGACTGTTTGTAGATTAATACCTGTAATAAGCTAGGAAAGATATATACATAACTATCATGAAGTTACCCTACACAAGTTCCTTCTCCCTTCCAGATGAATTTTTACATGGACTCATCGTGAAGTTACCCTACACAGGTTCCTTCTCATACATTTCTAGATGAATTTTTACACTGACTCATCATGAAGTAACCCTGCCCAGGTTCCTTCTTCCTTCCAGATGAAGTTTTACAAAGGACTCATCATGAAGCAGCCCTACACAGGCAACCAAAGACCTTCTATGGTTAGCTTTATTTCTTCCAATTCATGACAGGTGACCAAAGACCTCCTCTGGTTAGATTCATTTCTTCCAGTTAATGACAGGCGACCAAAGACCTCATCTGGTTAGATTCATTTCTTCCAGTTAAAACATGCAAAAGACATCTCCAACAACTTTCCATCATTTCTCCCAATGGCATTTTTAAGCCCATTCCCTATGCAGTCAACTACCATATCATCGAGTGTAAATTTCTGGGTGTTGTACCCCAATTTTTGACCTAAGATCCCATTTTTATTTTTACATTCTTTTAAGATAAGTCAAGGTCACGAAATACGGTCGGTTTTAACGTCTCACCTTCGAGCTTTGACTATGCGAAGATTGTCAAGTGTTTTGAACATTTTTAGCCTATGTATCACTAATTTCTAATCGCATACAAAGGTGTATGTTCATGTTTTCTTTTGTTTCATGTGCAGAGACAGATCTGAATCAAGAGCATCAGGTGTCGCGCCCCAATTAAGGTTTTGAGTCTCCCAAGCCAGAAGTACGGTTGATTGTGGATTCTCGAAGACTGATTCATCAAGGCACACCGTTGCACCCTTAATTTCGCCCCTATTTTTTTCAGTCGCACATTCATACCATATTTTGTCATTTGGTCACAATCATTAGTAAATATCTTCATTCATCATATTTTGCATCATTAGTCGTATTTAAGTTGACCAGAAAAGTCAGTTTAAATCAAAGTTTGCATCGTCTTTTAGTTAAAAAATACCTGACATTTCACTTCATCCATTTTTATCTCTTTACTCGTTTCTTGCATTGCTCCAAGTTGTTTATATGTCGATAATAAAAATATTTTGGTTTTATAGACAAACTGTTAAAAGCGATTCAACAATGTATGAAAAATTAGCGAGAAAAATATTTCAAGTTTTCACCTTTTACCGATCATTTTATGAATCTGCATCTCGCATAGATTATGACGGTATGCTCGCTTTATTTTTTCGATACAGTTTGAAGTCTCGTTTTTAACCGTAAAACGTCTGTTTAGCCTGGTATTTTCATTATCATTTTATTCCTATTTTTACTCTTTTTGAATATTTTTTCTTTAATCTTTGTGACATGTAGAGTATTTTAACGTGTTCATTTTATTTTTTCGGACAAATTTTCGTCTGTTTCTTTATTGTTTTCGGTCATTTTAGCTCTTTATTTTTTATTCAAAAAAATTATTTTAAATTGAATTAATTTTAATACTTTCAGTTTTTATTCCATTTAAGGGCGTTTTTGTCATAAAAAAAATTAAATACACCTTGCTCTATTTCTATTGGTTGATAACTTAATTTGCGGATTAATGATTTTGAACGGTTCTGATCAATTCTTGAAATCAATTTTCCTCTTCATTGTTCTATTTAAAGGTCTCTTATTTTCTTTGCAAAGGGGGAACAAAAAAAAAACAAAAACCATAGCAATACTTTTATCTAACTATCAATCCCTATTTCTCTATTAGCAGTAATCTCTTCTTTCAATCAACCCACCTAATTCCCTTCATCCTCTCTCCACGCACAACACCATCCACCCATACAGTCCAACACTCTTTTGTTTTGCAGTAAGAAGAGACACAACATCTATAACAACGTCGACAACAAGCTGCAATGGAAATGTTAAAACCGCAGCCAATGATTCAATATAATTTGTATAAAAGTTTTCTCTTCTTTTTTTCTCTCTGCAGAAAAATTGAGAAAGCAGATCGAGACTTCATAGCACAGCCGCAAACAAAGCGAGCAAGTCCGATCCCGATCCACTCAACCTGCGACCAGCCTCGACGGCCACCGCGGCCTCACCCACGGCAACCTCACAAGCCCTTCCATCGGCCAGCATCGGCCAACTATGAATCACCGGAAATCTGTTGACATCCATCACCATCCAAGTTTCGTTCCAGTAATTGCTTTTTTTGTCGGCATCATGTTGAAAGTGTTGTTTTTTTTTTCTTTGATTTTTTTTGAAAAGAAAATGGAGACAAAGAAAAGGGAGCATAGGAAGTGAAAGAGATGGTGAAACCTTATCCCTGTTCAGTGTTATATCAGGTAGTATTAATTTTATTTTTATTTTTCTTTCCATCACCACGTGTCGGCCTAACATTGGTCCCAAGAATTGAAGACATAGAAAAGGACTATTCGTTTGGTTTTGTTTCACAGGTACCCAATTTCTTCATGTTCCATGTTCATTTGGTTATTTTAATTATTAATTAATGTGATACAATGTCTAACAAAAAAAATATATAAAAAAATATTAGTAAATCTTATTTTCAGATTTAGTTTAGTATTAACTTAGAATTTTTTTTAATTAGTTTAGATTTATTTTATAACTTTGAAATATTTAGAATCATAATTAATAAGTTTAGAATTTTAATTCAATTAGATATAAATTAGTAATGTTAGAACCTTTAATTAGTTTAGGTATATTTTGATAACTTAAAAATTTTAATTTGTTTAGATCTATTTTATAACTTTAGAACTTCCAATTAGTTTAGATACATTTTGATAACTTTAGAATTTTAATTTAATCTTAAAATTTTAATCTTTAATTTAGAATTAATTTAGTTTTGATTTAAGTTAGTAATTTTATTATTAATATAGTTTAGATTAACTTAGTAATTTTATAATGAATTTAGTTTATACTTAAACTAGTTTAGATGTAATTTAGCAACTTTAGAATTAATTTAGTTTAGACCTAATTCAGTAATATTAGAGTGTTAATTTATTTTAGATTTAATTTAATAACTTTCGAATTTTTGTTAGTAACTTTAGAGTTTTAATTTAGTTTTAGTTAATAACTTCAAAATTTTATTTAATTTAGTTAGACACTTTAGAATTTAAGTTTAGTTTACTTAGTAACCTTAGAATTTCAAATTAGTTTAGATAATTTTTTAATTACACTTTTCTTTTATTCATGATTCTTCTTTGTCCATTCATTTAATTTCTTACGATTTATCTTGTTATCTACCTTGTTCGTTTCTCGTGGATTTTAATTATTTACGATTTCTTACTTGAATATTAGATCTACCTGCTTATGATTAATTCCAAGGGAAATGTTTCAACTCAGCTGACTTCATGTCATCAAATACGCCTTCTACAATCGTGTGAATACCCCCCATTCATTTTTTTTCTTATTTACTATTTCTCCAAACTTAAGTCGATTTTCCTAAAAGATTCAAATTTCAAACTCACACCTTTTAAGTCAAAACTTCGACACTAGGTCGTCATATATTCAAAATCTCGTCCATACCCATCTTTAACCAAACAAACCATTTTAATCAAACCAACAATTTTAACCAAAAACAGATATTTCAAAAGGTTCCTGCGGAGTACCGCAGATGCATTGGGTGCTAATACCTTCCCATTGTACAACCAACCCCCGAACTCTCGATCTCTTTTCAAAATGCATTGTATTTTAATTACTTTTAAGTATTATTTTACATTGCATATTTAAGGGTTTTATTTCGCTCTTTTCCCTTTTCCCTTGGAAATAATAAAGCGCGGTGGCGACTCTTGCTTTTACGAGTCAAGTTAATTAATAGCTTGATCTCCGATTTTCACCGCTACACTGGGCACTCTAGTGTTCAATCATCTTCCACCTTCAAGTCACGAATGGCGGACTCGCCACTCTAACTCTTCAGGTTTAAGAAGATTGAACAGGGCAGCTGTTGTACCCCAAAATTTACCCTCTTATTTCTCAAGGATTTTCTTACAAGATCTTCCATGACATCAAGTTTACAGCACTGATACATAATTTAGGCTTGGAGTTGGCACAAGGGAAAAATGGTCAATTGCACACTGAAAAGTCAAACTTTGACTTTTGGATCAAAATCAAGTTCCAAGAATCATATTTCATCAAGACATGTTGGAATATGAAATTTTTTTCATCAAGAAAATCAAAAGTCAAATTACTTTGGAAAAGTCAAAATTCTAAATACTTAGAAATTTTTCTAAGTGTTTAAGAAATATGATAAGCTCAGAACTTCTGGCCAAATTTTCACCATGATACAAGCTGATTCTGGAAGAACTTCTGACATAAGAGTTGTAGATCTTAATGAGATCTCAAACATTGCAGAACAAAACTTCTCCTAGAAATACTAGGATTTCAAGTTATAAATCTTTGAAGACACGTCCATGAAACTAAAGCACTCAGTAAATTCTGGACACTTCCAAGACAGAGTTTGGTTAGAACTTCTGGGCCAGTTTTCATGAAGGTTCAACCAGAGTTTGCAAGAGTAATTCAAAGAAAGACTACGAAGCGTGTTACAAGCTTTCTGAAAAGTCTGAGAACTCCTTCAGAACATGCTGGAACAGGGAGATCCAAAGATCAGAAGTTGGATGTTTATTCTAAGTTACGCTGATACTGAACTTCTGATCCAGATTGAGCTATGACACATAATCTCATATTGCAGTATTCTATTTTGACAAATATCATCATCATTTAATGCTCACACCCACTTTTGAGTCTTTATCCAAAGGTTTTTCCCACGTATGGTATAGAAGTACCATGGTTGTCCTTGGAAAGCAAACTTTTATACAAAGTTTATGCTGGCCCATGCTTTGCTTTTTCCTCTGAGGTTAATTTTTCTTAATTCATGCTTACAAATCAAACTTAGGCACGGCTAAAAGCTGCTAACCACTATACTTGTTTAACTTAATTCAAGAACAAGTCTGCGCCCTAGCATGATGGTGGTACCCTTGACTTCTCCAAGCTACAAATCCTTGCCTATAAATTGAACTTCATTTTCAACTGTAAAGAGGTCGAAAAAATTGAAAAGAAAAGCCTTGAAACCTTGCTAAGATCTCCCAAGAACTTGAAGTTGTAGCCCAAATACAAAAACTTGCTAGTCTTTGATTTTTGCATTCATATTCCAATTTTCCTCAAGTGTTTCTCGACCAAATCATCAGCATAGTTTCTGATACACTTTTAGAAGCCTCCCTAACTTCTGTTTTCAGACTATAACACGTTCTCCATCAATCTCCACCTCAAAAAGTCACAACTTTGCTTCTTGGTTGTTCTAGAATTTTCCAGCCATTCATAGCCCAAGTTAAAGATTGTTCCAACTTACTGAGCACGTGAGGAGGCTGATTAGAATATTACAAGCAGTCAGAACCATGCTCCAGCTCACAGGACATTTTCCAGCTGCAAGGTAAGTTTTTGCTGACTCTCATCATATTACTTAAGCATTATTAGATTTGCATGTTCAAAAATACAATGTAGACATCCTGACTTTGATTCTGTACATATTCAAGATTTCATGTATTTTTGCCTAAGTAGAGAGAACTTTAGTTCAGAACTTCTTGAGGAAATTAGGATTAGCAAAATTCATGCTTGTTTCTGATTTATGGTTCTGACATCTTATATTTCTGAAACGTGATGAAAACTGCCATAACTGCTATGTGCGCATTTTTTGTTTTGTTGAGAAATGACTAAGCTACAGATGTTCTGATTAGCATGGAGAAAGGGATGAAATTCATCATTATAGTTTACTTGGTGATACATGTTTATGCTTTTGCTTCTAATACCGGATGTATAGCCACCTCAGTAGTAGAAAGTGTGTGTATAAGACATTAGTGCTAAGGGTCCTGGGTTCTAGCCCCAGAAGCATCTTGTTTAGGTTCATTTATTGACATTTTTACCCATTTATCTGTCAGACAATATTCCTATTTCAGAACTTCTAGATATCCTCACCCAATAGCATTATCACCTCACTCTCTCTAAACTTACAAAATCTCCAAACTCTCTCAACATCCAGAACATCATAGCAACCAGAACTTCCATACCTTCCAGTAACATTAGAACTTCTAGGCTGCCGGTTGCATCAGAACTTCTAGGTTTTCCTTCGTTCCCAGCAACCTTAGAACTTCGGTGTACCCAGACCCAAAATTTCTGATATTCCCCATTTCTGCTAACATTTTATTTTTGATTTTGCAGCGCATCAGAATCAGAACTTCTACCTCTTATTTCTTCACTTTCAGCAATGCGCTGATTCTGAATCTTTTTCTTTATTATTTTTATCATCACTTTTATTTTCATTAATCAAAAACACCAAAAACATTTTTATATTCACATGCTTTATTTTTATTTCTTTTAAAACAAAAAGACTAAAAAATATTTTCTTAAGCAAATTTATTTCTTCTCTTAACAAAAACAAAACAAGTCCATTTTACATTTCTTGTATATTATTTCAATATGGTTGTTATAGATAATTAGGACTTTAATTTCTTACAATACCCATTTGTAAATTTGTACACCCTCTCCCCCTAATGATTGTAATAGCATAGAATATTTACTTTCCGCAATTTATCGCTTTCATATAAATTCTAGTAAAGTAGGATTTGTATGGGAAGATAAAATCAACAAGTAGATAACCATAATCAAAGATTAAATGCATGCAAATCAAATACACTATTCACACATGCACCCTTAGGGTAATTCCACTTATTGCCTTACAAAAATGGTCATGTTATGCATGTGGGATATCTTAACAAAAACAATCAAAAATACAAGATCATAGTCCCTCGATGATGTTACAAATGTTGCCTTTCAAATGATCTTAGTCCCTCAAAGAGAAATGCTAAGACATCTTACAACATTGTTATCATGACTATACGATGATCCACGCCCGTCCCTTTACATCCAAAGATAAAGCTTCTTACCAATCAATGGTGAGGTAGCAATATCAAAGGAAGGAAGAAATGTACAAAAGACTTTTGAGTAGGTAGAATCGTTCTTAGTTGCTTGCTCACTTTTAAAACAAACATCCTTTCTCACTTTCAAAACAAACACTTTCTAAACAAAACAAATACTTTCCAAACATGAAATATTTTCAAAAGTCTAACACTTTGTACACATTCTTACAACACAAGAATCATTATAAAGTTTGTCTAAACGAAGGCACATTTTCAAAAATACTTTCAAAAACCACCACAAAGCACATTTTCGAACAAAGCAAGTGATCTAGAAAGCAACTAAGAGCCTATAGATAACTATGGATGAAAAGGGTGATAACACCTTCCCTTTTCATAATCCACCCCCCAAACTCAAGAAATAATATCAAAGGTATTTCCTGTTCTTTTCAACCTTTCCTTTTGGATAAAAGAAAAGTCGGTGGCGACTCTTGCTAACCATAACATTTGCGATCAAACACAAAACATACCAAGTCAGTTCTCCCACCGTATTACAGTTATGATAAATATGCAAACAAATCTCTTCTTAGATACTGACGAATTATTCACGTTGTCATGTCAAATCGAATTTGGATCAAAACGTTGGTAAGATGATACATCATCATCTATGCATATTCTTCACACTCATGGGAACGCTGTACAGCGTGTCCTTATAATCTTTCAAGAAAATTTTGGGGTATTCCAATATTTAATAAATTTCTTATCAGAACTTGCGAGACATGCGTATTCTCGCATCATTTGATCAAAAAATGATCAAATAAAGGCAGTTGTCATACCCCAAATTTACCATACCCTTCTATTGTATTTAGGTTTCTAGTTAAATAATTATATAGTTTTCACTTCTATAGGGATGTTTAAAATCAGAGAGAGGTGTATCGATCCAAAATAGACCATCAATATCTGATGGCCCATTAGGCTTTAATAAAAGTCTATTTCAAGTTAAGGAAAGTGTATTGTTTTAAAGGAGGTGTGAACAAATATTTTTTTTACTAAAGCCTATTTAGGTTTTTGAATAAGGTTGGAAGAATGTGTGAAGCAATATGTTTTTTTTTTGTTTAAGGTCCAATGGATTGAAATGGTGTGGCCCATTTGGTTTTTGGATTTGAAAGGATTGTTTTTTTATAACATTATTATTATCTTATAATTATTAATTATTATTACTGATACTAATGTTGATTATAATTATAATATTATGTTAAAAACTTAATTAAACTTGACTTTTGTTTTGTTACTGAAGTGTTAAGCAAATGAGGATTTTTTATTTGTACAGTCCAGATTCAATCTAAGCCCAAAACGAGTGGTACTGCATGGCCCAAAACTAACAAACGAGTAATGTTTGAATCACAAAAATAGAAATAGAATCAATTCATTTTCCTTATTCAAAAATCCTTACAGAGCGATTCATTACGGGAACAAAATCCAACCGAAAGCAGAAACTAATTGAAATCTATTAAAATTGTGCAAATCAAATTCTTAAGAACATAATCAAACAGAAACAAATCAAATGTTTCATAACCAATTAATACGAATCAAACTTTGTTACAAATAAAAATACAAATCCCTACAAAGGAAGAAATAAATCAAAACAATCCCCTAATCTGTTAAAAACAAAACGACCAACATTAATCTATTTCCTAAATCATCTAACTAAGAATCACTATAAAAAACTTAACAGTAAAACAAGAGAGAGGGGAGAGGACAATTACAGAACAAAATTACAGAGGCGGATTGAGGAGAGCTTTTATGAACAAAGATCGTTACAGAGGAATAAACAGAATATCATTACAGAATAGAGGAAACCCATCTCTCCATCGGTAAAATCCATCATTTCCTCCGTCCCATTTTAGGGTTTCGACATGCGAAACCCTCATTCCGCCATTGCGACCCTCTTCGTCACGCCGTCGCCGCTCCCATCTTCGCCATGCCTCTATCCAACCCTCATCTGCGGCACTTGTAAAAAAACTAAGAAAAGAGATCAAAAAGCTTGGACCAGAATCGTAATGCAAAGAATCACGACGGAAGATAAAGCGAAACCCATATTTTTTATTCTTTTTTGTGTTTGTTGTTTTGTTTTTTATTGTTAAGGATCAGAGAAAGAGCACCACCGCCAGAGTTTTGATGGGCTAGGATTTGCAAGGAGAGAAGAAGGGAAATGAGACGGAGTGAGGAAAGAAAAAGAATAAATATGAAATAATATTGTTTCATAAGTTGAAAATATAATGTACTAAGTTATCCCATGCTTGCCAACCCATAATCACTATCGTGCTCCCCAAATCAACACCGTATGATTTGCATCAAACAACTCCCAGATGCGCTTCCACCATAGCACCCATACGCCCGCGCACACGGTGTCTAAGTGGAATCCTTAAACTATCTTGGGCCAGGCCCAATCATTATGCGCACCCCTCTTTTTTTTACTAGCGCTTGCAATTTCAAACCCTTCTGGCCAAATGGGTCAAATCCAATATCTGGACTTGGACCCATACCTCCTAGCACCCTCCTTTTTTACTACTTAGTTTCAAAATGCATCCCCTGCGCTGCTGGGTCAAATCTAATATCTGGATTTTGGTCCATGTTATTTACACCCTCCTATCTTGCTGCGTCAACTATTTTTACACCCCCCGCGTATTATTTAATTTTATTTATTATTTTATTCCATAATTTTTATTATTTTATATTTTTTTTCTTTTTATAACTATAATATTATACTAATTATTATTATTATTATTAAAACACATAAATCTTATTTTCCAAACTCATTCAAATTTATTTATTTTTTATTTGCATTAAATTATTTTTAATTATGCATTTAAATGAAATATTTTCATAATTAACGCTCTAAAAAATATTCAACCAACAATAAACCATTTTTTTCATAAATAAATTAATTCCATAATTAGTTTTTGAAAAGGATTACGAATATATGTGAATCGACTGTGCACTTCGTCTAAAAATCTCCGCTACCCCCAACACCTAGGCAAAGCACACGGGAAATTAAAATATATGCATAATCCGTAAAAAACACAAACCAATCATGAACTACAAAATGAGACTCTGATTCCTCTTAAGAGGATACGTAGCCATACAATTAAAATCTTGGCGAGTCCCCCTAACTAAAATTAAAACTCTATTTCCTAAAAATTACGCTTCTAAACCTAGTATACTTGTGAACAAGGTAGATGAAGGGTGCCTAACACCTTCTCTTCGTCTAGAACTGAGTCAGACCTAGAATTTTTTAACTTCTTTAGGGTTATTCCTTTATATTCTCTTCCTTAGGATAAAAATTAAGGGTGACGACTCTGATTTTAAAACTAGTTGCAAGAGATGTTTGTCGAACATTTGGTAATAATATTGACTATTTTAAATTGAGGGTTGAGTTTTTTCAAAGTCTTAATGAAGTTCAATATCAAGGATAAGTATCTCATGGAAAAAGATACGATATGAACTTCCCCTATGTGAATTTCGAGATGGTGTTGTCTCAAGTGAGAGTTAGAGTTTCTCTCATGAAAAATTCATGAAACAGGAAAGCATATGGCCATAAATAAGTGTTAGACGAGAAAAGTAGGCGAAGAACCCTTAAAAGAATGTGTGTAAGGTAACGCCAGTCTAATCACATAAATTAATGGTTTAAAAGCATTGCTACCTAACATTTCGATTAGACTTTGTGTTGTCTTTACTAAGGTTAGGTATAAAATCGAAAGATACTTAACGATATTAATATTCTTTTGTTTTCTATATTTTGCAATTAGACTTGTCATTATTAGAACAAGTGAGGGATTATTGTAAATTATTAACAATAATTAATAATCATGGTTGTGTATCAAAATGATAAGAAAAATATGCTAGTGAAATTCTTTTTTGAATTCAGAAAAAGGCAACGTTAAGTGAAGTGCAACATTTAGTAAAATTATTGTTGTAGACGAAAAAGTGCAAACAATTGGTAAAACTTTTGTTGTAGGCGAAATAGTACAATAATTAGTAAAATTGTTGTAGGTGTGTTTCATCAAGGATCACAACCTTATGAAACAACACAGATTTGTTCTATAAATTAAATAAATATATTAGAAAATCATATATTCTTCGCTATAAATTTCAAACACTTTTTACTACATTCGAATTTTTGTCAATCTTACACAAACTCGATAATAAACTAAATTATCCTAAATATTAAAGTGTTCCAATTCTAAAATATATTTAAGAGCTCTAAAAATACTTATAAAAAAAATGATTTTATTCGTGATTCTAACTTTAATCTATTTAATTTGAATTAATTTTATAACCGAATACACCATTAACATTTCGTCTGGTCTATACACCATTAATTGTGGCTGAATATGTACATCGGTCATGTGTCTACGGTATCGTGTGGTCTATACACCATTAATTGTGGTTGAATATGTACATCGGTCATGTGTCTACGGTATCTTTGATTTGGTGGGCTTGTAGCCGTAATGTATGAATTTTTCTATGTACTTTTCCATGTGGATGTTTAAGTATCCTTATCTCACTTTCATACATGTCCTTACCTAATTCAAAAATAGTATTGAATATTAAAAAAGAAATCAATATAAAATACTATTGAAAATAAATTTATATTTTAAAAATGTTTTATTAATTAAGTCTGTTAGAATATATTTTAGTATTTTATTATATTTTAATATTATATATAAATAGCCTACTAGTAGGTAAGTCAATGTATTCATTACTTCTTATTTTGTAACCGTTATTTAATATTATTTTTTTGTCTTTCATCTCTCTTTTGTGCACCAACAATTGATATCTAGAGTTTCGGTTCGAAATTCACGAGAAACACTAGTGAACAGTGAGGTATTGTGTGATTGAGAATCATATTTTTCTGATTCTGTAGGATTTAGAAAACACTGTGTTAGTGAGTTTTTGAGTGAATTGCACAAGGTTGAAGATGAACGGAAACGGCGATATCAGTTCCAAGCTTCCAGTGTTTGATGTCAAAAACTGGAATCGTTGGAAGATCCAGATGCGTGTGTTGTTCGGTTCTCAAGATGTATTAGATCTTGTCACTGATGGATATGCTTCATTAACAGCAGACGCGACATAGGCACAAAAGGCAACGCAGAAGGAGATAAGGAAGAAAGATCAGAAAGCATTATTTTACATCCATCAGTGTGTGGATGCAAATGTGTTTAAGAAGATTGTTGACTCTAAAACAATAAAGCTTGCGTGGGACACACTAGTCAGATGTTACAGTGGTGACACATCAGTGAAGAAGGTGAAGCTTTAGTGCCTAAAAAAGCAATATGAGAATCTCAACATGAAGGACAACGAGAAGGTTTCTGAGTATATCTCTAGAGTTATTCTGATCACTAATGAGATGAAAACTTGTGGAGAAACCCTTTCTGAACAAGTAATCATAGAGAAGGTATTGAGATCTTTAACTTCTCAGTTTGATTATATTGTAGTAGAAATTGAACATTCTAAATATCTGGACACCATGAGAATAGAAGAGTTGCAAAGCAGTCTATAGGCGCAAGAGTTGCGTCTCACTGAAAGAACTTATGAGAGGGAAGTTGAGCAGGCTCTGAAGGCTTCTTTTTTTAAGAAAGACCAGAAGCAGATAAGACATGGTGGTAGTTCTCAGAAGTCAAAAGTCTTATATTCCGATGAAAAGAAACATCAGAAGGAAAATGAGAAGTATGACAAGAGAATGGTTCACTGTTACTGTTGTAATAGGTTTGGTCACTTTGTTAAAGATTATTGGTCAAACAAAGAAGAAGTAAAAATAGCCAGAGGAGATTCAGATGATGAACCTGTGCTATTAATGGCTTATGAATCTGATAAGGAACCTGTGAGATTGTCATTTTGACTCCGAAGGGGAAGAAGATGATTCTGAATATTCTTACTCAGAAGGAGTGTTTGAATATGAGTCAGAATCAGAAAATGACGCTTAAGATTCTGAAGATGAGACAAAATCCGAGGTTCCTGAAGATGAGTCAGAACTTGAAAGTTTTGAAGGTGAGTTAGAGTAAGAGGATGAAGAATCTTTTGGAGACTCTAAAGATGAGTCGGATGGTGAATCTAATTCTGATCCAGATTTTAAATTTGGTGGTGATCATGATTTTAGAAGGGAAAACTCTGAAGACGTAGGTTCTGGAGGACAAACTTCTGAAGATGATCATGTTTCTGGTGAAAATCATGTCTCTGAAGGTGGACCTTCTGAAGGAGGAGCTTCTAAAGCTAATCCAGCCTTTGACGGTGATCATGATTCTAAAAGTGAAACTTCTGAAGGAAGAGTTTCTGAAGGTGGTCCAATTTCTGAAGCTCGTATTTCTGAAGGTAGTGGTTCTGGACGTAGTCCAAAAGCTAATAAAGGTGGAGCTTCTGATGGTATTCAAACTTCTGAAGAAAGTCCAGAAGGAGATATTGTTTCACAATCAGGAGATTCTGAACAAGTCCAGAAGCCACAAAAAATTATATAAATACCAAGGAGATTTGCAGAGTTTGACAAGCTGCAAGATATTGAAGGGACTCTGAGGTATTGAGTGTTGTTCTCTTCTGGTGTTAGATCAGATGCAGAGCTGATATGCTATCTAGACTCTGATTTGTATGAAGACAGAATTGGCAGGAGAAATACTTCTGGATATTTTTGTTTGTATCTGGAAAGTCCTATTTCTTGGTGCTCCAAGAAGCAACCGGTGGTTGCGTTGTCAACCTGTGAAGCTCTCAAGAAGAAAGTGTGGTTGAAGGTCATGAAAGAGGATCTTGATGCTATTGAAAGAAACAAGACTTGAAAGTTAACTGAGCTTCCGGATGAGAAGAAAAACATCAGCGTCAGATGGGTCTTCAAGGTGAAATCTGCATTTCTGAATGGAGTTGCACATTGTAACAACCAGAAGCAACTTGCAGATGTTCTGACGAAGGATATCAAAACTGAACACTTTATCCGTTTGATGGATGAAATTGGTATTGTTAGTCTTGTGTAAATATAAATTAAGAGATGGTGTAGAAAATAATTTATATTTTAAGAATGTCTTGTTGACTAAGTCTGTTAAGGAATATTTTAATATTTTATTATACCCTAATATTATATATAAATAGTTTAATAATAAATAAATCAATATATTTATTACTTTTTATTTTATAGTCGTTATTTAATATATTTCTTTTTTCTCCTATCTCTTTTTTATACATCAAAAGATAGATCTACATCTAACATAAAATAAACTATTCCAATAACATGCCAATAAATTTGAATACAAAATATTCTGGTCTCAGTTATAGGGGTCCTTCTCCCCAACTCGTGGCAAGAGTCTTCATCATAGGGACCAGAGTCTTTTTGAATTGCACATTTCCAAATTTGGAGTATGACCATTCTTTCATCCTTTTGTGACTGTTAATCCTTGGCTGGGTAGCCCACCAATTTAGAACATCCTCATAAAAAAGTATAGTAAAATCAATCAAAAATATTAGTTATATATAGTTGTATGATTGTGATTATTTATTTAGACTATCTTGGGAAAATAATTATAATTTTCAAATAAAAAAAATCAATTCAAGTGGTAGGTCTATAAAAGAAGAAAGTACAAGTGGTCGAAATTTAGAGAAATATTTAAAGAATGAGTGATGTAATTTAAAAAGTTTTATGAAATTACTAGGAATGCCCATTTTAAATTTTATTGTTTCTTTGGTCAAGTTGTTTGTAGCTGAAAATTTCACTATTTAAAAATAATTTTGGGTAAATTTTATTATTGTGTTAATGTATTTTTAATTTCTATTATTATTATTACTATTATTATAAAATTTTCTTATATTTTAATTCTTAAAAAGTTATGATGCAATAGGTTGACTTTTTTTAAAATATTTTTATTTAATATATATTTTTGAGTAATTTTTTCATGCATGTTACTCATATATATTATAAAAGTTTGGTAACATATGTTGCGGAGATCATTTTGCAAGATAAACAGAGTGTCGAGTAAGCACACATAAATCATTTTATTAAATGCATTTAGTATAGTGTAAGAGCTAGATGTCCATATATTTTTCTAGGATTAGGTTTCTTTATGAACATATATCGAAATTTTATCGTGGAGTGTACATATTATATCATCAATTATAGTGCAATAATAGGACTCTTTGGAGCGCTCCTTTTTTTCTTGTATTAAATCTTTTTATTCATAAAATTAAAGACAACTGCAAACTTCTTCTTTATGTTTGATATCTCGATGATGAGATTATTGTTGGGGATTAAGAGGTGACAAAAGCTATGGACATCATCCGAGAGATGAGTATATGATTAAGTCTTGAATTGAATATTCACAAGATTGAGATCTTTTGTCCTTTATGTGATGACAATAATTATCATGAAGGTTGTTTCCTTAGGACATTGGAAAGACGATGTTGGGTGAAATTGCTCATCAAAATTGTTAGTTAAAACATAAGCTTTATAGGATGGTTTTCCATGAGAGCTTCTAGGATAGTTGAGCTAATGCATATTCTTCTTCCATAAGTAAGAGAACTTATTCTATTTTAATCCTGCATGAGTATCACCAAACTATTTTTTTGTTTAAGAACTTGTCTTGAGCAAGCTTTAACATACTATATTTGATACAAAGAGTCCTCCTGACATGGAAAGACTAATGATGCTCTTGATGATGCTGAAAGACTCCTTTAGATAAGAAAATAGTTTTGGACAAATCTAAAAATATTTGAAAAAGAAGGGAGATGTTTCGAAAAAGATTCATGACATACTGAAGACTGTGGAAGATGAAAATGAGGCCTTAGATGACAAGCTTGTATTGCAGATGTAAATAGTCGCGAGGGCACAATGGACATAAAAGAAATTTGAAGAAAAAATCATTAGAATTATAAGATGATTCCCATAGACGGTGTCATTATTTAATATTGGAATAGAGAATGTATAAGAAGTAAAAGATGATCGGTGACCACCATGTGGAGGCTTCTAGTACGGTAGTAGATGTCTCCGACAATCAACGGAGAATGGGTGGGGTAGGATACCTACAAATTAACAATCTAACGTTTAAATCAATATCAGAGAAAGATGGAATTATATAAGTGTGAATGAGAAGAATGCTTAGATGTGATTGAGAGTCACTTATATAAGGTGACTATTTAAAGCACTCAGGGTAATCCAACTTAAATAGTAGAGTCGTTGTATGGCAAAGATGAAAGTGGTGTTGTGTTCCGGTGCAATATTCTACTGTGAAATTACATATATTCATCAATTAATGGAGTATTTTATCTGGATTGGACCGTGTAATTTTGTCTTTGGCTGTGAAAATTAATACCAATCATTATTTCTATATCATGTGTTCTTCTGTGTTCGCGAATATACTCTTTCTTTTTTTGAATTAAACGATTTTGTCTATGAAAGCTTTGTCGACCGTCTAGATCAATCTTACGATTGACCGTGATCCGCATTTCACTCTACGCTTTTGTTTATTAACTGTTTCTTCTATTTAAAGAGAAAAACATGATATTTCTCAAATATTCAAATTCATTGTCTTATAATCATGAAAGCTCATCAATCAATCAAAAAACAAAAGTGAACAAGTGTGGGAGAATCTCTTGTAGCGATGATGTATTATGAATTTTATAAGTTGTAATTTGTCAGGGAGAGTATTTGAGTTTGTAGAGTGAGAGACAATATGACAAAAATTTCAATCATCATAATCATATCTGAAATAGTGAATGAAATTAATAATCTGGTTGAGTTTTTCGTGTAGGCGTCATGGAAACCTTTATACATTCTCTTTGTAGAGAGTATTTTGACTTCTACCTTCTAAGGATTAATATGAAAGGACTTACAATTAAGATAACTTGGCTGAATAGTCTGCAAAAGTCTCATGAGAAGAAGAGATTGAAGTTAAGAGGTGTTATTATTTTTATTTGTTTTTATATTTTTGCCTAATTCTTTGTACATATCTACCTCATCCACTCTAAAGGATACTCTTAAAAATAGTAAAAAATTTACGTTTGGAGGAGTATGCCAAATTTTAATGAATGAACCTATTCGGTAATTTGGTAAGACATGACTTAACACGAAAGGATAAAAAGTGGGGGCTAAGTTAAACAAATTATTAAGAATAATATATTTTTTTTATACTCTCACCCAGATTTTGATAAATGGATAAATATATTCTGGAAGATTAATTACAATTTTCTTTTTAAAGCACAAATATAAATTTCAAATAATAAAAATCACATTTGCAAAAACAGAACCAAATATAAAAATATCGTTGCATAAAATTTAACTTTAAATTTTATATGGAGTAATTAATTCGCGTAAAACCCAAACTTTATTTTACAAAGCAACAAATAATTTCCATTAAATCAGTTTTGTTGATATAACTATGCAAGAAAAAAATTAGATGTAGAGATACGGATTTGAATCCGCGATATCTTAATTATTCACCTTTAAAAAGTTAAATTTTAATCATTAGATCATTTTACCAAAAAAATATTATACTTAAAAGAAAAAAATTAATATATAATATGATTATTAAAAACTTTAAATTTGTATAGTTTAATAACAAATTCTTCAAAATATTAGATGCTATTTTTTTTTTAAATATATTTTTATATTATATATTGAAGTTGAGTTTTAGGATTTTCTTAAAAACAAAATTGTTTTATAAAATTCAACTTCAAATTATGTGAAAACAAGTTTATTTTATAAATTGTTGTTGGTGTTGGTTGAAAATATATATGTTAAAGAAATTTGATAAACCTTAGTTTTGTAAAAGAAGAGAGAGTTATATGTTATATAATGCATTAAAGTTATTCTTTATAAAATACACTAGTCAAAAGCATTTTAATTTTGTATTTGATTTTTTTCTTTTCTTTTATGTTCTTGTGTTAGAGTGTTATGAGATGGAGTTGTTTTGGAGAGTGTGGGGATTGGAATTGCCTAAATATATTATTGGTTAATTCTTTTTTGATGTCTGATCATATTTAAATTTATCGTTTATTGAGTTCCTCGTAAAACCCCACACTTATTCTAGGTTAAAATTGACTTTTCATGCCTAAAATGTAAGTTTGACTAATTTCAACCTTAATTGAGTCAACTCAAGAAGTTAGTGAGTCAAATCTAATGATTTTGTACTTGTGAATCGACTCATGACTGCATATGAATCAATTCAAATGAGTATTTGCAAGTTCTGATTTGCTTCCGGGATATGTGATTTGATTCATGCATTGTCATGAATCGACTCATGACGGGAGTTTTTATGTTTTGTTTCAATATGGAAAATATGATCCAATTCAAATATTTTTATGAATCAACTGACATGAGTTGATTCAGAAATCGAATCACAATATGAAAACTTCAATTATCTTTATTGTTAGTTCTTTTGTTTTAGGATTGACTTAATTTTTGTAAAACAAATAATAGCAGCAATAATGTAATGTAGAATAAGATGTATAAACTTGATAAGAAGAACAGGTACAACAAGAAGTCCTATTACAATGTCTGAACATATTGTGTTGAACTTTTTCAACAACTGGAACAACATGTCGAAGAAGATGTCTTGACATCGCGCCTGTTGAGATGGATTAATGAGATTCAATTTGTTCTTAACATAAGCAGAATATTTAGGAGAATATTATGCATCCTATGTGACGCATATTTAAAGGTCTAGAAAATTCAATCAGAAATCAAGGAGAATGAAGACTTTCTAAATAAGGAGATTATTTAGGAAAGAAAAGATTGAAGATCTTTCTTGGGGCAGAAGTTTCTGCAGTTTGTTACAACTAATTTGCTATGATTGAAGGCTCAAAACTAGTTGGGTAACAGGTTATAAATAGAAGGATTTGTAACCTATAAAATATACGGCTCAAGATGTAGAATTCTAAGGGTTTTTCCAAGGTAAACCTCCCGAGTTGTGGAAAGGTTACCATGTTCATCTTAAAGCCTGTAGGTAAGAGATGAATTGTTCTTGGAGGAAGCTTTGAAGCAACTCTAGGATGTGTTAGGAGCAAAGCTAACAAACAGTGAAGTTTGGCTTAGAGACTTAGCTAGGTTGTCATGGAAGTATATCTTACAAACTGTTTATCCGTGTGATCAGAATCTTGGTGAAGGGTTGTCTATGCAGTGACTGAGGTGTTGACTGCTAGACATCATTGTAATGATTGGAAGTGGGATGGGGAAATTCCATATCTAGGGAGGACCTAGGTAGAAGGGTCATTAGTTAGTGATTAAGTGTGTAGATCGTCAATGGGTGTGTTGGCTGTAGGGTCTGCAAATTGATACTACTGATAGTGGATTTCATTCCTAGCTTGATAGCCCCCAGAGTAGGTGTTGTTGTACACTAAACTGGGTAAATAATTCTGGTGTGTTCTTTATCTTTTCAGTACTGTTTTATCTTGCATGTGTGTTTATGTCAGATCAGATGTCTCAACATCCTTGTAGGAAATCTGAGTCTGTTGTGCCAGAATTTCAATTGGTATCAGAGCAGGCATCATGTTCTGCTCTGGGTGAGATCCTGGGAAGGTATTTTTTGGTCAGGGGCAAGGAAGAAAGTATTTACTGAAAAGAGGTATGAACTTGGAAAATTCATACTACTGTATGGATGATCCCTTGGCAAGGACGTTGGTTATATGTGACAGGTATTGTTCTTGGACGGGCTGCAGCTTAGTGGGAAGTTGTTTGTATGTAAGGTTTATTTCTTCAATCCTATGATAGTGGTTTAAGCATTGTGTCTGAATATTGTTGAGGAGTTCATTATATTTCGCTGCGTGGTTTCTGATATAATCCTGAAAGTATGCAAAGGATACTAGGGTTGTTACCCTCAATAAAATATATGCTAACATTTTCAACCGTATTAAAAGTATAAAAAATACTTGAGATTTTCCTCAAGTCCACTCATAAAGACATTTATCAATAAGATCGTTTGATCAATTATGCTCATATACATCTGCATATATACCTTGAAGACAGTCAAGGATGGTGTGTTCCAAGAAGAAGAAACTGATGTTCTATGGGATGTTAGAACATTATTTCAGCAGGCATGCAACTACCAGTTAAAGAACATATGCTTTGGGTACTGAACAAAAATGTTATGAATACTTTTTGGTTTATAACCTACTCCTGATCTGGAAGAGGAGACATCTAGTTTGTGGAGGTTGATTAGGACACGGTCAACAGTCTACCTACTTCATGTGTCAATTTTAGCTTCATGCTCTTGAGAAGAACTCATAAAGGAATCTCCACCAGACCCTTTATGTATATGAGATGAGCTCGTATCTGGAAGATCCTTCTGATTAAAGGAACCAGGCTCATGGAATCCTGTTTGAAGAGAAGTTTTGTGATACAACCACAGTGTTTGATGCTCCTGAGTATTGCTTTAATTGCCCTTAAGAAAGAGAATTGGTGATTCTCTTTGTGTACCCTCAGAAGTTGTTGGAAAAGATCTCCTTGTCAAGGGTTGATATAATATCAGACAAAATGTCATGATATTTTTGAAGATGTTAAAATCTGAAGGGTGTTGTTTTTGAAGAACCAAGGAAAACAGATGCTTTTGAAAAGTACAAACAATGGCATTTATCATCTCAAAGTCTGACATGAGGTCTAAAGAAAAGCTTATTGAGATGTGGCTCGTGCAATCCCCTACATATGTTGATAGTCTGATCCTGAACATTGATCAGTTATTGTTGGTTTGTTTCCTTGTGTTGATTATAAGTTACTATGGATTTTACCCCTAAAAACCATAGTAAGAATGGATGATGTCGTATCTAATTTCGGGACATCATCTCTAGGTGTGTGTTCCCTCTAAAAAGGAAGTTGTTGTGTAGATCATGAGGTGAGTATTGTGGAGTTCAAAGTTGGAATGTTTGATCATGATGGAGCTGAAGACCAATCTCTGACCAAGTCTGGAATGTTGAAAGGATCCTCGTATGTTGAACATTGAAGAAGAAGGATGTCAGTTCAAGTACTCTAACATCTGTTGAAAAGGGGTATCATCTGCAGTTGTGTGAGGAAGTTTTTCCTCTGATGATAAATACATTGTGGAAAGTTGAGTACTTATATGAGGTATGGATGTAAATCTACTATCTGAACTGATGATTAAGTTATTGTTGAGAGTTTATTTCTTTCTATGGTGATCAAGTGGCTGTATCAACCTGAATGAGTCATAGACGATGTAATCTTTTGTGATCTTCTCCTAAAAAGACTATCAAGCATAATAATATCTTTGGTTGATAAATCAAGAACTAAATTATTGGGATCTGTGAAGAAAGGTTGATAAAGGAAGGTTTAGGATTATGATTGTGGAAGATTGAGGATCAACATGGTTGTCAAAAGAAGGAGTTCCACCTTTATGGATTAGAAGATGCAGATCCTGATCTTGTCCTTAGTAGTATGCTTGGTGACTGCATAACTATTATGTTGAATATTTCACTAGTACCAGTAATTGCTAGTGATTGATAGAGCAAAGGAATATGAAGAAGGTGGTTTTCCCCTGTTACAAGTATGCTTAAAACAAGCTATTTGAGGGCTTGTGTTAATATGATGACCAAGTATGTGTTCACGATATCTTGGTTATCCAAAGAGGTATGGATATTTGTGTAGTTATGTAGGGCCATGTATCAGACATGACCTTGTAAAAGTCTGAAGACCTGGAGTTGGTATATCAGATTCAGGATGAGTTATTTTCATAAGAGTGTTGATATGTTTCAGTGAGTGCGTGAAGTCTCTTGGTGTTCAAGTGTTCATCCTCAGCAGAAGCCTTGTTTGTCCATGATAGGGGGGGCTTAGAACCTATTTATGGTTATTGTTATAGAAGTTATGGAGCTTGCATGTAATTCAAGCTTCTGAAGATTACAGGCTACATGATGTGACCTGTGGCTACTAGGTGTAGCTGTCTATGCCCCTGTTGGGTCTATGTGGTTCTAGTCAGGAGAAGCTAGTATATTCTGTTTTCTCCAAGGGTTGAGCTTAAGGTCAAGTCATTGACCTAACCTGGAATGTTTTGGCTTCCATGCATGGATGTCTTGTCGAATATTCAACAAGTATCATAGGTGTGAAGAAGAAAGCTGTCAGTTTTACCTAGTGTGAGAAGCTTACTACAGAATATAGTGAGAGAATATTTATGTTGTGTGGTTAATATGAAGATGAGACCTTGTGAGATCCTCTTGTGAGAATGGGGAGTTTGTTAAAGGGCGTGAATGGAAATAAGTCCCTTGGATGATGATTCTAGAACCAAAGCAGATAAGTTATGTGGTAATGTTGTTAGTGTCTCAAATGATGTTGGAACATCATTTTTGATGATAGTTGAATAATGGAAAAACACAATAAAAGGGGGGTTTGAATTGCGATTTTTAAAACTTAAAGTAAAGAACAAGTTGGTTATCCTGGTTCGTTTAAACTCAAACTACTCCAGTCCATCCGCCAAGGTGATTTCGCCCCTCTCAATGAGGTCTTAATCCACTAATCAATCTTGATTACAAATCTACTTTGACAACCGTCAAAGTCTTCTTGAGTATAAACCACACCCCGGTTTTTCTCAAGGAGTTTCTCTAAACAATGTATGAATAAAAGTGTACAATAGTGTTTCTAATAAAACAGTATCACAATACAAGTGATATTTTACACAGTTTGAATGTTGAACGTTTGAGGATGAAAATGATAGCAGCGTTACTGTGTGTGAGAAATCATGAACGATTTATCCTCAAAGACTTGTTTAAATAGGAGAAGCATGACGAAATATTTGGAATGTTGATCAATGACAATTAAGGTGCTTTCCAAAAATAAAGATCCTTGTTCCCTTCCAACAGTTACTCTTGAAATGGAAATATTTGATTTGTAACGCTTCAGAACATGCTTACATCAGAACATGGAAGTGACTGTTGCTACTTGCTTCAGAACATTGTAGATTAGAACCATTGAGTCCTATTTGCAGCGTTAGAACTTATTTCAGAGATGTTAATAATCAAAGTTGAAACAACGTTGTAACTCATCTCCCATCAGAACTTCTTTAAGAAATGTTTACAATCAGAGTTGAAACAGCATTATAGCGCATCTTTTGATCTTCTTCCATTAGAACCTCTCTGCAAAATAGAATATAAATTTAGGGAGCATAATTTTTCTTTGTGTTTGTCATCATCAAAAATCTTACAAGGGTTATAGAATCAAACTATCTTCTAACAATCTCCCCCTTTTTGATGATGACAAAACCTAGGATATTTCAATAGAAACAGAAAGAACATAAAGCATTTGAAGGTCTCCCCCTGAGTTGAATACTCAGATAGAGATAAATTACTTCCCTGAAGTTTATTCTAATCAGAGCTTTTGATGCATCTACTTCTTTCTTCACCATAGTTTTTTTTTTCTATTTTACTTTCAGAAAGAGAAACGAGAAGTTATGATATTCAAAATGTTTGAGACTGTGTCTCGATACTGTTATTAGAAATATCTTACATTCTCCCCCTTTTTTTCAAGAATCAAAAATCAATATAAACACATTTAAGCAATAAAAGAAGAGTTGTATTAATAAAAGATTTCAATAACATATTCAGAAGCAAACAACATAAGAAATTGGATAATGTAAAGAAAACAATTTTCAAAAACTAAGATTGAGGTGGAGAAAGTCGTGTGAACAGGGCTTCCAACAAATTCTTAATATGAGTGTTTGACTCTTCTTGTTTTCCCAGCATCCCTTTGATTTCTTTGCATGTGTCATCTTGCTTGTCTAGTCTCTCCTTGATCACTGCATTTTCTTTCTTTAGCTCCCCCAGAGTTTGCATAACAAGTGATGAAGAAGGTATATCAGCAGAAGGTGCCACCTTTTTAGAGAAGGATGCAGCAGATTCTAACTCAGTAGCTTCTTCAATTTCTTTTCCTCTGTCTTGAACTATAACTAGAGGAAGAGTATCAGAGCAAGGTTCATTAACTTCTGGAGGCTGGTGATCTTCCCAGGGGGAATTATCCAGGAGAAGAATAGGTTTCTTTTCCCAGTGGTGCAGAACTTGATCCTTGAAAACATCCAGCTGATCGCAGAAGTTCTGTTGAGCCATTTCATAACTTAACTCCTTGAGTTTATGGTATTCAGAGTTGAACTGGTTCCAATGTGAATCAGAAGCAGCAGGATTCAAATTTTTTAAGCAGGCTAGCTTCAAAGAGTTAACCCATTAAATTATCTCTATTTCAAAAATCAGTAAATTTCTACCAACATCTGCCTTGGTGATATTTGGTTTTGGTTTTAGGATGGAAATTTTGTGAGAGCTATAAGCAAGGTTATCCAGCGCTTCTAAGTCTATTAGTGTACGAAGGTGATCTTCTGGAGGGTTGAATGGATAGGGAGAATAAGAAATGATAATGGGTGAAGGAGGCGTGTTTGGTGGAGTGGAATGGTAAGGAGATGGAATTTCTGGAATGTCATGGATTGTGAGTGGTTATCGGACCATAAGAGGTTCTGTTATTACAGGAATGAGTGAAGTGGTATCAGAGCCAAGATTTGGATTTTTTGGTTGGGGAGCGTGAAAGTTTGGATTTTCAGCGTTGGGAGCATGAGAGTTTGGATTTTATGGTTGGGAGTCTTGGAACATCGGATCAAATTGATCAATATCAGAAAGAACTTGAGCATGTTCTGGCTGATTTTGGTCAAGATGTGAGGTAGTAGAATGTTTTCTAGTGTGAGTGAAGGGTCAAACTCAATATCAAAATCATCAAAGGTTTGTTTAAATAAGAGAAGCATGACAGAATATTTGGAATGTTGATCAATGACAATTAAGGTTCTTTCCAAAAATAAAGATCCTTGTTCCCTTCCAACCGTTACTCTTGAAATGGAAATATTTGATTTGTAACACTTCAGAACATGCTTGCTTCAGAAGATGGAAGTGACTATTGTTGCTTGCTTCAGAACATTGTAGATCATAACCATGAAGTCCTATTTGCAATGTTAGAACTTCTTTCAGAGATGTTAATAATCAGAGTTGAAACAACTTTGTAACTCATCTTCCATCAGAACTTCTTTAAGAAATGTTTACAATCAGAGTTGAAACAGCGTTATAGCGCATCTTCTGATCTTCTTCCATCAGAATTTCTCTGCAAAACAGAATATAAATTTAGGGAGCATAATTGTTATTTTTGTTTGTTATCATCAAAACTCTTACAAGGATTGTAGAATCAAACTATGTTCTAACAATAGTCTATTAAAGATACTTGGAACTATGAATCTCAATATTCAAACTCCACATTCATTAGTGGCAGTTATGTCCATGGTGTTGAATAAGGAGATTCTGATTGAAGGAGAAGTATGCTCAAGTAATGTCAGTAAATACTAGTAATATGCAGTAGGAGGATTTAATCAGCACATTGTTTAAGGGGTACTCCTTCTGTTGGAGAGTCTGAATCTTAGTAAAGCTTTTAAACACACTAAGAAATGGTTGGAAGTTGGTTTCAAACTATGGTTGCATGACATCTTAGCAATACAAAGAGTCATGATAATATGTGTGAAGGTGCAAGGGCATGAATCAGAGGTGTGCTTGTTATGTGACTAGTTCAGGGTACTTGGAGTTATTCGTAGTGAAATACTGGGTGTTTAGTGTTATGTTTTATCCATAATGAAGTTTTGATTGTCCATGACAGGAGGAGTCAGTGGACTAATTGATTTGTTTGGAACTTGTGATGTTCAACCATATAGAATTATTTCCCTACAATGAGGATGATATTGGATAACATGCAGAGACATGTTGCTACAAGATGTAGTTGTTTATGTCCTTATGAGTCTCTGGAGACTCTAGCCAAATGTTGCTAGAGTATACCATCCTTCTCCAAGAAGAAGTGTTGGTTCTGCGAGAGTTTATTTTTTATCTGAAGTAGTGAATGGGATAAAGAAGACTATCCTACTGGTTGTTAGAAGATGTTGACTCTGGTTATGCTGTCGAGGATGATGTCTAGGACATCTCTCCTTTGAAGAAGTCTGCAAGAAAGAAGCTTTCTGTTAGGGTGCTTGATGCTCCTCTTGACAACATTTCCTTCCATTCTATTGGCAATGCTGAAAAGTGGAAACATGTGTCTCAAAGAAGAATTTCCCTTGAAAGAGAATTGGGAGCAGGTGCACTGGAGTACTAAGAGATTATGGAGCTGATTTATTTTGCTGACTTGTGCTGATCACATAAGTAAGGAACATAGAAAGGTGTTTGTATTGAATTTTCCCTTGCTGTCACCAATAGTTATCTGGATAGATCTGAAGATTATTATTGTGAGTTGGATGTGGCTGATAATCAGGTGTGCAAAGCCATTACTAGAAACCAGACTGTAAAACATGCAGGAATCTATGCACCGATTGTATGTTCTAATGGGAGCTTCTTAAAGGATTTCTATGCACAATGAGTCCTTTAAATGATTGAGAACCAGTTTGATTAGGTTTTGTACATGGACTCGATGTACCACATGATTTCTTAACATCTTGATGGTTGTTTTGTTTAATGCTTGGGATTGTTCATGTGAAGTTGGATGCTTAAGAATTATTGTGAGAAGTGGAATCTCTGACTATGTGGATTAGAATATGGAAAGTCTAATCATGTCTACAGTAGCATGCTTGATGAATGCATGACTATTTTGTTGAAGACTCCACTAGTATCGGCAACTACTAGTGGATATAAAGTCAGAAGGCTACTAACAGATACTTAAGGGGTATTTTTTTTGCTGCAAGTCACTCCAGAAAAGGTTTGGTGATCTGGAGAAACTAAGAGTTTTTGGAGTTTGTGACTTCACATGTATGACATCTTGCCTATTCAAAAGGTCATGATACAAAGTGTGTTTATGATCAGACAATGATCAAATGTGTCCTTGTGTTGTGAAGAAGTCAGGGTTCCTGGAAGTATTCTCAAGGAGTGAGAATATCTGACTCTGGTTTGACTCTACTAAGGGAGTCAAGGTTCAGCATATGAAGGAAGTGTTGAAGTTTATCATCTAGTGCACAATTCTTCATCTTTCGCTGGAGCATTAGTTACTCATAACAAAGGGAGTCATATGGATATCTGTAAATTGTTGCTGCAATGATACATGTATTGTCAAGCTAGGAATTATGTTCACTTTTGTAAAGGTTCTATGAGGAAATGATGTCTAAACAACATGTTGTGACATTATGAAGTTATGGATAAACTTAACAAGACATGACTGTTTCTAATTATGAGAAGCTTGGTGAAGATCAGAAGTTCACATATCTCTTAGAAGTTTAAAGGGAAGTCTGGGAGAATTTAGTTTTCTCTATAGATTTAAAAAAGACTCCCTGAGGGTCTATATTATGAAGAGGTGTCACAAATGTGATATTTTGACATCTTAATGTATGTCACTAAGTCTAAGTGAAAGAAGAGCAATTAGAATCCAGTATGAACAGGTGGATAATCTGGTGAAGCATCCCTGATTAGTGGGAGAAGATGTGTTGATTACTGAAATAAGAAGACAATGTCTGACTAAGTGTCAGGACATTATACAGGACATGTTCTTGCATGGTCAACATAGGGTGGAGTGGCCTATGTGTTCAAACATGTGGCTGTAAACAGGGGGAGAAAAATTTGTCTGACTACGCATGTGTATGTACAGGAAGTAGCTACAACATTCAAAGCCATTATGGATGGTGCACATTGATACTTGAAGTTTTCTCCTCAAATATCGTTTTCTTTTGACCAAAATTGGTGCTACAATGTAGGATCGTTATTTTCCAAGTAAAAATCCCAGTTATTTATAGAGAGCTCTCTGTTTCTCTGTAACCCCGTGAGCTTCTTATGTCCATAATTCTTATGGATTTTATTCTAGTTTGGGTAAGCTGTGCTTGGGTCTGGTATTATGAAGGTCTCCTTTACCAAGTTTTGGCTATAAAGGGGGAGTAAGGTGAATTAGCTCAGATGATGTTGATGTTGCCTGCTTCCACAAGTGGTTATTATTAATGTTCACAAATGTCAAAATAAGATGTCAAGTGGTTATTATTTCTGTGACATATGTTTGTGACATGTGATCCGAGTTATGAACATAATTGTGACATGTGTTCTGAGTTATCAGGGGCGGTGGTTGATTTGGTCTTAAGGAGTTATTGAGAGTTCTCTTATTCCACCATTGGTCTTCTATGTTTAGAAGATGTTCCTGCATTGAGGGGGAGTATAAGTTGTCTTCTAATATCTTCTTCCTCGAGTGCATCAACCAAACTTCAGGACTTTCCTTCCTTTTATCCTGAAGCTGATGTTCGTTGGTGCTGATGCAATTAAGTTCTTCAGAGTGGTGCAAAGAAGATGTCGAACAAGATGTTAAGGCATTATTTTAAACTGAAGATCTATTGTTGTGTGAAGTAGATTCTGAATACTACTGCCGAGGGTTAGATTTCTGTATTGCTGCAATCACCTAGATTGCAATTGTTTTTAGATTATTTGTTTTAGCCAAAATTTTCCAAAGGGAGAGATTGTTAGTTCTCTTATTTTAGGATTGACTTAATTTTTGTAAAACAAATAATAGCAGCAATAATGTAATGTAGAATAGGATGTATAAACTTGCTAAGAAGAACAAGTACAACAAGAAGTCCTATTACAATGTCAGAACATGTTGTGTTGAACTTTTTCAACAACTAGAACAACATGTCGAAGAAGATATCTTGACATCGCGCCTGCTGAGCTGGATTAATGAGATTCAGTTTGTTCTTAACATAAGCATAATATTCAGGAGAATATTATGCATCATATGTGGCGCATATTTAAAGGTCTAGAAAATTCAATAAAAAATCAAGGAGAATGAAGACTTCTAAATAAGGAGATTATTTAGGAAAGAAAAGACTGAAAACCTTTCTCAGGGAAGAAGTTTCTGCAATTTGTTACAACTGATTTGCTGTGATTGAAGGCCCAAAACCAGTTGGGTAACATGTTATAAATAGAAGAGTTTGTAACCTAGAAAATATACGGCTAAAGATGTAGAATTCTAAGGGTTTTGTCAAGGTAAACCTCTCGGGTTGTGGAAAGGTTACCGTGTTCATCTCGAAGCCTGTAGGTAAGAGATGCATTGTTCTTGGAGGAAGCTTTGAAGCAACTCCAGGATGTGTTAGGAGCAAAGCTAACAAACAATGGAGTTTGGCTTAGAGACTTAGCTAGGTTGTCATGGAAGTATGTCTTCCAAACTGTTTATTTGTGTGATCAGAATCTTAGTGAAGGGTCGTCTATGCAGTGACTGAGGTGTTGACTGCTAGACATCATTGTGATGATTGGAAGTGGGATGGGGGAAATTCCATATCTAGGGAGGACCTAAGTAGAAGGGTCATTTGGTAGTGATTAAGTGTGTAGATCGTCAATGTGTGTGTTGGCTGTAGGGTCTGCAAATTGATATTACTGATAGTGGATTTCATTCCTGCTTGGTAGCCTCCAGAGTAGGTGTTGTTGTACACTAAACTGGGTAAACAATTATGGTGTGTTCTTTATCTTTTCAGTACTGTTTTATCTTGCTTGTGTGTTTATGTCAGATCAGATGTCTCGACATCCTTGTAGGACATCTGAGTCTGCTGTGCCAGAATTTCATTTATCATTTGAGTAGACTCATTGAATATCATTGGATCTAATCATTTAAGTCTCTTAACATTGATTTTGTGATATATCTCAAGCACCTATATAAAACTTCATTATCATTTGTTTCATAGTTCAAATATAAACAATATAGTGATTACTAGAAAAATTCTTCATCTCACTCAAAAATAAAAAGGTTCATCTTGTACTTGAAGACTAATCCGTATTGAGATTGTGCGATTATTTTGTGATAAAATAAATTAGTTTGTTAATGTGTGCTGAAAGGAATTGTTTCTAGTTTTTGGATCTGGTGAGAAATTCTTAATTTAAAGTTCCATTGAAGAAAAATAGTCTTTTTTTCCATAGGAAATGGAGTTTTTCAAAGAAAAATATCAAACAAGGAAGAAGATGAGATTAGTTAGGATTGAGAGATTTATTTTCTCTAATTATTATTGTAACCAAACTCTGTACCAAAAACCAAATTTAGTCGAAGAATTTTTTTTGATGATTTATCATATGAGACTAGATTAGGAGCAGGTGAAGACGTAGCATCGAACCGATATAAACTCCAGTGCTCTCTCTCTCTCTCTCTCTCTCTCTCTCTCTCTCTCTCTCTCTCTCTCTCTCTCTCTCTCTCTC